>JAWWEW010000112.1:4291161-4305254 GCA_035583185.1 Anabacerthia variegaticeps | reverse complement strand
AGGGATGGGGCAATTCCTGAGCCAGGGAAACATCCCGAGCCAGGGATGGGGCAATTCCTGAGCCAGGGAAACATCCCAGCCAGGGATGGGGCAATTCCCGAGCCGGGGATGGGGCAATTCCCGAGCCGGGGATGGGGCACCACCCGTGCCGTGCCGTGCCCACCTGTCCCAGGGCTCCAGCGGGTCGGGCCCGCGGTAGTTGCGGATCTGTGCCTCGAAGCTCCTGCAGGAACAGGGTGGGTCGGGCGGGATGGCGGGGAGAGCCTAGTGTCCCATTATCCCTCTATCCCGCTCTCCCGGTGTCCTATTTTCCCTGCATCCCTCTCTCCCGGTGTCCCATTATCCCGGTGTCCCCGTATCCCTCTCTCCCGGTGTCCCGGTGTCCCATTATCCCTCTCTCCCTGTATCCCGGTGTCCCTGTATCCCATTATCCCGTTATCCCTCTCTCCCGGTGTCCCTGTATCCTGCTATCCCTCCCTCCCGGTGTCCCGGCCCCGCTCACCGCCCGTTCCCGGCCATGCCGCTCGCCCCAACCGCTCCCGCCGATTCAAACTGGCCGCGCACCGCCTCCCCATTGGCTGCCGCCGCCGGCGCACCGCGCTCCTATTGGTCGCTGCGCGGCAGGTACCGCCCCCCCGCACAGGACGCCGCCTTCCCATTGGCTGATTCCTCTGTCAATCTCCCGCGGGGCCGCACGGCGTGGAGCCCCATGGGAGCGCCAAGTGTAAAATACAGCAACAATTAAATAATCCAAAAGAAACAAAATCAAAAGCAAGGACGGAATAAAGAAAGGAGGGATGAGGCATCTCCTGGAGCGCAGGAACAGCGCGAACTCCCAGCAGGAACCCTCCTTGATAGTTATCAGTAAGAGTTACTAGGAAGAGTTATTAATAATATGATGATAAATTATTATATAATCAGTATTCAATAGTAATATGTCATCAGGACACATGACTTTATAATATATAATAATATAATGTATGCTAATGCCGCGGTGTTTAGTAATCGTTGTTAATAATTAATGGTTATTAATGCGTTATGGTGCAAAATACGGATTCGTTGTGTTCGTTTTGGGGCAAAAGGATTTTCAGCTGCCAGCCCTTTGCCAACCCCGAACTCCTGCACAAAACTGAACAAAATTAAAAAATAAGAAAAAAAATCCGCATCAAAAATAGGAAAAAAACACCCCAAGGCATAAAAAGGGCTTAAAAAGTGAAAAAAGCGAAGCAGCTGGCGAGTCCTCCAAGACCATCGAGACGGAACCGGAAGCACAGAGCGCGGCCCGGAAGTGGCGGGTGTGCCCGCCCCATCATGGCGTCCCGGCCTGAGGGCGCCGCGGGAGGGAATTGGCCCTGGGAATTCTGCCCCGTGAGGCGGAGCCGCGGCCTCTCCACAGCCGAGAGCGGGGTTTGTGCGCCCGCTGCGGAACTGGGGGGCGCTGCCCGGGGCAGGGGCGCACAGAGCCTTTCCGGCCCTGCTTGCCAAGTGCCGCGGGAGGCGCCATCCCCTGAGGGCTCCCGGGGAGGCTCCTCCAGGGCGTTTCCAGAGTAACTCGGAAGGCTGATTGCCCTCTTCCCACAGGGAACCCTGGGAGCAAGAGCTGCCTGAGAGAATGGGAGTTTGTGGACAGCGAAAGCTGCAAGGAGCCAGCTGAGAAACGGCCTGGACTATCTGCGGGCCACGGACTTCCATGCAGCGCCCGATCCTGCCGGGAATGCCGGGGCGGGCCATGGCCATAAAAGGAGCTGGAGAGGCGGGCTCAGGGCCATAAAGGAGATGGAGAGGTGTGGTCATTGCCATAATAGGAGCTGGAGGGGCGTGTTATGGCCATAAAAGGAGCTGGAGAAGTGTCATGGCTATAAAAGGAGCAGGGGGTTTGGTCATGGCCATAAAATGACTTGGAGGGGCGTGGCCATGGCCATAAAAGGGGAAAGGGCGTGTCATGGCCATAAAAGGAGAACGAGGGGCGTGGTCAATGAAAAGTGACTGCTGGGGGGGGTGGCCATGTCCATAAAAATTAGGATTGTACCCCCAAATTATCCCTCCCTGTCTACTGCTGATTTGCCTCTAAATATTTGTTCTCTACCCCAGAGAGCACCTGAAGTTTAACACCCAAAATTTTTCATACCTGTCCCCCTCTGGTCACCTCAGTTCACCTCAAGATGTTCCTTCCCTCCCTGGAGAGGTGGGCAAAACTTGGGGGGTTCAGTCTGAGCTAATCTGTAGGGGAGAGAATGAACAGTTTGTGTTAAAAACAAGGTAATTGGTAGAGAGCTGGAAGGGCAAGTTTGGGGGCTAAAAAGGGGGGGAAGAGTTGAGAGTGGCTTTAATTACACATACAAGTCACAGTCACCACTGAAATGGACTATATTGAGCTGCAACACAAACACAGTCACTGCAGGCCAGGACAAGAGGTGCACACAGGACCACTCCCCCAGCAGCTGTGCTTGGAGGAACACCCTCTTCTCAAGTGATGAAGCCAGGGGATTCATTTGGGATCCATCCTTGGTGACTGCAAAGCATTCAGGCAGCCGGGCCAAGCCCTGCCCAGCCCCAAGGCACTGCAGACATTCAGCCCCAGCAGCAGGGTGAGTTTCTGCCTCTCCCTCCGATGTTATTTGGGAATGAACAGTGAGGAACCAGCCCTGAACAGACAGTGCAGGACCAGCACTGGGCACAATCAGCACCAACGAGCAACCCCTGGGCTTGGCAGAGGCATCCTACTCTGGGCTTCATTTGCCTTCTTCCACTGCAATTATCCTGCCAGGGCAACTTGTCTCAGTCCAGACAGTGCGACACATTTCCTGAGACACAGCCCTGAGTCCATCCAGCACCGACAGAGCTGCTGGGAGCTGCAATTATCCCAGTTCCCTGTCTCACCTCCTGGAAAACACCCCTGCCAGCTCCTGCACTCCCTTCTCTTACCTCCTGCAAAGAAGAGCTGCATCCTCCTGGGTGCTCCAGGCTCTGTGCAGCTCCCACCCTTCAGCAGGGGGATGGCAAAGCGACTGTGGGGACTGTGCCAAGGGCAGGGGACACAGACCGTGGGTCACACCAATGCTGAGGCATCTCAGGGCTGAGCACTTGTTTGCAGGGCAGCAAACAGCCAAGCAGGGACACTTTTGCTCTGAAAGGGAACAAACAGTGACAATAAATTAGGGGGCTGGGACTCTACAGCCCCCGGCCTGCCCAGTCTCCAACTGCTGCACAGACCTATGGCCAGACAGGGCCCAAATCCACAGCCCAGCCTGGGGAAGGTCCAGCTGCTCTTTCCCAACCAGGACCAAACACC
Source organism: Anabacerthia variegaticeps (assembly GCA_035583185.1). NCBI lineage: Eukaryota > Metazoa > Chordata > Aves > Passeriformes > Furnariidae > Anabacerthia > Anabacerthia variegaticeps. The sequence continues at coordinate 4,301,962 of JAWWEW010000112.1, read as the reverse complement.
CAGTGCCAGTGTCTGTCAGCCCCTGCTCCCCCTGCCCTCACCCACTGGCACCCCTGCACTGATTCAATAGCCATAAACCCAGAAATTCGGGTTTCTCTGCCCACCAAGGACACAGGAGGGACATTTCTCCCCTCTCCAGCAAAGACCTCCTCCCTCCCCATCCGACTCAGGGAACACCAGCTTGGCTCTGGGCTGGGAAACAAGAGGGTGAGGAGAAACATTTTTAAATCACAGCAGTCTCAGTGGTGCCCAGGACTGGGAGAAAGCCCTTGCCACCACCCTCTTGGATTTTTCTTCCCTATCACTTGCCTTGCTCCCAACTTTGAAGGGTTTGCCTTGGGCCAACAAAACCAGAGGAAAACCAAGCCCATTGAGGTTTCTCCCAGCTCAGGGCTGGGATGTGCACTCAGCAGTATCAGTGAGGAGCAGCCCCCCTCCTGTCCCCAGGCACGTTCTTCTCACACCCCAACCCTCTCCCACCAGTAACTCTGAGACACTCCATCGTTTTTCCACACTGCTGGATTTATTGTGCTCCAGAATCGCTTCCCTCAGCGTTCACTGCTCCAGAGCTGCATAGGAAAGTGCTGCCATAGAGAATTCCAGTTACAAAAGTACTTATACCATCCTGACTCTGGCACCGGCACCGCCGGGCACAGCCGGAAGATCCCCTGACCCCCCTCCGCCTTCCACTCCCAGTGTTCATGGACATTACATGGGATAAAGCTCCTGTACATGCCAGAGCTGTTGGGGCACCAGCTGCCCCTTGCACCGTGTGAGGTGGGCCCCACCCGTGAGCAACCAGGGACCAACTCCAGGGGCCTGGAGAGCCGGGAACGGGCTCCTCCTTCCCAATCCCCCCATCATGCCGCACTCTCCGAACTCGCACTCCTGGGAACAGTAGCACTGGGGGACAAGTTCAGGATCTCTTCAAAGGAAGGGCCTTCATCCTCCAGGGGAATCTCCGCCTCGAACATGCGCTGCAGCAGAGCGTCCACAGTCCTGTATCCTGGGGGGACAAGGAAATCCCTGCATTGCCCACGGGACTGAGGTGGGGACTCCCTTCAGGCCCCTGTTCTACACTGCACTGGCAAGAAAATCCCCTGAATTATGTTCCAATTATGTTTATATTTCAAGCACTGTGGGTGCTTGTTGAGGATAAGACCATCATTTAGGATTTTAAGCCCCTCTATTCCCATCCAGTAGATACCTGATCCCAGCCAGCCAAGAGGAAGCTTAGGGAGCTGCTGAAGAACAGCAAGAGAGCCAGGAGAAAAAGGACAAGTAGCAGAAAGGAGGATACAGTCACCCCATGATCCAAGCCAGGAGGAATGCAAAGTCCATAGAGGAAGAAGAAAGGAAAACAGGTTCCTTGGCACAGCAGCACCTCAGCCACCAAGGCAGTGTCTTCACAAGGTGGTTAATGAGGACAAAAAACACAGAAGGGCCAGAGCAGGAGAGGAAAAGTTGCTATAGAAATAAAAAGAAATGGCAAACATTAGTGTCCACAGTTCTTCCAAAATCTCCAGGTGGTTTTAGCTACTTTTATAGCCCAAAAGGTGCAAGAAAGCCTGGGAGATTCCCAAAAGACCTGGACACGCTGGAGAAACACACTCACGTTTGGAGGCAATTTTGAAGACCAGCCCTCTGGGTTGTGGCTTTGTCCCACCTTCCCCCTCGAGGCTGCACTCATCACCCTCCATGTTCTCAAGGAGCTGTTCATCCCGGAGCTCATCCCTGCACAGGAAAGGCTGGAAGTTACCCTGGGAAGGGGGCACATCCTAGCCCTGGGTCCCACGTGATCCCAGCAGCGATGGGTTCTCCAGGGCAGGGAAAACACCAGCCATGGGGTCAATTCCCAGCACGTCTCCTGTCCTCTGCACTGGAGAGCCAAAGGAGGACACTGCCAGTGGCCTTCTGCACAGCTGAGGAGCCAGAACTTGGACAAGGAAGAGGAATGTCAGCTCCCACCCAACACAGAGGGTGGCTTTTCCCTCCAGTCCCACTGCCCGGTCAGCCACACCCATTTAGAGGGCTTACTCTTGAACTCCCATTCCCAGCTCCTGGATTTTCTGTTCGATGGCAGTCTCCACTTCGCTCTTCTCCAGGGAGTACTCCACAAAGAAAGCTTCCAAGATGAACGACACGAAGATGCTGAAGGAAACAATGAGCAGAATTACATGGCAGCATTTCCTTACTGGTGTCAATGACTGCCTTAGTATTCCCAGGCTCATTTCCCAGCCCTCCATCCCCTCCCTCTGTTGGAGATGGGGAGCTCTAAGACAGAGGAGCACTCAGTGGGGACCAGGACGTAGCAGATGCCTCTAAACACATCCCACCTGTCCCCAAGAGCCACAGCAGGTTGACCCTGGGCCCACCAGCAGTGCCCTGGCAGGGGGCTGGGCTGCTCTTCCCTCCAAAGCAGATAAAAATCAACTCAACACTCACTTGACAATGATTATCACCATCACAATGTGGAAGGCAATGAAGTACAGCTTGGCAGGCTGAACTGTCACGCTGGCAAATCCATTGGCAAAGAGTGAAGTGGGAGTTAAGGACAAGAGGGCAGGAGGAGAACATGGTGCTGAGGGAGGAACAGGAAAGGCCACCCAAAAAAACCTCAGCAGGGACCATTTCCCTACTGTCTGTCCACATGCAATACCAGGAGAGAGCAGAGCACGGATTATGGGGTAGCCTGAGCTGGAAGGGACCCCCAAGGATCACTGAGTCCAGCAGCTGCTCCCCAAGCTCCAGGTGGGACCACAAAGGATATCGTGCCACTGATTGACCACAGTGAGCTCCATGAGGACGATGAGGGACGAGGCAAAGTTGTTGAAGTTGTTCTTGCAGTACTTCCCACGAGCAAACAGGGAATCCTTGAGAGCCGGGTTCCCACATTCCAGGGCGTAAGGGGCGTTCGAGTTGGCAGGGAAGAACTGGATTTTCCCATGGAATAACTCCATGCCAATGATAGCAAATACACAATACACAACCTGGGAAGAGAAACCCCATCACCTGCTTCTCCAGCAAGCAGCAAGCTCCAGGTCATCCCAGCAGGCCTCCCCATTGCCACAGGCACAGCAAGGTGCTGGGGAGCAGCACAGAGGCCAAGAGACTCAAGCCACAAACAGCAACCACCAGGCAGCCAAGAACTACAATCACACAGGAAGGAAGCATTCCCAAATCACAGCAGAAGCCATTTTTAGGAAATCATTTGAGAACCAGGTTTCTGATCCAGCCTCTTGCCCAAACCATGTTTGATTCCTTCTGATGCAAAGCCCAGACTGCCAGAACACCTTCAATGCTTCAAGAAGGATGTCCTGATCCAGCAGGAGCAGGAACCCAGCCCCTCTGCACACACTTGCTGGAGCAATGACCACAGATCAAATGGACACTTACAATTCCAAGGGCCTGCCATCCAGGGATTTGCATTTAACCTCTTGGGAACAGCATGAGCATGAGAGTTAAGACACATTCCTGTGAAACTGGCATGCTCTGAGCTAAGAGGCCAGGATTTCTTACCAGAGTCAGCCCCCCAAAGGTCAGCATTGTCGGGACGATGTTTATCAGGGTGTTCACGATGACCCAAAACCTACAACAAACAAGTCACAACACCTGCTGTGGGGAGGCTCCTCCACAGTTTCATTGTCACACCCCAGTCACCAAATGCTCCCCACATAAACAAGTCTCTAGAGAGGCAACAGCAACTGGGCTTATCCCAGGCACTCTGGGACAAAGCCTTGGGATGCTTTGTGGAGTGGCCACGGTGGCTCCAAAGGGGCCATGCAGGGGCCTCAAGGCACTGCATCTCACCAGCCTGTGGCACAGACCACCTCCTCCCCAAAACCCACGTCCCCAGCCCGTTCCCTGCACTACCTCTGAATGCTGTCAACACTCCGCACCAGCCGGAGCACTCGGAGGATGAACACGATATCCAGGACCTGCTGGCTGTTGTACTCTGTGGCTGAGAAAAGAAAAAGGACATTTTTATTAGGAAAAATAAGCAGGGATAAAGTTCATCAATTTGTTACTGTTATGTCCTTGTTAAACACTGTAACAGGGAGCTACAAAAAAAGAGAGAGAAAGAGAAAGACTGTGTTAGTTCTTAGAAACCCTACAGGAAATTCCTTGTCCTGTGCAAAAGCCACCCAAGCCCGAGGTGATGGCAGAAGACTCGTGGAGACCACCAGGATTCCCAGGCATGCAGGCTGCTAAAGCTGCACTTACTCGACTTGAGGGTGGCATTGAGAATCGTTGCAGTCAGGGCAGCAAAGATGATGAGAGTGTCAAACCTGGCACGAGGGAAGGCAGGGCTGTTAGACTTTGGGTGACAGGGAAGGGCTTCAGCAAGGAGTGACCCCTCTTCCTCACACCTGTGTCATCTCAGACCGTGGGCAGATGGGGAAGGTCTGTTTAGCAGAACTCCTTCCCTTGCCCACCACCCTCACGTGCTGCAGAGTCACCTTGCACAGGGCAGAGAACAGCAGTTCAGAGCCAGGGGAGGCCAGGAGGGAGCACGACATCCTCTGACTCACAGGATCACTTCAAACACCCCTGGCACAGCAGCCAGGCAGCCCATCTCCCCAGGAGCCGAACACGAAGACCTCACCAGCCCTAGCACAAGGGGCTGCCCCACTCACCAGTTCCAGAACTGAGTCCTGCGAAAGAAGGCCCTGGGTTCATAGGTGTACAGCTTCAGGAGGATCTCGGTGATGTACAGCGCCAGGAACACCCACTCGGTGTAGGACATGTAGGGGGCTTCCTCATCCAGAGCAATGAAGATGGCATTGATCAGGATGATCGCATCGTAAGTCCAAGCAAAAGCCCTGCCAGAAGTAAAGAGCAGTTTGCCACTCCTGAGAAGGTCACGGTCACACAGTTATTTCAGAATTTCTTTGCCTCCCCTCTCAAACATTCTTTACCCATGGGTTCTCCCCAAACCTAAGAGTTTAGGGAAGTTACTAAAGAGTTTAGTTTTCCTCTTGAAGCGTGACACAAACATTGGATAGTGATGTTAGATCCAGGGAAGTGATTTTTCCCATCTACTCAGACCTGGCAAAGCTACATTTGGAATGCTGTGTCAGCTGGGCTGCCCAGTGCAAGAGAGACCTGAGCTGTGCATCCAAAGGTCACAAACCAATGGAAGGACAGCACAGTCTAACACAGGACATGTTAGGAGAGCTGGGATTGTCCAGTCTGACAGGGAGAAGGGACAGGAGCAGCTCAGAATACCTGATGGGAAGGCGTAGGGACAATAGAGCCAGACTCTTCCCAGTTGCATCCAGTGAAAGAATGAGAGGCAAAGGGCACAAGTTGAAATACAGGAACTTTGATTTAAACAAAAAAGCTTTTTTCCCCCTGGTCAAACACTGGAATGGGGTTGCAGAGACATGATGGAGTCTCCATCCTTGGAGATACTCTAGACCAAATTAGACATAGCCCTAAATACGCTACTCTAGCTGACCTTGCTTTGTGCAGGGGGGTTACACCAGACCATCTCTAGATGTTCCTTCCATCCTCAGCAATTCTGGGACTCTGGGAAGACTCAGAGGTAAAACAGAGCTCTAGCAGCCCATCGTACCACCTGGCAGGAGCTGATGAGGCAGCCCAGGGTGCAGCAGAGAGTGCTGAGGTGGGTTCAGCTCCAAGTGAAGCACTTCACCTGGTCCTTCAAGGCAGGCCACAAACCCAGTCCCACCCAGCTCCTGCAGAGGGGCTGGACAAGAGGACCAGACCAGGCAAGCACTCACCAAGACCTTCTCCGCAGCGCTGCAGGCAGGCCCAGGGCAGAGCTGCCCCACAGAGCCCCGTCCCGAGGCCAGAGGGCAGTCCTGGGTGACCCTCTGCCCACGAGAGCTGCCTGCTGCCCCGGCAGGGCCTCACCTGTGCCTCACCAGCCCACGCAGCAGGCGGCTCGCCGGTGACTGGTACAGGCGGGGCAGCCACCGCGCCAGGGGGTGGCTGCGGATCTTCAGCGTGACCACCTGGATGTTGAGGAGATCGGCCAGCTGCACGAAGGACTTCTTGTCTGCAGCGGGGGAGAGTGGCACACGTCTGCTGTCACTGAGGGAAAGCACAGTGCCTGCCAAGTGCAAAGCTGGGCTCGGCCTCTGCTCACAGCAGCACCAACGCCCGGGACCAAAGCGGTGGCCACCACAGGACAGGCTGAACTCGGCACTCAGTGGCTCCTCTGCCCCATTCCTGGGGAACCTGCTCGAACCACGGGGCAACAACCCCCACAGAGAGATCTACCATGAGCAGACTGACCCATCCCTCCTGATATTCCCACTCCAGCAGAAGCGGAGCAGGAGGATCTAGAGGACCGTGTGGGGAGCCACTGCTTGGAGGAATCTGATTACAAGGGAGGTTTTCCTTGTCCTGTGCTGAGAACAGGAGGTCCCATGCACCATGGAGAGCTTGGCCTGATGTCAAATGGCCGTCAAGAGCCACCCACAGTGTGAGGGACATCAGCTACAGCACAGGCAGCAAGGACACCCTTTCAGGACTTTAGGAACCTGGAGGGAAAGAGAAAGAAGGGCCTGGAGTGCCCATCCCTGGAGGTGTCCAAGGCACGACTGAACACGGCACTCAGTGCTCTGGGATGGGTAACAAGGTGGGGATCTGGACTCGAGGATCTTGGAGGGCTTTTCCAACCAAAATGATGCTGTCATTCCGAGCCATTAGAGACCACAATTCCCAAACCCCTCGAAGGACCAGGCTCCTGGCCCCAGCTCCCCCCCAGTCCCTCAGAGTGCTCACCTATGAACCCCTTCTGCTTGTCATCAGAGATGCGGAGCAGCAGCTCCCGGTGGGAGTTGCTGATATCAGGAGCCACCAGCTTGACCAGCTGCCTCCACCGGGGTTCCCGAACCACAAACTGCTCGCCCTCCTCCTCCTTCAGGAGGTTGAAGGCCTCTATCATCTTGCGGCGCTTCATGTAGGCCAGTTTACGGATCTCGTTCTAGAGAGAGCATCGACACTCAAGTGGCTCCAGTCACCCCTCCCACCCCTGTTATAATAAATAACCCTATTTTCACAACAGAGACACAAGAGAGATTCAGGGGAACACGCTTGGGGTGGTATTAGGTACAAATACAGCACAGTTAGTGGGGGTGATGAGAAATGGTGCTGAACAGGCAGCACTCTGGGAGGATCAGCAGATTTCTGGATGCTGGGAGAGCACTGAAAAACCGGAAGGAAAGACACGGGGAAGTGTCAGACAGGAAGGAGGTGACAAAGATCACGGGATCTGCATGGTCACAAAAGCAAAGAGGATGTGTCCACACATGCTTCCCATCCCTAAGTGAATGCTGCTGGGATGAGGGTGGAGATCCTCCTCTGGAACCCTGAGGAGATCCAGACTGCTTCCTGAGAAAGAGCCAAACCCCTCAGGGGAGCACCCAGGAAATGCCAGCTCTCACTCTTTGATCACAAGTCCCAGGCTGCCCCTACTCAGTCTGGGTTGAACAAAAGTTCTGATTTACTCAGACTGCCCATTTCCAGTTCCTTTGCTTTAAGAGCACATGCAGTGGCAGAACAGGTGTGCAGTGCACTTAAACCACCTGAGAACAGTTCCCTGCACAGAGACAGTATTTCTGAGTGAGGACTAAGCCTAACATCACAGAGACACATGCTTCTTATCTGCTGTGTTCAAAGCACCACAGAGAATCTCACTGCTCCATTCCAGCACAGAACTCACAGCAAGCCCCACAGCACGAAAACCGTGCAAGGGAAAGCCAGAGGTCTCCTTACAAGGTCACAGAGCACAGCAGGCAATCCCCCCTCCACGCTTTACCTTGAGGTGCTTTTTGTAGTTGTTGTACACCACGGCCAGGAAGAGAGACATAAAGATGTATGTGTTGACGATGACGAAGGCAATGAAGAACAGGGCGTACCAGGAGCTGAAGTCAAATGCTGGCATCCTGGACAAGGGGAGAGGAATTGCTGCTTGCTAGGCTGACAAGCAGGCAAGAGAAGCCACAAGGAAACAGCCTCCCAGCTGGATCTCTAAGTGCTGTTGTGGATAGCCTGGTAACACCAGAGCTAAAAACTGTATTAGTTCAGCTAGGGAACAGTGTTCTTCTGCTGGCTCTTCATCCTGCTTTGTCCTGACTTCAGGAATGCAGAAGAGAGAGCACAGAGATGAATGTGCTGTGGCCACATTTAAGTGCAGAGACTTGAGGTGATGCCTCAGTCATAAGCTGTTTTTTGCCCTCAGACCCTCGCTGCACTCAGACCTCCTTTTCTGTGCTCTAAGAGGATGAGCAGCATTTTATTCCTCTATCTAAATTCCCAGGATTCCTGTACCACCCTAGTTGTGCTCAGTACATCTCCAGCATGCATACACATGTGTCATTCCTCCCTGTCCCACTCCTGGATGGTTTCTTCCCAGTGACAACCAAAATGGGGTCTCAGAACAGATGAGGATGGGAAACCCAACCCTCACAAAATTTTAACAGTGCAGTGCAAATTAAAGAAGGCTGCATAAAAACATACATTATTTGCATGAATACATTATATATGCATGGAAATATTATGAGAGAAAGACACCTGATCACATGCACAGGACATACATGACATCTGGGCTGTTTGCCGCCGTCACCAGCACGTAGAGGTCAAACACGATTTCCAGGTAGTTTCTGAAATATGGCAAACCTTCTGCTGTCTGGAGATTCCTGGGAGGGAAAGGACAGTCTGGAGGTGAGCACAGAGGGAGCTGCACATACCAGCAATGCTTGTAGTCCCCAGCAATGGTCGGTCAACAGACTCCCCCCTGCCCAAAGGATCCTGCACCTTCACCCCACCCAGCTCCGAGCAAGAGAAGTGAGTGTCCACACCTGTCTCCAAAGAGCTTCAAGGCCATGAGGGAGAACATGAGCAGGCTGAACATGAAGAGCAGGAAGACGTAGGTGATGTCTGGCAGTGTGTTGCGGATGCTGCGGAAGGCCCTCCGGATCTGCCAGGAGAAGGGAAGTGCTTAGGGACCAAGGGGGGACCCCTTTGCCCCTCACCATCCCATCTGCATCAAAACCCCTGGGACACAGGTACCAGATGTGCCAGCTGTGCTCTGCTAAAACCCATGCAGGAGTCCCAGGCCTTTCCCCCTCGCTCTCCAGGGGAGATCCCAGAAGGACAGATCCCATCCACATGCCACCACAAACTCAGCAACCCAGGGGGCCAGTGAGGGACAGAAATCCATCACTCCAGGCCACAAAACACACACTCTGAGCCCAGAGGCTCACCTGCTCCCTCCCCCGGCCTCCGCACCACAGTTTATTCATTTGTAAGCAGGACCACAGCAGTCTTGGGCAGCAGGTCAAAGATCTCTCCATGACAAGAGGAATCAGAGTCCAAATCACCCATCTGGGCCACAAGTTTAACAACAGCATGACACTTGTTTACCCAGGAGACTTCCAGGAATAAGTAACCTGGCCCCTTACTGAGGGAGAAACAGGTTTGAAGGTTGGTGATGTGAATCCACCGTTTTGTCTATCTCAGGCTACCTCTGAGAGAAACCTTCACTCACAGGACTGCAAATTCTGCCCTTTCTGCACAAAAACCTTTCTGCTCAACCCCCTGCATCTCAGAAAGCAGCAAGCTGTCCAAAAGCAGGTCCCTGGACATCCCACCAGACCGTTACCTGGCGACTCTCTGCAAAGTTGATCAGGAAGATGGGCCTCACAATTCTTGACCATCGGATGCTCCTCACGCCATGCGCCCTGAGGGCCCCATATATGGCCAGGTCTGTCAGGGATAACTGCAGGAGAAAGCAGGAAAAATCCCAGAAGTAATGCTGGAAACGTGTCTAGATGGTGAAGAGAATAGTGTGTGCTGATACAGGACAGGTACACACACAGGTTTGTGAGAGCTGCTGGTTTGGCCATGGATCCTGTCAGCTCTGTGACACCAGGAAAGCAACAGGAGGAGAAAAACCTCACCCTGCATTGGCCACTTGGACCTCGGAGGCTGCCCTGGGCCCAACTCACCAGGATTGCCACCATGATGCAGATGTTCTTGGTGTCCTTCCAGAACACGCCGTGCAGGGTGACGGTGGCAAAGTGTGCCAGGCGGCCGAGGAACACGAGCAGGCACAGCACCTCCACCAGGGACGTGACCTGCAGGGAGAGGGAGCTCCATCAGGACAGCCAGGAGCAGCACCGTCCCTCCCTGCACACAGGAAGCTGCTCAGGCACAGACACAGAGCCAGAGCAAGGGAGGGCTTTGCTGTGTCACACGCTCACATATCTGGCACTGAGCAATAGTTCCAAGCTTTCCTTTGTGGAATTGCCTGCCACAGGCAGGTTAAAGCCAGCAAATTTGGGTTTGCTCAGGATTCAAGGAGCACATCTCTCACAATCACACTGGTGCAGAACAAATAAAAGCTGCAGAGAAGTCAGGCCTAAGGGCAACACTTGGCTTCTGCTTTCAGACACAAGGGTGGGACTTGGATCACATAAAAGGCTGGAATTGTTGTGAGACCAAGAACAGCAATATGACTTTGTTCACCATCATATTGGCCTTTGCTGAGAGCCACAATGGCTCCTACAGTCCCTGTCCAGCCCCTGTGTCCCCTTTTTTTCCCCATTTCAACAGAGCACAGAATCCCAGAATGGTTTGGGTTAGAAGGGATTTCAAAGCCCATCCATTCCACTCCCTGCCATGGGCAGGGACACCTTCCACTAGCCCAGGTTGCTCCAAGCCCCGTCCAACCTGGCCTTGGACACTTTCAGGGATGGGGCAGCCACAGCTTCTCTAGGCAGTCTGTACCGAGACCTCACCACCCTCACAGCCAAGAATTTCTTCC
>JAWWEW010000112.1:4263781-4288951 GCA_035583185.1 Anabacerthia variegaticeps | reverse complement strand
CCATGATGTGTGTGCGGTGCTGACCCCAGCTGTGTGTGCGGTGCTGACCCCATGATGTGTGTGCGGTGCTGACCCCATGATGTGTGTGCGGTGCTGACCCCAGCTGTGTGTGCGGTGCTGACCCCAGCTGTGTGTGCGGTGCCGCCCCCCGCCCCGCCCCGCCCCGCCCGTTCCGCCATCGCGCGGCGCCGCCGGGCGCGCTCCCGTGGCCATGTCGGGGCGGCGCGCGCGGGGCCCGCTCCAGAGGGTGCAGCGGCGGAGCCGGGAGCTGCGGGACCTGGTACGGCCGGGATCGGACTGGATCGGGGCTGGGACCCGGCTGGGTGGGGCTGGGACCGGGGATGGGACCGGGGCTGGTGCCAGGGCTGGACAGAACAGGGACTGGGGCTGGATCGGGGCTGGGCCGGGGCAGGGACTGGGGCTGGACAGGGGCTGGACCAGGGCAGGTACCAGAGCTGGACCAGACAGGTACCAGAATCGGTAGCGGGGCAGGTAGCAGAGCAGGTAGGGGGGCAGGTGGTGGGGCAGGTGCCAGGGCAGGTATCAGGGCAGGTAGCAGAGCAGGTATCAGGACAGGTAGTGGGACAGGTAGCAGGGCAGGTAGGGGGGCAGGTACTAGGGCAGGTAGTGGGACAGGTGCCAGGGCAGATAGCATGGCAGGTAGTGGGACAGGTAGCATGGCAGGTAGCGTGACAGGTGCCAGGGCAGGTAGTGGAACAGGTAGGGGGGCAGGTAGTGGGGCAGGTGCCAGGACAGGTAGCGGGACAAGTACGAGGTTATGTATGGGGACAGGTAGCAGGATGGCCGTGCCCGGCCCCCACCGGCCCTGTCCCCGTTGCAGGTGGATGTGCTGCGGGCAGACAGCGCGGCCGCGACCCCCGGGCAGCGGGAGGCCCTTTGGCAGAGGTGAGGGGGGTCCCCAGCCCTGTCCCGACCCCCACCCCTCGCTCCCTGCCTTACCCTTACCCAGGAACTGCGGGGCGCTGCTCTGTGTGTGGGAATGGCGGAGCGCCTGCAGACCCCTCTGTCCCATCACTCTGCTTCACAAGGATCAGAGTTCCCTCTTCGCTTGTCCTTCCTTCTCCCAGTTGTCCAGGTGGCTCCCTGCCCCTCACACTCCTGGTTTCCAGGCTGGCCGCTCCCCAGCCCTCCGGGGTGAGGAAAGTCTGTAGGAGAGAAGGCAGAGAGGGGATCTCAGCAACCCACACAAACATCTCCAGGGGGTGTCAGAGGATGGGGCCAGACTCTGTTCAGTGGTGCCGGTGACAGGATGAGGAGCAATGGCCATAAACCAGAACACCTCTATCCATGGAGGTGGCAGAGCCTGGAACAGCTGCCCGGGGAGGCTGTGGAGTCTCCCTCTCTGGAGATATTCCAAACCCACCTGGATGTGTTCCTGTGTCACCTGCCCCAAGTGATCCTGCCTTGGTTGGACTGAGTGATCTCCAGAGGTCCCTCCCAAGTCCAGCTACTCTGGGATTCTGCCAAATGCAAGTACAGGAGGTTGCACATCACAGGGAATAATCAGCCAAGCTGCTGTTTGGCCTTGGAATCCTCAAGCTGCCCAGACACAGAGCACCTAAAATGACAATTTTCAGGCAGCAGGCACAGTTTGGGTGAGAATTTTCAGAAAATACTGTCTGTCTTGCTTCCAATGCAGATGTGTCCAGCTGAGGAAACTGGTGGAGGAGAATACAAACGCCCTCCATGCTTTGAAAAAGGTAAGTGTGGAGATGAATTTGTTTGTGGTTTTCTCCAAAATTCACCACAGAAATCATTTAAAGACCATCAGCCTTCCATTTTAGATGCCTCAGGACAAGAGCAATGCCCAGCGCTGCACAGTCCCTGCTTGGCTTCTCCTCAATTTATAATCTTTATATCCATTTATGTTATTTAAAAACTCATTTTAATACTTCATTGTGTCTAAGTTTTACACTTAGAATCTTTATCAGCCCAATGCATTCTTTGGAAGCAGAGAATGCAGTTTGAAATTTAACACGGGATTTCACCTTGCCAGAGTGAACAGGTGAGGAAACTGTCACTAAAGGGGGAGCGGGAGCAGCCCAGGGAGGGGAAAGCTTGTAAGGCACGTCTGGAAAACTAAATTTGTAGGGGAACTTGGACTCTTTGGGCAATCTGTTGTGTTCTTTGCCAGGCTGATGAGCCTGCACCAGTGGGGAATTACAGCCAGAGGAAGGAAGAAGAGGAGAAGCTGTTGCTGAAACTCTCCCAGCAGCTGCAGAAACTCCTGCTTGCCTTGGATCAGGACAATGTGACAATGGGTTACACAGCGTGAGTAGCTTAAAAACACAAATGCAACCTGTGCTTTTATGCAATGGTTGGAAAGGACCCTGAAAAATTGGTATCTCATCCCCTTTGTTATCTGAAAAAAATATAAGAATAAGAAAAGATGAGGGAAGTCATTTATGACTTGCTGGGATTTTTCCGAGGGTGTTGGATAATGTTGGGAGGAGAGGGAGGGAGGAAACACCATTGGGATTGTGGAGTTTCTTCAGGACAGAGAGTAAAACACAGGACTGAAAATGCTGTGTCTGGATAATGTGCTTGCAGAAAAGCCCGGATTGCGAGGCTTGACAGCACTTCCAGAAAGTTTGGTGAAAACGAGAACAAAAAAGTCTGATTTGTTTTGGGTAGGGATGAGGAACATCAGAAAGGTCCTCACGGAGAAGGTGGAAATGAAGAAGAGGAGGAGAGTGAAGACGAAGAAAGTAGTGAGGAGGAAGACAGTGAAGATGAGGAGAAGTTGTTGGATGATCCAAACGTTAAAGAATGCATTGCTGTTGGAAACTTCAACGCACAGCAGGAAGGGGATCTCACATTTGAGGTAAATGCTCTCTGTAAGGGGGTTTTACTGCAGATCAGTCTATAGTAAGCAATAACTCTAATTAAATCCTGTGCTTTTGGGATTCAGCCAGTTCCTGGTGGGATTTGGGGGGAACGGTGTTTCCTTGGAGTCCAGTATCCTTTTGCCACCCTCTGTCTGGGATCTCTATTGTAGGAAAAATGAAGAGTTCGTGGGGTTTTAATTTAAATATTTGGTTGTCTTTTGTCTCTGTCTGTCCTTCTAATGCCAAAGAAAGGTGAAATCCTGCTTATCCACGACAAGAAGGAGGATGGCTGGTGGCTGGCTGAAAATTCCAAGGGGGAGAAAGGCCTCGTTCCCAGGACCTACCTTGCGGTTGGTGTGCTGCAACCTCTGTCCTAATCTCACCTCTGATCTTTTATGTGCATTAGTGATCATACAGCTGCATCAAAGTGGTCACAGTGCTTGTGTGGGGACACGCAGGAGTGTGTCATTTGGATAGAAGCTGTGTTTTTATCCATGGGGATGGAGATCCCCATCAAAAGCAGCATTTTTGGGCCTTGTGAAGATGTGGCAGAGAAGTTTCTTGAATATAAAAGTCATCATCTTTATCACTAAAGGTCGACACTGATGACTCCAAGCTGCTGTGGATTAATTTAGGCTTTTATAATGATTTATCTGCAATGTGAGTCCACATACCTGTTGGACAGTTTTCTGCAGTTACAGTGAAAATCACAGACAGAAATTCTCCTTTTCTAAACTATTCACATGGGCTGTGGTGGGAGAAGGCAGTTTTAGGATCTGAACTGGGAAGAAATCAAGCACTTTGCCATTTTGAATCTGAATTACAGGTTCCCAGGGAAGAGGAAGAAAGCCAGGAGGAGAGGGAAGAACACATAGAAGTGGTGGATGAAACAGCAGATGGGACTGAAATTAAGAGAAGGTAAATGGAGTGATGTGAAAGCAAACAAGTCCTCCCCCTTAAACCTGGCAGTACATTTCGTATCTCACAGGGGTGTTTGGTTCTCTTCAGTACAACAGGCACGCGCTTGTTTTTCTTGAGGGGGTTTGTTGGGGAGTTCTGCTTTGGGTTTGCATTTTGGGTTTTGGTTTGTTTGGTTTCTTCCCCTCAAAAATCAAAGAATGTTTCATGTATCAAGTTATGTTCCAGCTCCTGGGACAGTCTAGAAATTACTCTTAGTGGTTGGAATATGTTATTATTAGCATCTCAGGTTTTAGATATGATTATGAAGCTGCTGCTGTTTGAAAACAGACCCGTATTTAGTGTTTAAATGTTTGTCCATGCAAGGACATGTTCTAAAACACCCCATTTTTCTTCCAGAACAGACTCTCACTGGAGTGCTGTACGAGCCATCACAGAGGTGGGTGCACCTCTCACACCTCCCACCTGCCAGAATGTTCATTATTTTGGGGACAAGCTTTGCCCTTTAGCAAACACTGTGTCTCACATTACAGACCATTGTTTTTAATTAACATCTCTATTTTGGTTGGGTTTGGGTAGCAAGAAATGCCACAGAAATGCTTCAGACGAGGTGGCTGATGCCCTAGGTCTCTGGTTCTAAGGAGTTCTGAATTAGGATGGAATTAGCTGCTAACCAGCAGGAATACTGATATCCTTTTTGTTTTCAACAGAGTGACACAGTGGAGGTGCTGACCACCATAGGAGCAGTTCCTGCAGGATTCCGCCCCTCCACACTTTTCCAGCTCTTGGAGGAAGGTGGGGATTTCTCCTGATAGTTCCAGTGCAGGATTCTCAGGTGCCTGTGGTGAGTTCCTCACCCTGGTCACCAGCCTGCTGGACTGTAGTCAGGATTGCTAATTATAACTGGGTAATTGGCTATACTTGACCCATCAAATAATGTGTAAAATGCTATTTTTCTTCCTCAGTTAAGTTTTAATTAATTCATATGAAATCCTGACAGATTTCCTCATAGTTTCAAAGATTTTGTTCTGTGGAAAATCCTGTTGACATTGGAGGAAATGATAATTTTTTAAATTTTATTTTAATCTTCCCTTTATCTTGGGGAAGATTATCACACAATTCATGTTTTGTTATTCCTTCTGTTTAAAATGTTTCAGCTCTTTTTGTTAATTAAATTATTGTGCTCCCAGGATGAAACACTGCAGAGCACTTACAAATAGCAGACAGTGCTCATAGAAAATACCCCCATAGTTTTGGTTGGTAAAATATTCAGTTGGACCTGAATTTTGGGTATTGTTCATTGTGTGGCAGTAAAGACCATTTAACAGATGAAGGATTTTTAAACTTACCCTTGTTGTAGGCGACGAGTTTCGAGCGAGTTACTTTCTGCAGCCTGAGCTTACTCCATCCCAGTTGGCTTTCAAAGACCTGGTGTGGAACTCTGAAAAAAATACTGTGAGTATCCCTGGTAAGGAACCTTGGTGCCTTTGGTTTTGGGAAGTGATGGGATCTCTAGGTGGGAATTGCTGGCAGGTGAATATTGCTGTGAAACACGGCAGATTTCCATGTGCATCCAGACTCCTCAGGCAGGAGATGTTATCACTTCCTACTCTCTACTAGGCAAAAAGTCAGTATAAGTTGTCCTGAAGGGTATCTTTTAAGTGTCATTTAAGTCAGTGGGTTCCTTCCCTGTCTGGGGTGAAGCAGTGGGTGACTGCTGTGAAGTTTTAAACCACGAACGCTGTGAAATCACAAATTCAATTATTTTCTTTCCTTCTGGCTAATGATTGTGCCTTAATTTGCACTATTGTTGGAATGTTTCTCCTGCTGAGCCTTCGTGTGTCCCACTAAAATACCTGCAGCACTCCCCCAGGCTCACGAGGGAGTTCTGCTGCCAACACTGCCCGGGGTTTGGGGCTGTGCCGTGGCCACGCCAGTCCCTGAACGCCGGACCCCACGCAGGGGGCCCTGGAGGTCTGATCCTTCCCGTGCTGTGTTCCAGATCTGCCCCAGGGTCCCCCGAGTGTGCCAGGCTGTGAGTGTGTGCAGCTGCAGGATGATCCCTGTGCCGGGGGCCAGCGTGCAGGTGCTCAGCAGGCACGTCCGGCTCTGCCTCTTTGACGGCGTGCGGGTGAGGAGGCTCTGCCCACACAGGGGACCCGAGGGGCTGGGGGACAGCGGGATCTCTGGGAGCCACTGTGTCCCACCGGAGGGACACGCACCCCATCTGCCTCCCGGGCTGCTCAGCTCATGCTCCCATTGCTCTGCTTTGAGCCCGTTCACCCAGAAAAGTAGTTCTAAATGGACTTAATGAGCAAACAGGACAGACTGCATTGACAGCAGCGGGCATGGCCAGACGTGCACGCTCAGCCCTGGGTCCCACCCTTGATACTGCACAAACACCCCGATCCCGCCCTTTTCTGCCTTTGGTTTCTCCCCATTCCTGCTTCCATTCCCAGTAAGTCAGGTGCAGTCCCGAGATGCCCTTCCCCTGTACTGTCATCCCCAGAGCAGTCTGAGGTGGCCCCGGGAGCTGCTCCTGACTCACAGTGACAGTCACACCCTGCCCCTGGGCCGAGGGCTGTGCTGGGTGGCCCTGGGAGGGGCTGGGCGGGAGTTTCTCTGAGCCCATAATTTCAGTTCCCCCACCTGCCATTGTGCCTCCTGGCTCTTTGTATTTGTGGAGATGAGCATTTTGGGGCTGCTCTCTCACCTGTGACGGGTCTGGGAGTGGCTGAGTCAGGGTCAGATTCCCCCTCTGCCCTCAATCCTCTGTCCCTTTTCGTGTATGTGCAGAGCAGCTTTTTGAACCAACATCCAGCTGTTTTCCTCCCGGTGTCTTTGCTGAGTGCAGGGTTGGATTAATCTGGGGTAACGCTGCATTTTCTTGAAGCAGCAGAGCTTTTCAGAAGAATTTGCCCTAGCTGTTTTCCCCACTGTCATGTTTAGGTGCTGAGTAACATCCACACGGTGAGAGCTACGTGGCTGCCTAAAAGTCCTCAGACATGGACCTTCTCTCCAAAGGTAGGTGACACAGCCACTGACTAACTAGTTACAGCTTCTTGCTTAGTGACAAGACCTTGTCACTAAAAAGTGGCATAGCTGTGCTCCATGGAAAGAAAGAGAGTAAGGTTTTGATTGACACTGGTTCCCTTCATTTTTATATGCAGTGGGATTGGGTCTGAGGTCTTGTGTGAGTGAGGGATGTGCAATATGGCCTTTGAAAATCAAGGGTTTGTTTTTAATCACTACATTAACTTCTTTTTTCCCCCTCCCTCTCTCTGTCTCAGGTGATGGGCCTCCTACCCAGCCTGCTCAACGGTGACTGTTTTGTCAGGTCCAGCTCTCTGTCCTCAGACATTGGGATATTATTTGAGCTTGGCATTACTTACACGTGCAGTGTGAGTGTGTGAAGGTGCAGCACAAACCACTCCAAGGGCAGGGTCATAGAGGGAATCATCTGTCCCTAGTCAGAGAGCAGGATTAGAAAATATCCCTAATTAGAGAATAGGATTACCTGGAAGCAGCCTACAAGAAAGATGGAGAGAGGCTTTTCACAAGGACATGTGAGGGGGAATGGCTTCAAAGGGAGAGAGCGTAGATTTAGATTGGATATTAGGATATTAGTTTTCCCAGAGAAGCTGTGGCTGCTCCATCCCTGCAAGTGTCCAAGGCCAGGTTGGAGCAACCTGGGCTGGTGGAAGGTGTCCCTGCCCATGGCAGGGGTGGGACTGGATAGGCTTTAAGGTCCTTCCCAACCCAAACCATTCCATGGTTCTGTCCTTGGAGACACGCCTACTTAGAGAATAAAAACCTCTCTGACTAATGCACATGAACACACCTGTCCTGACACTGAAATAACTTGTTCCAAAGACCTCATGTCATGGGATCTCAAAGGCCCAGTTCTCTCTTTGCTCCTGGAGGTTTTGTGTCTCTCTAATTTGTTTCAGACTAATGTGCTGTACAGTTGGGAAACTAAAATTTTCACTGTTCCAACAGTATAAACAGAGGTTTCTAACTCCAGTTTACCCAGACACAGCCTGTCCATCTGGGATATGCTGCTGAGAAGTACAATAGGTAGTAACACAGTAGGTGGGAAAGGCCAGAAAAACTCCCCAAAGGGAAGGCAGACTGTGATTTTAAACACACAGGGGTGAAGGAGGACAAGGGGGTAACCACCACAGTTTTGATGGGATTATGGTAATTAATTGTGCTTTGGGCAGCCACTCAAATCATTTATGTTTGTCTTTTTTTTCCAGTCAACAGGTGTAAGGGGAGAGCTGAGCTGTGGCTGGGCATTCCTGAAGCTTTTCACTTCCAATGGAATTCCTGTTCCTTCCAAGTGAGTTTGTTGTGATTTCCTGCTCTCTGTATTTACATACAGACATACACTCATCTGTTTTACACTATGAGTAAAGTCCACCTTCCACACTTGCACACTGCTGGGACAAGTCTCATCCAGGCCAGTCCTCTGGGATTCTGCCTCTTCTTTTCGTGCACTTTGCTGTTCATCCCTTTCCCATGTGAAAATCAGGAGACTGGTTTCCAAGACCTGGACTCAGGTAAGAGTTGTTGCGAGTGAATCTCTCGCCACACTTGGAGAATGTGAATAAACTTAGATTTTGCAGCTGATTGACAGTTAGCTTGTGGGTGCAGTGATTAGAAAGAATAATAAAGTGTACATATTTCTATTTTATTAATGTAGGAAAGCTTTCTGTTCATTTGCAGAAATTACTCATTGTAGCTCAGGCTTGCACAACTTCGTTTTGACCAAATATTGGTAGATGTATGTATAGATTCTGAATTTATCTGGATTACAGGGCAAAAAAAATACCAATGTTCCCAAAGTCTCTAAATTTCTTCTAAATCTCATTTCTAGTTTTGTTGTACTGTTTCATTATGTCAAACATGGTATCTGCAGATGAAATTTCATGCTTACTTCAACAGAGCTGAGATTATGTTATTCTTTAATGAATTTTAGATATGGAAGATCTAAAATGTTGAAGTGATGACTCCTCAAAAACATTTTAGTGCATTAATTGCTAAATGTCATACAAGAAAGATATTGGAGCTGTGGAAAAGAAACAGCATTGCAAATTGCTTTAAAAATAATTAACCTTCCAGTCTAATTAACTTCCCAATATAACACAGGTTTCAAGTTTACCGTTTGGGGTTTGGTGGCCTAGGTAGGTGTAGTCATTGCATACAAACACACTGGCTGGAACATCAAGGGCTGTGCCAGGGTTTGAGATAGCAGGATTCTCTTTCTCAGAGAGTGGTTGTGCTGTTCTAACCTAGCCTAAGTATTTTAATTTTAACTGCGCTGCTCTCTTTGACAGGATGTATGAGCTGCTGCTGAGTGGTGGAACTCCCTATGAGAGAGGTGTTGAGGTTGACCCATTAATATCAAGAAGAGGTGTGGTTTCTCTTAAATATGGTACAAATAAAATGCTGTGGCAAATGCCAGCCTGGTCTGGGTGGGTGTGTTCTCACTTTGCATCTATTTAATTATTTCTTTATCTGCACTTAGCTTGGCTGTGGGGTGCTGGGTGGCAGAGAGTTCCCAAGCCATTTAAATGTCCATTTTTGTGATGTAATTCTGAAAGTTCTTTCAAATGGCTGATTTCATCCCTGGGGTTTCTTTCTGCAGCAGGTGGTGGGGTTTTTCAGCAGTTCCTGACACTCAGGAAACAGCCTGTGCTGCTGGTGAAACTGAGGTCACCAAGTGTGCAGACCAGAGACGTCCTGAAGTGAGTACAAAAGACACCCTGAATTAAGTGTGTGTATGTACTGCCATAACATGAAAAAGTATTCCAGTTAGCCCAGAATGGTCCCAGGGATCGACATTCCCCTTCCCTGGAACACTGGCTATGGAAAAACCCGAGGGTCACGTCCACCTGCATGTGTGTCTGATGCCTAGGGTTACTGTGTTGGACATGAAGGGTTTAAGCTGAGATAAGATGGCAGAGTGCACCCACAGGAGCTGGGTTTAGGGTGCGGGATTCCTGGAGCTGCCATGAGTAGATAACAACTCCATGGAGCTGTCCTTGCCCTCTGGTGCTGGGCACGATGCTCTGGAGGAGCAGTTTTCAGGAAAACTCCCAGCTGCTGTCCTTTATTTTCCCAATAGTTTGCTACCAGAAACGTTAGTGGGGAGCATGAGCTGCATCCACCTCCTGGCATTTTATCGGCAGATCCTTGGGGATGCCCTCCTGAGGGACAGGACGAGCATGCAAAGCACAGGTGAGAACCAGGGAAGGATCAGGTTCTTCCAGAGAATGACTCTCTCTTCATCCCTCTGAGATGTTTTTGTCGCTGAGGTAAATCGGCCTCTTCATTTTTGTTTTTTAATTACTATTTACTTACTGACTAATGCAGGGAGAGACAGAAGTGGAAGAGTTCTGGTTTTGGAACTCTCTCTTGCCCTGATTTTGCAATTCTGTATGCTACTCCTCCAGCAGAACTGTAACATTTTATAGCCTTTTTCATTTTAAAATCCATTTGAAATATGGACAAATCACGTTTCCTAACTGTACCAGAGGTGAATTTATATTGGTACTGAAAGGGATTTTCTTATGTTTTCCCCCTCTCTTCTCCAAACTGAATTATGAATCATCTGTTCCTATGCAAATAAGTTTCCTTGTGCACTTACTGACACTTTTAACGTGGGATCTATCATCCTTAAGCACCAGGGTCATCTGTCACAGGTGCTTAACTAACTCCCTTCCTGATTTTCTTCAACTTTAATATATATCCTATGCTGATTTCAGTAGCTGAAAGCCAGGCCCTTTCATAACTTAATGTGTTAATTAGCAAATTTATCACAGAGAAACCAAAGTGCTTAGTTTTAAAGATGAGGTGAGAACTGCCACACTTACCTGATTTGATCTTCATAATGTAGGACAGTAGATGAGACTAATGAGCTCTCCTGGAAATACATTGCATCCCTTTGGATCCAGATTTCATTTGCAGTGATTGAAGGCATTTCAGAAGTTTTTTCGGCAGCTGTGTGACTAAAAAAGATTTCTATTATTTCAAAATCACCCCTCACTTTAGAAATAGGCAACTTAAAGTGCCTGTTGTGTTTCACAGAAGGCATCACTTCTGCCTTGCATCCTTTAAATGTTTTGGTTTAGTAGCTGCTTCATGTTTACTAAACTTCCCATCAGCTTCAAGGTGAAGAAACAACAGTGTATATTAAATATGTGAAATCACAAGAGAAAGAAAATACTTCAGCCAAAATGCATGTGAGGTGATGTGCCCCATTGGGTAAATTCTCTGTGCCGCTTGGTACCTGGTTCTCTTCAAACGGAACCCAAGACACACCAGGCTGAGGAGAGCCCAAGTGTGTTTATCCTTAACATCCCAGCCAAGCAGCACAGTTGCAGCTGTGTGTAAAAAAAGGCAGGTGCAGAAATGAGGGCAAACCCCTCAGGCAGGTAAATGAGGAATATTTAAAAGGAGTACGTGCTTGCTGGTGCTCCTGATGGTACCCCATCTAGTCAACCAGCAGCTGGTGTTTGTGGGTCTCCTCTCCAGGTCTCACTGTCTCCCAGCAGAGAGTTGGCTGCACCCAGAGAACTCCATTGCCAGGGAGCTCGCCTGCCTTCCCTGTCCCCTGGAGAACCCTCCAGCTCATTTGCCCCTTGGAATAATCTGAGGGGAGGGCATGTGCCGAGTACCTGGGTGTGCAAATACTCAGCCTTGAATGTGTTTTCTGTTTCAGACTTAATCTGTAATCCTATTTTAGCGACTTTCCCTCAACTCCTGGACCAGCCAGACCTGATGGATGCGCTTCGGGTACGTTACCTTGTCAGGATTTCCAGACAAAATATGAGGGGCTTTTTGTTCTGGGAAAAGATAAAAGTTCTCCACAGCCTTGGTCTGATTTTACATTTCGTTTTAGAGTGCTTGGGCAGACAGAGAAAGGACTTTGAAGAGAACTGAGAAGGTAATGAACTACAGGGTTTTCTTTCCATATATTCAGTGTAATGAAATATTTTTAGCAGGGAAACTGTTATGGGTTCCTATCCAAAGTGTGGCTCCCTATCATGATGTGCTTCCAGTACTCAACTGGTAAAAGCTTTCCATGGGTACAAAATCATCTTCCCTCCTCCAACCTCTGAGCTCGTCCTCTCGCAATCTGCCTGGGAAAAGGCCCCCAAATTCCTCACTTCTCCCTACCCTGGACAGTTCTAATCCCAGGTGTTGGTGTGTAGGCAGCTGGAGAACTGACCTGGCTGTCCCCAGGCTCACCCACGCCTTGTCCTCCCTCCCGTCCTCTGCTCAGAGAGCAGCTGCAGGGGACTCAGTGAGAAAGCCCCTGGCTCTCAGTCCAGGCCTTCCTGGGAGCAGCAGTGAAATGTTTCATTCTCTGTGCATGCTGCTGAACAGATACACAGGGATTGCTGCCCGTTTACACAAACCAACCAAACAGCCCTGAGTCAGACTGGCTTTTTGAGGGCCATTCCTCCAAAAGGCAGGGTGAGCTGCTGTCGGGATCGGTGACTGCCCAGGATCCCAGACCCATCCAGTTCTACCTGACTGGCATGTGCCACTCCCAGGGCAGGATTGCTGCCTGCCAGGTGCTCACCCCTCACGCTCTGTGCCTCTGAGCTGCCACATCTGCTGCCGAGCCCCGAAGCACTCGCTGCAGGCCACGGCCCTCCCCACTATGGAGCACTCCGGGCTCAAGGAGTTCTCCCGCAGGCAGTGCTTGGGATCTGTCCCAATAAGTGATCAGGATGATCCTTCAACCTCTGGGTTTTCCAAACTGGCGTTTACAGGGGAGCACATAATTCTCACCATGCACACAGTGTGAAACAGCAGCACCCAGGGGCAGCCTCCCCTCCTGCTCCGAGGAGCAGTGACTCTCCACCTTGTGAAAATGAGCAGAGTTTGGGCTTCCAGGGCAGGAAGGATGTGCCACTGGCTTTAGGAAGAAATACAAATATCCCATGAGCAGAGGGCTCTCGGTGCCCCTGGTTTGTGGGAATGCTGGCAGGGTTTGGGGAGCAGATTTGTGGACCTATGGTTTGTATTCTTTAGGCTCACCTGAGGTAACAACAGATGTTTGGTTCGGAAGGTCAAATCTCTTCCCGTTGTTATCCTGGGAACTGGGGGTTAGTTGTTTGATTGGGTTTTCTCCCTGTGCACAATACTTCAGAGATGTGCTGGGCAACACCGTGAGTTTGCACTGAAGTATTTTCTTCTCTGCAGAGAGACCAAGAATTCCTGAAGTCTGTGTTTGTCCTGGTGTACCACGACTCCGTGTTCCCTCTCCTGCGGTCCACGTTCCTCCCCAGCTACAAGTGGGCTGAGGCAGAGGTGGAAATGTCCCGCTGGAAGGTGATCCATGACTTCTTGAAGAAGAGCCAGGACAATGACGGTGCTCTGCAGTACCTGCTGTCCTCAGAAACCACCCACAAAGCCTTTGACATCTCCGAGCTGGCTTATGATTTCTTGGGAGAAGTGAGGACAAACAATCCTGGAGAATGAAGGCATTAAAGAACAATTCAGGCTCTCTAAGGATGGGGTAACTATTAGTATAAATAAATCCTTACCAAAGAGACTGTGTACCATTGAATTGTAACGAATATTTTAACACATTTACATTTTGGGAGAGACTACAATTACTTTACCAGTGTGACTTTAATTTTTGACTTTGCAACCAGACAAGGCTCTGGTTGTCTGTTACTACCTGTTGTAGCCACGCCGAGTGTTGTATTTTGCCGAAGCTGAGGCAGCACTTCACAGCACTTTGCCCATCTTGTGCAGCTTCCAATTAATTTCCAGGGTTCTTTAATCGGATGAACAAAAGGCTCTTTGTCCCAGTCCCCCAGCAGGCTTGGAGCAGGGAAGGGAAACGGCAGAGATCCTTAAGAATGCTGCTGAGCAAGGACAGCCAGGTGAGGGGAAAAATACTCTCTTGCCCAACCTGTGGACAGCAGGTTCCTCCATTTTTAGACTGTTTGCCTGTTTTTCTCCCCCACTCAGGAGAAGGCTGGGCTACTCACAGCAATGTGCCTGCCCTAACGCAAGTGGGGCACCAGTTGCCTTGGGATGGCTCCCTCCATGCTGGCTGCCCATCATCCCTGAGCACCTTGTGACCGCAGGCTCTGTGTGCTGCTCCTTCCCAGGGGGAAGTTATCAACCTGGTTTCCCTTTAGTGCTGGAGCATCTGGATATTCCTTGCAGGGTGATGGGGACGTTGCCACTATGTCTGATGAGACATCTGGGCACTGAGTCACACCTGGACTTAAGCCCAGGCCAGGCACAGCTTCGTCAAGTGGGAAATGATTTAAGACAAGATCTTTTAAGCACGGTGTGTGGAGCCCCAAACCAGCTCTCACTGGAGCACCTGTAAACTGGAGCCTCCAGAAATCCCACAGAGCACTTTTCCCAGCCTAGGTAGGGCTCAGACAAGAAACAGATTTGATCTTTGGTCTGTGTTGTACAAGGCTTGGCATGGAAGCCAACCTCCTGGGGCATCACCTGGCTCTCCCGACACAGACAGGATGTCTTACTGGGACAGTGTCCTCCCGCTGGAGTTAGTGAGGTCATCCTGTCCTCTCTGGCTCACCATCAGCCTTTCATCCACCAGGCATCAGGGAGGTCTGGGGTGACACAGGGTCTGCTGGATGAAACAGCAAGTATTTGCCGAATCCGAAGTGCATCTGCCAGGAGGCAGAAATCCCAGCAAGTTTCTTTCAAGCCTTTCTGGGCACCTGGGGGCTCAGGGGCAAACCCTCCCATTGTATTCTAGAGCATTGTCTGTCAAAACTGCATGCCTGTTGGTTTTCCAAGGCTGGATGTGCCTGGAGGGTGTGCAGGGGTCTGACGTGAACAGGGAGCAGAAACCTGAACAGAAAGGGGAGGAGGCAACAACAGTGGAAGCGAAAATATTTCCAGCCTGGGAGCGTGCCAAGGACAACTGTTTGCAGGAAACATTTCTGCCGGCGTGGTGTAGGAGTTTTTTCCTTTCCCCTCTGGGTAATGACCTTGAGCTGCCGGTGTGGCGGCGCCGGGGTCCGGCTGCTCTCCCATGCCTGGGAGGGGACATGTGAAGCTGCAGTAGCGGGTGGTGCCGAGGGCTCCGGGGCACGGTGCCAGCCTGGGCTGGTCCCCGTGATTACGTCCCACGGGTGTGTCCCTTAAAACACGGTGCGGGCGAGCGGGAGCTGAGCCGGAGCGATCCTGGTGTCAGCTGAGGAGACATGGCCTCGGTGGGTCCCTCCACGACCTCCACGCAGCCCGCCTTGCCCTCCGGACCCGCCGTCTTTAAAACCATCCCCTACGCCTTCATCCTGCCCGAGATCGTGAGTATCCCCGAGTTCTGCCGCGCTACAGCACGCGGCTCATGGCGAAAATCCCCCAGAGCATCCTGAAGACGGCATTCATGGGAGGTAGCATCCTGTCTTTGAGCCTGTACTGCATGTACAGAGGTGGTCTTGGTGATGGGGTTTTTTGGAACAGCTTGAGGACAAGGTAGACTGCAGCTCCATCCCAGGGTCACCGGCTGCCGTGGGGCTGGGAGAGGCTGAAGAGCTGCTGGCTCCTCCTGGGCAGAAGCAGCCCTTGTTAGCACACAGAAATTGCTTGAAAATGAAGGGAATTTCGCTCTCCGTATCAAGTCTTTGTCTGTATCTATCCTGCATTGAGTCTTTTCAGGGGTTGAAGGCAATTGGGTGTCTTCTGATGTGTGACATTTCATGATTGTTACAATTGCTTATGGGTCCAGAGGGCATCCAGTAGGGCTGGCTGAGATAACAGCTGGTGTGGTGTACTTTGGCACTGGGCTGGCGACCCACATTCCCCTGCTCCACAGGCACAATCCCTGCTGTGCCAGTGGGCTCAGCTACCCGCAGCAATGCCAAGGGTCTCACCCACGGGAGCTGGGATGGCACAGGGCAGCATGGGCTCATCCCGGTAAACCCCAGTGCTGTCTGAGCACAGTAAATATTTTGGGTGGATCCTGAGCCAGAGACTCGCTCCAGGCTGGTAGTGGGAGTCATGAGGAGACTTCCTCGTGTAGGATTCCAAGCCCTGGAGATTAATGAGTGGGCAGGGCTGGGCCAGGCCAGCACAGCGGTGGCCATTCACCTCTCCCAGACACCAGCGTATTTTCTGGCTTCTTCACCAAATGCCTCAGGGTGAGACATTTCCTTGTGTGAAAGGCGGGTTTCCCGTGAGTGTTCAGGGAAGCTGGTGCTGCTGTTGCGCTGGGATGCTCTGGGAAGGATGCAGGGCTTCCTCTGGCTGCTGGGGCCAGCCCAGGAGGGCCTTGGGGAGAAGGACTTTTCCAATTTTCTCATCCCACACTCACCCGAGGCGCCTGTTTGTCACCGGCAGATCTGCGGGACCTGGGTGTGGATCTTCGTCGCTGCTACCTCCGTGTCCCTGCCGCTGCTGCAGGGATGGGTGATGTACGTGTCCCTCACCTCCTGCCTCATCTCCCTGCTGCTCCTCCTAAGCTACCTCCTCGGCTTCCACAAGAACAGCGAGAACTGGAAAGTGCTGGTAAGGCGGGCCGGGACACCGGCAGGTGTTGGCAGTGTGGGCACGGCACCCCCGTGGCTGGCAACCAACCAGCCCTTTCTGTCTCCTGGAAATCCCAGGGTAGCTGTGCTGTGCCGTGCTGTGCCACCACTGCCATGGGGCTGCCCAGGGGGTCAGTCCCTGCCCTGCCCAGGCCGTGTGCCCTGCTGGACTGCTCACCCATGCCTCGCTTTGCAGGACAGCTTGTACCACGGCGCCACGGCCATCCTGTACCTGAGTGCCGCTGTCCTGCAGGCCAACGCCACCATCACGTCTGAGTTCAGCCCCAACTCACCACTCTACTACCAACTCAACTGCGTCGCATCGGTGAGTCGGCCCGGAGCACCCCGGGCAGGCTGCAGAATGCACAGCTCCCTGGGGAAAGGCAGCAGCAAATGTTAAAGCCACAGCAGGGCCACCATAAGCCCAGCAGTGTCTCACCAGGCAGAGCTTCAGCTCCTCGCCTCTCCTGTGTTTTGTAGCCAGCAGGAGCTTCCAGGGTCCTGGGAGAAGTTGGGAACTTTGCCTCTTCTTTGAGGCTGGAGAACTCTAAGGCTGGGAGGCTTCCCCATGTTTAGAGTGCTGGGAGGAGGTGGGGTTGGACTCTCCCAACTCACCACAGCTTTTGCTCTTCTTCCTCTTGTGCAGTTCTTCGCCTTCCTCACGGCCTTCCTGTACATCCTCCATGCCTTCAGCATCTACTACCAGTGATCCCAGCAGCTTCTCCTTGGCAGCAAGAGGGCTTTCCAGCGAGGGCTCCCGCTGTCCTCCCTGAGGTCCCTGCCCAGTCCTGGGATGGCGGGTCCTTCTTCACTTCACCAAAGGAGGGATTTTTGTTGACACGGGTTGGTGCTCATGGGGACATTTCCTCCCTTGTCCAGGGCCTATGCAAGGGCAGGGACTGGGCACAGGCTCCAAGCCTTCAGCTCCGACATTCCGCCAAATATTGACAATCAAGGGAAGAAAAAAAAAGAAAATCACTGTTCCTTCAGCAAATAATTTCCTTTCTTATGTTTATTTGCCTTTCTCTGGTTCAGCTACATTCCTCCCCAACACATAAATTGGCAACGTAACACAGTACCGTGCTCCTTGACTGTCAGATTGTTCCATTTGGTAAATGCTGTACCTGGAATAAAGCATCGACTGACAAGTTTTTACCCCTTTGTAAGCTGTGTTCATTGAACAAGCTCATGTTACCCCCTCGTTAGAAAAAAACCCCAGAAAATATTCACTGTAGAAAGCTACAACAGACTTTTTAAACAAATAAATCAGAGAACTCTTAACAAACTTAAGGATGCAGTACAAAACTACAGCTTGGAAAGAATTCTTACAACAGGAATTTAGAGTTGTGTCTCCTCATTCCCGTTGCGTACCCTACAGAGGTCATGCACCGGCAGTGCCGTGAGGGAGCACTGGTGTTACTGGTGTGTGTCCTGCCTGCATCCTCGGGCGCAGAGGGAGCCGCCTGCTCCTCGGGCCCCAGGAACTCCTGTGGCTCTGGGACAGCATGGACTCGCAGCACATCCCGGTAGAGCAAGTATTCCTGGAGGCAAACGGGCAACGGCAGCTCCCGGATGACGCGCTCCGGCCGCAGCCGCTCGCTCTTCAGGAAGGACCAGACCTCCAGCCGGCACAGGTGAGACAGGGGCGGAATGAAGGCTGCAAAATCAAAGCCCAGCTCAGAGAGGGACATGTGCGATTGCCTGAGGTTCCCTGCATCCCACCCCAGCCTCGGGCAGATAAGGAGCAGTGCTCTCCAGGGTGAAGGGGGGTGCCAGCCCTTGAACCCTTCATGATCCCTTCCCTTTGCCTCCTCTGGTCCCCCCCACCTCATTCTCCCTCTTCAGCTGTAGTTACTGGATGCTCTTACAACACAAACATATTTACTAACAGCAAAGGAAACAAAGAGGAAACTTCACCTCAATTTCCCCAAATAAACTGGTTTTCTTTTTAAACTCCAAAAATATCCTCATTAGCTTCAAACATTCCAAAGGAAGCGTTATTAAATAACATTATCACTTACACATTTCAAAAATTCCTAGACCTTTTAAAGAAGAATTTGCTTTGAAAGGAGCACTACCAGACACCTGAGCACAATTTTTCAGTCACACAATGCATGACATAACACATGTGTTAAAGCTGCTTTTCTGAAGGGTGAACTAACAAAAATTCCTGGACAACCAATGGAATCTCTTTGGCTGACCACATTTTTTATTAGATTTGACTTTTTATGGTTTGTATTTTAACTACTGTCCAAAGCTTACAGAACAGGACAGACACTCCACTGGCAATGCAAAACAACTTAAACAAATAAAACATATTGATAATCTTCCCTTAAATATCCCCACTTCCAGCCTGGGAGCTGGTACACACAGAGATTTTTTTTCTCCTGCCCCTGTTGCTTACCAAAGTGGCTCTTGGCAGTCCAGCTGAACTTCTCCTTGTACTGGGAAAGGTGTTGCTGCACACCTGGAGGAAGTCTACTCCAATTTGTGAACTCCAGGACGAAATTAAGGACATCCTCACTCGCAGAGAGAATCCTGAGTAACAAAAACGCCCCTAAAACACCATTTTACACAACAGCACAAACATAACAATGGGAACAACACAGAGGAAACTTTTCTAACAAATCGTTATCAGCCTTCATCTTAAGCCTAGAAATAGGAAGCCATTACAGAGAAACCCAAAGGGATTCTGTCAGCACAACCTTTACTAATGTAATTTTTTCTCCCTTCATTTCTTTCCAAAAGTAAGCTAGTTTTCTAGTTTACAGTGTGACAAGTGTTCCATTCAAAAGTGGGTATTTAAACAAAGGAAGAAATCAGTATAAAAGTATTTGTGAGTTAGGGAATAAAATACCAAAAAGCATCATGTGTGATATACAAGGACAGTGAGATTTGTTTAGTCACTGAGTTGCAATCTTGTAGTGTGCTTACTACAGCCAGCAGAAAAACCCCATACTTCAGAATTTTAAACACAAGTATAGTTCTGTAGTGTTTAATTACATATTAAACATCACCAAGTCATTATTGGTATGTGGAAAAACTTAAATTACAAAAAAAAAAATAGAAACAACAAAGCTCAGACTGGAACTTTTGCCACACTGTTTTGTATAACAATCTTGAACTGCATCCGTTTCCTCTCCTCCCAGCTTTGGCCTGGCTTCACTTCCCACTTGCTTCCCATCCCTCCTGACCTATTTCTCCCATTGGAAAGTCTTTTACTGTTGCTATATTACAGTATTACACACACATACAAAACTTCAGCTAAATGTGGGGGCTATTAAGAGATGCTCTATGTAAAAGCTGGGCAGTGATGCCCTTCTCCAAGGTAGCGATAGAACAATCTCCAGTCTGGCTTTCTTCCTACAGAAAATTGTTTTCCTGACTCCAGATATTATGTGTGAATGATTTATTTCAGACTTTCCACAACCCCTCCCATTCCTGATTGTGGCAACTGATTATCAAGGACCATCCTGTGAAAGCCCTTATTAAATAACAGCTTTGCACATCAGCATGGGCTGTTTCAGTAAACAAGACAAAGTTCGCTGCTTACCAGGATTCACACATGAAATTCATGGGATTAAAGCCAGCCAGGAGCAGGTAGGGCAGCCATTTCTTGTATTCCTTCTGCACTCTCTTGCTGTAGTGGATGAAGTCTGTTAATTCCTCCCCCGAGGGCAGGGAACAGCCCAGCCTCAGGAAGCGCTGGAACAAAGCAAACTGCTTATGGCACAGGCACTGTCCCAAATTAACGGCTCGGAGGGTGATCCCGTATTTCAGGAGAACATCGATGAACTGAAAATACCTGGGAACAGGAGGAGGAACAGGCCATCCTGTCAGTTTTCCCTCAGAAAGCATTTACCACTTTCTACATCCAGCTGTATTTGCAGGGAGCTCTGTTTTTGAAAACGAAACAGTTTTACTACAATCCTTCTATCATTATGCATTACAACAAGGTACTATGATAACGACTGAGATCATGAGAGATAATTAGTGTGCTTCTTTTTAGCTAATGACTAGAGGGCACACTACTTCAGGAAAGTGGTGATATATGTTACCTGCTTCACTTACAGGACATTTTAGTAATTACCTGCTCTGCATCCTTCCTAAATGAGTTATTATTAAGTAACACCAGGACAGAAGGGAAAAACCAATGTCCAAGGATTTGTAAAGACAACTTCCTAGGAGCATGCCATGAACTGAAGTCCCTACTGACAAGCCTTATGCATTCAAAGGCAGCCCCATAGCCATAAATTTTGATCCATACACATGAGACACTCTGACAGAATCTGAGCTTTAAGAAGACTTAAAAGCCGTTAGTGAAGCTGTTTTCCTTAATGCAGCACGTGAGCCACATAGCATAGACTTGGCATTAATGTTCCCAAGGAGGAGTGTCAGCAAAGGGGGAACTAAACAGAATTCTGGAAAACTACGAAGCGATAGACAGCAATCGAGGGAGGAAGGCGGGAAACTGCATGTTTAAAATCCATGACATAAAAGCTGATAGAAGAGGTTTCCTTACTCTTTCTGGAAGATCATGCACATGGGGGATCTGCAGTCGAAGTCAGGGCACTCCTGAGCATCTGGGCTGAAGCCCTGTTTCAGGAGTAGCTCCAAACAGTCTCCGTCCCCGCCGTAGATTGCGGAATACACAGGGCTCAGCTTGCCCTTGCCCCTGTCACAAACCCGGTCAGTAACTGGTATGAGCAGCTCCAGAATCCTGCAAGTATTTCCAAGCCCTGGTTTGTGATCCTATGCCATGGTTAATTTGAAATACACGCTCATTTTTCACACGGTCATTGCAACTTCGGAAGAAAATCCAGGTTTTTCTCTCTTGAGTTTGCATAGAACAACCTTTGTAATTCCACACACAGACCCTTGGCAAACACTGTGCTTTGGCACAGATTTAGGCTGGAAATGAGTATTCTAATCCAAACCAGAGACAACTATTTCCTATGACCTCCCAAACTTTTTTGCAGCACCAGAGCACCACTGCACGTTAAATCCAGACTCCTGTGAAGTCTGGAAGCAAACTGGAACTGTGTGTTGCAAATGAAACTAACACTTAGTTCTGTGAAACAGAAAAATCCTTCTGTTCACAGCTCACACCTCCAGGCTCCATCACATTGATGACAAATACCAGTCCCTCTGCTATTGGAACTTACTGGTGCTGCTTAGGGCTCGCCAGTTACGTGCCATCATTAATATCTTTAAGTGTTTCACATGTGTAAATCATGGTGTTCCCAAGAGCTCCTTCTCCCCAGTGTCCTGCTCCTCCAGAAACTTCCTTCCACTCTTGGCTTTCTACTGTGGAACTGATTTGTATCACTCAAATTGGGCAAAGCTACAAACGCATTTCTGGAAGGATGAAAGGAACTATTTTGTGGCTTTGATTTTCCTGGCAGGTTCAGCTAATTTGATATTTGCATAGAATTATTTCTACTGCTTAATGGCTAGAAATATAATTCTAATTAGCAGCTGTTCAAGCCATGTTATATGTATTTTATAATAGAGAGTAATATGACCATGAAGTGAGTTGATAACTGGTTCAGCACTGTGGAAAACTCTCTAAACTCATTAGGACATGAATCAAACCTAGGTTAGATGCTGAATTAAAAATCACAAAATCAAAGAATGGTTGAGGTTGGAAGGGGCCTTAAAGGTGATCCAATTCCACTCCCTGCCATGGGCAGGGACACCTTCCACTATCCCAGGTTGCTCCAAGCCCTGTCCAACCTGGCCTTGGACACTTGCAGGGCTGGGGCAGCCACAACTTCTCTGCCCAACCTGTGCCAGGGCCTGCCCACCCTCCCAGGGAAGGATTCCTTCCCAGTATTCCATCCAACCCTGCCCTCTGGCAGTTTCAGCCTACTAAGAAACATTTAAAATACGAAAACAATTAGGACCTCTAAACTACACATCAATCTGAACACTCATTTCTCTTCCTTTCTGGGCTGAACTTCTTCTTTGGGGATTAGATTTGTGTAATCAGAACCTTCTGAATGCCTTTTGCACCACCTACTTTGCATGGCCCATTTCGGCCGCGGCGTGAATGGGTAACTGCCACTGGTCCTCATTGCAGTAGAGGTTTGGGTCTGCCCCTGCTGCCAGCAGCAGTTCCACACATTCCAAGTGCCCCTCCTGTGCAGCTATCAGCAGGGGGGTGGCACTGTCCTTGGCCTGGCAGTTGAGGTCTGCACCTGATGCAGAATAAAACCAAATTCATATTCATCAGTAATTATTTTTCACAGGGTGACTGCAAACTCAACAAGTTTTCCACAGCATAAAGGAGAAAAAAAGCCTCTAAAATTTCAAAGCACGTGCAAGAGCAGAACTAAAACTGTGTTTAGTGACAGTTGCTGAAGGTTTAGAAAGGGAAAGTTAGGCTTATTATTACCATGGGACACAAGCAGCCGTAAGCTCTCCAGCTGGCCATACTGGGCAGCAACAAACAGGGGGGTAATTCCAAAGTCATCCCTCCAGTTCTTGCTTGCCCCTTTCTCCAGCAGTATTTCCATTATCTCAGTGGAACCCTGAAATAAGTATTTTTACTCTTAATCAACAGAAAAGCAAGGAAATGGCACAATCTGCTTCTCCCCACACATTCCGAACTGAAATAAGATGCAACTTATCCAATATTCTAAAGATGCATTGAAAAATTCATGGTAAAATAGACAAGTTTATCACATTTGCTCATTTACATGATACATGCAAATGGTAATTAAAGGAGTTTATTAGAAGCATTAAGCCAACATATTTGTAAGTACAACCTTATGACTGCTAAGGTCAGTTAGGAAAAATTATCCAATAAAAATGCAATTAAATAACTAAATTACCACTCAGAATACATCAGCTACATTGACATGATAGGATGTGTTTACAGGTTACCTGAAATGAAGCTTGGTGCAAAGA
This sequence comes from Anabacerthia variegaticeps, assembly GCA_035583185.1. Classification (NCBI taxonomy): domain Eukaryota; kingdom Metazoa; phylum Chordata; class Aves; order Passeriformes; family Furnariidae; genus Anabacerthia; species Anabacerthia variegaticeps. The sequence goes on along the minus strand of JAWWEW010000112.1, from coordinate 4,265,733 downwards.
ATTCCATCCAGACCAACAATGAGGACCTTCAACCCTTGCTCCGTGTTGGAGCAGAAACTTTACGACCTCTGCATGTCTATTTTCAACAGCTTCAACAGAACAGTAATGAAAAAAAAGGAAAACCAATTCTTATTAAAGACCTTTAAAGAGAAAGAATTCAAATATTCATATTTAAGAACTCACCAAAAAGCTCAAAAGCCCTCACTGCCAACTTCCTGCCACAATAATCACAATTTTTTAAAACTTGTCCCGTATCTACTTACTGCCTTTTGCGTCTACACCCCAAAACAGTGTTGGAGAATGGAAATCTATCTCGAGTTTTCAGTTAGACTTGTTAGAATGCCACCTACATCATGCTACCACAGATAACAAAAGCAAGTTTCTCTCCTCCCTCTTTCCCATGGAACATGGAGACAGTTCCACAGCAGACAAGGAACTGCATGGAGGCCCCAATTCCCCCAGTCTTTGAACAGACTAGGAAACAAAGGTAACAGGGACCTGGGATGTTTGCCTGGGCATGGAGGGGAAAAAATAAACATACTTAATCAGACCATTTAGACTCTGAGGATTTGCTGTTTAAAGCATTTAATTATGTCAAACATAAACCATAAAAAAAAGCTAAAATAACGGACCTTAATTGCTAAACTAGGAATGTCAAAAATGAGTCTTTTCACAGAAGAAGTAGGGAGGAATTAAAAAACCCAAAAAGACTTGAAACAGCCTCATACAGATGTAATTCTGTAGCTTGTCTGTGCTTGAAACAAAGAAAAGGTGATACAGCGAACCAATCTAGGTTTACAATTTCATTTTAAAACACTGCATGGAACAGATTTATCCATAAATAAAAGGTAATTTCCAGTTCCACTCCACCTCTGAGTCCAAAGCCTAGTACTCAGACTCCAAAAATATGGAACGTGGCAGGTGGTGAATGAACTCTGGCAAGCTTAAACTTGGAGAAATTTGAGTTTAAAGTGGGCAGGTTGGCGATTTCAGGAAAGCTCACCTAGGAAGAGCGGTGTGGTGGCGTCAGTGGTGACATCATTGAGGTCAGCCCCAGCTTCCAGGAGGACACGGAGACATTCCAAGGAGCCGTGGCGAGCGGAGATGTGCAGGGCACACAGCCCTTCGAACGTCCTCAGGTGGATGTAGTCATCAGATGGAGCTACACAGAGGGACAGCCAGGGCAAAAAAGGGGTATTGGGCCGTGAATTACAGAATATTTTCAAGAATAAGGGAGTTATTGGGGATGTGTGGCTAGGAATGTGCTGCCATCTCCTCTTTCAAATGTCACTCACGAACCACAATCCCCCAATTTCTCTTTACCACAGCTGTGAAACCACACAGAAATTCCTCAGGCAAGTAAGAATAGGCTAAATCCATGCCGTTTATATTTTGCACAACAGAAATGTAGCAGAAGACCCCACGCCCTCCTCACCTGCGTCAATGAGCAGCCTCAGGCACTCGCTGGAATTGCGCGCGGCCGCTTCGTGGAGGGGCACCCACCTCCTGTTATCCGGAACGTCGATGCTGTACCCCTGAGCAATCAGTTCCCTCAGGATTTCAGCGTTCCCCTCTCTGGCTGCAAGGCCCACGGCCGAGCACTGGTCCGAATAGGCTTCCGTGAAATCCATGCCTGGGATGGAGCTCTGCAGGGAGAGGGGAGGAGGGGAGAGAGGGAGCTGTGTCAGTACAATTAATGGAAGAGAGCTTTATGTTTGTTCTGCAAAGGCTTTGCCTTGGTTTGTGGGTTTTGGAGGAAGGTGGTTGGTTGGGGGCTTTGGGGGAGATGGTTGTGGCATCTGGGGGAGGTGGTTGTTTGAGGGGTTTGGGAGGGGTGGTGGTTTAGGGGCTTTGGGGGAGGTGGTCGTTTGGGGTTTTGGGAGAGGTGTTTTTTGGGGGAGATGGTTGGTTGGAGGAGGCACCTGTTTCAGGTGTTTGGGGGAAGCTGCTCT
>JAWWEW010000112.1:4187546-4256258 GCA_035583185.1 Anabacerthia variegaticeps | reverse complement strand
AATCCCGGGGGTCGTGTGTGACAGAGGGGACAGCCTGGGGGGTAAAAGGGGATGGCTGAGTCTGGGGGGTATAATGAAGGTCTTTATAAGAACTGTGTGGAGAAATAGGGAAATGGGAGTAAGAGTGATGAGGACAAGTGGGATCTAGGGGACAGTGGGGGACGTGGAGGAGAAGTGGGATCTGGGGTCAGTGGGGGATGAGGAGGACAAGTGGGATCTGGGGGACAGTGGGACATGAGGAGAAGTGGGATCTGGGTGACAGTGGGGGATGAGGAGGACAAGTGGGAATGTGGGAGGGGGTCAGAGTGGCCATGCAGCAGTTGCTGAAGCCCAGGAGACCCCCTGCAGCCCCGCTCAGGGGCTCGGGGTGTTCCTGGCAGAAGCACTCAGAAAACTCACCTGGCTGACACAAGGCTGGTTGTTCCACAGCCCACGACTGGTGTCCTGTACAAAGAGGACAATTACATCATCATGACCACTGTGGATAAAGAGAAATACAAGTGCATGCTGCCACTCATAGCCAGTGGAAACGAGGTGAGTCCAGCAGAGCTGGTTTGTATTTTGAAGCTGTAGATCAGCCTTTAGCTTGTCACTTTTAATGTCACAAAATATCCTTCTGTTCCAGGAAGAAGAAAAGGACTATAAAGGTCCTACGCCAGGGGAGCTGCTGGAACCTCTCTTTAAGCAAAGCAGCTGTTCCTATAGAGTATGTTGCTTCTGTGTTGGTAATGAAATGCTAATTAAAAGGTTATAGTGCAGTTCATGTCAAGGTTTAGGGTAGTAAATCAGGCCCTAATTTAATCTGAACTAATATGTTAATATTGCTGGTAAAATTCTGTATGACTCAGTATGTCAGGATCCAGATAAATCAGCTTCCTGTGGTAGCAATTAAAAAATGTGGATTTTATTTACAGTTTTACTCATCTATTTCTTTTCCCTTTGTTTTACCTGTGTGAAAGTTGAGGAAGCTTTGCCTGGTGTGTTTATTTGGAACACCACCAAAATGTTTGTGGGACACTGAGAGCGCTCACTGTGCTCTTGTTTTTGAGGGTGCCCCAGCCCCCTCCCACACCTGCTTGGGCTGCGTGTCATGCTGCCAAAGCCAACATTTGGGGCTTTTTTTCCCCATGGAAACTTATCTAAACAGAATTTTTAAAATGTATTTTAAGATTGAATCTTACTGGACGTACGAGGTGTGCCACGGAAAACACATCCGTCAGTACCACGAGGAGAAGGAAACAGGGCAGGTAGGCTGCTCACAACTCCTCCAGATGGCTGGGATTCCTTCAGGAAGCATGGAAAATGGTCACTGATACTTGTTCTACCTTCTTTTGATTGTAGAAAATAAACATCCAGGAATACTACCTGGGGAATATGATGATGAAGAACCCGTTATCAGAACCAGGTTGGTCTTAGATTATTATATTTTGCAGATGGCAATGAATTGTTTGATTTTTAATTATGGCGGGCTGAGAAATACACGTAGAAAACTGATTCCCAGTGCAACGGAGTTGAATTTTGTAGATTACTTGGGTTTGTTACAGAATTAATTGTTTTCAATTAAGTCTTTTTTGGCACCTCTCCTTGCATCCATCCTGTCAGCTTTGCTGTGCTAATTCATCAGCTGCATTAATCTGCAAATAATTAGCATCAGGGAAAGAAAATACAGGATATAAGCCATGGATTCAATATAGGACAGCCCAGATTTTGGCAATGCACCCTTTTTTGGGGTGGGGAGGAGTGTTTTTCACACTGTGAGCATAGGGCGGAGCACGCAGCACACCTTGGGCTCCGCTGCTCCTTAATAAAAGAGAGTCTGCAAATCCAAACACTTATCTTTGGTGGTAGATTTGATCCTTGAACAGTTTGAGAGTCTTTTTTTTAGGGATCCTGGCACAGACCTTCAGAAATACTCAAGTGCCTAAGGTGGGACTTGGGTGGAAATTGGGACGCTGAGCCCCAACCTCGAAGAGCAGTTTAGAGAAACTGATTTTCAGAGCACTTTTGGCCTGTTAATTAGTCTGAAGGAGTCTTAAAAATCCATAAACTAAGCCTTCATTCATCAGGGTTGATGGAAACAATAGGAAAAGCATCATCTAGGTTGGGGTTATTGTTTAATTCCAGGCCAGGGTGTAAGAGGTGGGCAGCAGGGTTATCCTGACAGTGATCAAGTGAAGGCTGCAGTCTTTGGGCAGGGCTCAGTGCTATTACTCCCCTTCCTGGATCCCTGCCTGCAGCCCTGGGAGGTGTGTTAGTGCTGCAGAGAAGCAGGGCTTCAGAAACACGTTGTTTGGCCTGTGTGTGGGAGTGAGGCATGGAGCTCGCTCGTGGTGCCCCCTTCTCCCGAGGTGCTGCTGCACGCACCACCAGGTGTTAACTGAAGGGACCAGTTTTGTGGGGCTGGATGCTGAAGGGACGTGAGGTGGTGCTCCAGGTTGTCATAGTTGAGTCTCCCAGGTGTTGTCCCTCTGCCCTTCCTGCTGAGGTGGCAGATTGTGTCCTTTCCCTCTTCCTGTACAGCAGCTCACGCTCCTCCCCAAGCACCTGCCTGTTCCCTGGCCAATTCCCTCCCTTCCCAAACAGCTGCCCCTGGAGGAGCAGCTGCAGTGACGTGTTCTCCAGGCCTGCCTGTGGTACCAGGGCTGCACTGGGCCTGTCCTGCCAGCCCCAAATTGTTTCAAGACCATGCTGACTTGTGTTTTCCTGTTTGCTCTGCACTCCAGATCACTGGTTGTTTCCTTCCTTTCCTCTTTTACACCTGCAAGTGGCTCTTGGCAGTGTACAAAGTACCAGCAAATACACAGCCTAGACAAGATTCTCTGTATATAATTCCATTATATTTCAAGTGCACAGACTTACCTCCTTCTTAATTCTTCCCTAGATCAAGAAGAGAAGGACAATTCCAAAGACAGTGCAAAAGAGGCAAGTGAAAAACATCTCTTTTAACTCTGGCCATCGAGAGCGAGGGCAGTTTCTCTAATGCCGGGTGGGAAAAGCAAACATGTTCAGTTCCAGGGGAGCTTTACCTGTCGCTGTGTCTGGGCAGATCCCCACGAAGAACATCGAGGGGCAGATGACGCCGTACTACCCGGTGGAGCTGGGCAACGGCACGCCCTGCAGCCTGCGGCAGAACCGGCCCCGCTCCAGCACCCTCCTGTACATCTGCCACCCCGAGGCCAAGCACGAGATCCTCTCCGTGGCCGAGGTCACCACCTGCGAGTACGAGGTGGTCATCCTGACACCGCTGCTGTGCAGCCACCCCAAATACAGGTACGGCCCCGGGGCTGCCCCACACTGGCCCTGGGTACAGGTCAGATGGCCCGCTGTGGGTCTGGGCACAGCCGGGCCACTCGGGGCTCTCACCTTGGCACGCCTGGCTTGTTCCCACCTTGTGTTTTGGATGTCTGCAGAGCTTGATCCTGGGTGGGAAGCGGCACTTCACTTTCCACAGGAACCACAAACTGGGCATTCAAGGCAGATGAAGAACACTTCTGTCTTCTCTTAGTCTGCGATTTCAAAACCTGGAGGGATCCTCTTCCTGCTGTTTGAAAGTGTAGATATCATATGTGCATTATGTATGTACATAGACTTTAAAAGTCTATGTACAGAACCAAAAGTGTGGTCTCCACCTTAACCTTGATTTTAGCTCCTCCAAAGATGAGGAGCTCTCTAGAAGCCATTTTCATACAGAGAACTCAAAATTTCAATGTTATTTTCCAAAAATCAAGTGTAGGATTCTTGTTTTCCTCCCCTTCCCTGAGCTGTACTGTGCATCTGAGGGATCCCTTAGCCTCAGTCATACAGATTTTGGACCTTTCAAGGGGTGTAGGGGCAAGTGCAAAGGGAATTTGATACACAAACATGGGGGGAATCAAGGACAGGGTACCTGAATTTACACAGATGTCAGAACAGGTGTGTTTAATCCCTTATCTGAAACAGGCCACAAAGTCTAATGGCAAAATCCTCCACTGTGCATTTTATAAACGCTTGGCAGCTGGAGTAACTAAATGCTGCTATTGTTAATATCCACTATAAACTTTTTCCTGTAGATGGGTCTGGTCATATTCTGTTATCTGCTGCTCTTATCTATTGCACTGTTATCTCTTCAGTGTGTGACTCTGTTAAGCCTCTGTATCAGTAGCAAAATAAATAGAAGGTGCACAGGCCAGTGGTTCTGTCACTTGATAAGAATAAAAGCCAGAGCTGCTGCCTCTTGCCAAAGGGGAAGGCATGGAATGCTTCCCGGCCACCAGCAGGAAATACCTGAAGCAAACACAGAGGATCAACATTCTCCACCTTAGTAAATAAGGGAAGGTGGAGGTGACAGGCTGGGGATGCTGCTCAGTGGCACCACAGGGATCAGAACCCAGATTTTAAGTTCCATGCAGTTCTCTCCTGTTGTGCTGTTTCTGGAGCAGCTCCAGGGCTTTCCCCCCGCACCTGGGATCTCACCAGGGGTGCACCTGCGCTCCTGAGCACAAGCTGACCCACTCAGGAACTCCCACAGTGAACTGATCTCTTTACTTGAAGGGGTAACAGTTCCTACTCTGTTGGCAGGTTCAGGGCTTCCCCTGTCAATGACATCTTCTGCCAGTCTCTGCCAGGATCCCCTCTTAAACCCCACAACCTGGAGCAGCTGGAGAAACAGCAGGAAACGCTGAAGATGCCTTTTAGGAGGGTCAAGGAGGTAGGATTTGTTTCACTGTAAATAGAAAAATATTTTCCATGTTTAATGCATTCTGTAAGATGGTGTCAGTCTTTAAATAGTCTTTAAGCTTGTTGAAACCATCTATAACTCACCTTATTTGGAAGAAAAAGGAAGTCACTTTGGGCTACTACTTTAAAACTTTTGTAGCCTTTGTAGCCTTCAGTTCACAAATGTGTGAAGGTTTGGGCTGGAATTTTCTTTCAGCCAAAACTGAGCAAAACAGCCAGCTTGACTCAGTGTTCAGTAACTTCTATGACTTACAAGACTTTTCAGGGGATTTAATTGTATGCTTTAATTTCAGGAAGAGATGCCTTCAACAAAAGAAGAGAAGTTCTCTTCCATTCACAAGCCTGTGGCTGTTGGAAGCCACCAGCTCTTAACAGTGGGAACAACCCACATCTCCAAACTGACTGATGAGCAGCTCATCAAGGAATTCCTCAGTGGCTCCTACTGCTTCCACGGGGTGAGAACAAGGCTCTGTGGAATAAACAGCTGCTCCTTAACTGCACATCCTGCTTTATGGGTTTGTGTGGTTTTACCTTTAACCTGCCTGCTGAAATTCAGTTTATTGGAGCAGGGAAATGAGAGCAGAGAATGAGAATCTAATTCTGTTCCTTGATAGACAGAGAGTTTTACAGCTCAAATAACTGCTTTGGGGCCTGGAGGGAATGGGATGGGGTTGTTTGGGGTGTTTTGGTTGTTTTTGGGGTTCTGGTCGTTGGGGTTTTTAACACTGAGCTTGTACCTCTCCCCAGGGTGTTGGCTGGTGGAAATACGAATTCTGCTACGGCAAATATGTTCATCAGTACCATGAGGTGTGTTTAAAGAGTTCTGCTGGTTTCCTTCAGTTGGAGTTACTTTAGTTCTATAGTGCAGTTAATAGATGGCTGGGGGACTAGAGAATCTTGAGGAAAGACACCTCCTTTTAGTTTTACAGTACATTTAAATAGGCGGTTGTGGGGATTAGAGGATCTGCCTCCTTGTCTTGGCTGATCAAGAGCTTGGGTTCAAGAAGCTGCATTTCAGAAAACATCTCCTGTGTACCCGGTGTAACCATCAGCCTTTCCTTCCCTAGGATAAGGAAAGTGGCAAGACTTCTGTGGTTGTGGGTACCTGGAGCAAGGAGGAGCACATGGAGTGGTCGAGGAAGAACGCGGCCAGAACGTTCTACCTGCGCGAGGACGGCACCCAGACCGTCAGGTGTGGGGCCTGCTCTGCTGCTCTGCTGCTGCCACACCTGGGCACGGGACAGGCAGGGCCAGCACACAGCTTATTGACACACACAGCAAAGGGCTGAGAGCAGCATGCTTAGATTTATCTCCCCAGTCAACATCAGAAAGAAGTCATTCAGCACTTGGGAGATGATGCAGAGAAAAATCTCCCAACGCTGAACAGCCCTTTGCTTCTGCAGTGACTGCAACAGAACCTGTTAGAATTTGTCTGGATATGAAATAGTTGACCCATGATGAGTTGCTGGCTTGCATCAACCCTCTGCCTGCTTAAAAGTTGTGTTGAATACTTCCCAACCCTTCCATTCTGCTCTTTCCTGGCAGGATGGTGTCTCATTTCTATGGAAATGGAGATGTTTGTGACTTGACAGACAAGCCAAGGCAGGTGACTGTGAAATTGAAGTAAGTGAACTCTAATCTGATGTTTTATGTCTTTCCTGGGGGTCAGAGGGGGAAGCTGCTGCTGTTGTCGTCACAGAGCTCAGAAGGCAAGGACTGTTAAGTTAGCAAAAATGCTGCAGATAGCAGTGAAAGAGATTGTTACTTTGTGCTTCTTACACACCAAACACCCCGATTTCTCTTCTGGTTTCAGATGTAAGGAATCTGATTCCCCTCACGCTGTGACCATTTACATGTTAGAGCCTCATTCTTGCCAATACATCCTTGGGGTAGGTAAACACACCTGAGCTCAGGTGCCGGGGCTCCAGGTGTATGTTTAGGGTGGCCCCTCCCTTCCCGTGACTCCTCCCAGGATTTCTGCTGTGCTGAGTTCATGGTCTCTAATGTTCTGGTGTCCCTGTTGCAGGTGGAGTCTCCAGTCATCTGTAAAATCCTGGATACAGCAGATGAATACGGGCTCCTCTCCGTGCCCAGCTGAGGACAGCAAAGCCCCCTCCACGAGCCAAATCCTGACATTTCCCATGGGAACAGCCATCTGTGAGCTGACAAAGGCCTCACCAGCACAGCTCTAAGCTGAGGGACTCATGAACCACTTTGTGTATAACTATGTGTATATAAGAGCTTATGGATAAACTTTTAATGATTAAACCCCTGTCTTGCACTTCCTGCCTGGCTCGTGTGTGACACGTTCCACTGGAATCACTGGCGTCCTTCAGGTATAAACTGCCACTGGAAACTGGCACAGTAATAACTGAAGCTTCAAGGGAGGAGTCCAGTTGCCACCAAGAAGGAAAAGGTGAAGCCAACACTTCCTGCTCAGGAGCCACAACACCACTCATGGTTTTCCTACTGCTCTTCTTTTGTCCAAACACCAGCATTACCTTTTTGTTCCACTGCTGGGAACTGTGTCTTCACTGTACCTTCCCCTTCTTCAACTGCTGTTTCTTCTCCCAGCCTGGGCTGCTTCCCAGGACATCCTATTTCTTTATTTACATGTGTTTAACACTGGAAGGTTCATATAACTATTTTGCTGAACATCCTTCCTGCCATCAGGTCCAGTTCCCTGTAGCGTGTCTACCCTGCAAAGGAGATTTGGGAAGCTTTATCTGCTAGCAGTAGACATTCCCAGAAGTAAGCTGGAGGGGAACAGATAGTTGAAATCCTGCTGACAGCAGGCTCTGAAGTAGATTTACGTTTTACTTTTCCACTAGGTAGAACAAGTTTGTAATGTCCAACACCCCGAGCCTTGAACGTCTGGGGTGTAGCAACAGCGTGTGGTTGGTGTGTTGGTCACTTCCGTGTGCCCACCATGTTTCCTCTTTTCTGGAGCCCTTGTGCAAGGCACAGGAATTCCTGGCTGTGGGGAGGAAATGTGCCAGCCCTGTGCCATATGACTGGCCAGATGCTGCCCAAAATACCCCCTGAACTGTTGCAATAGAACCCGTTCCATGTCTCATCGAACAGAAACAGCAGCAGCGTAATTTGGCATTTGAAGTGACAGTTGTGGTTCTTGCTCATATCAGGGTGTCAGAGGGCACTGAAAAAGAGGGAAGAGTCTTCACCATAGATTTTATTCCCCCCTGGAACAGAGTCTTCTACCCAGATTACCCCCCTCAACCTTCTTGTGAGAAGCATTAGGCAAATAAGCAAAAAGTGACCTAAGTTTTAATGCAGGAGCTTTTAAAAAGAGACATTAAAGGCAGTGTTGTCCAGACTTCAGATCCTTTCCTTAGTTTCCCTGAAGTTCTTTTACTCCCTGCACAGTCACAGCTGGACCAACCTCATCAGGCACCTGGTCCTGCCTGCCAGAGGTGTCACTCCCCCAGGCCACAGCAGCCAACAAACACAAAAAGATTAAAACATGTTTCAGCTCTTGCTGCCTTTGCAAGGGGCTGAATCCCCTCGTCATGGCTCCAGATCTTCACCATCCCATGGCATAGTTGTATTTTGAATCAAGGCTGCCCTGTCACTCCTTGGCTGCTCTTAGGAAAGATTGGAGAGGCACAGCCCTGCCTCAGCATCCCTTAGGCTGCGTCATGGAAAGGGAAGAGAGCCCACAACACCCTAAACCTTCCTGCACACCCCCACTTGTGATTAGCTCGAGGGGCAAGCCAAGAATAGTCAGTGTGTCCAGAATTCCCCTCAGGGGAGGGGAAGCACAGCCCTGACTCAGCAGCCACAGCACCTGGGGCACCCCAACACCACATTGTGCCACTGTGTGGACACACACCATGCTGCCAAACCCGTGTTGTCCGTGTTCCTCAGCCTCTACTTCCCCCTGCACAGGGAGCACCAGGCTCACCACTGTTCCTGCCCAGCATCCAGGCTGCCCCCAAACACACATCCCAAACTTTGCTCTCCCCCTCTCCCATCCCTCCCTGACCAACAGCCAACGCGGGACTGAGGGCAGGAGGCAGGATATACACAAAACCCGCAGGGTACAGCAGGCCATCAGTTGCTACTGTTACAAGTAATTAATTCTGACATAACTATGTCCTCACACATTTGAACCTAAAAGAAACAGACTCGAGAGTAACAAGCCCGGAGGTGCAGGAACACATCAGGACCAAAACCAGGGGAAAACAAGGCTCCTGGATATGCAGAAAGCTCCCAGAACTGGAGGGCTGCAGTTTCTGTGCTGCTCTGCTCAGGTTTGTACCTGACGGACTCTGCAGGTTTGCTCCTATACCTTTGGGAGGTAGAGCTGCTCATGGCCACAAATATCTTAGATTTACATCCAATACACAAATCTAAGCCCACCTTAATAAGAGAAGCTCCTGCGAGGTCTTGTCTCCCGCAGGCTGGTGCTGATCCTCTCTGGATTTGAGCAGCTCCTGTGCAGGCTCAGCTCTCCTCCCTTAAATCACATTTCCAGTACACAAACCTCCATCCCCTACAGAGAGAGAGAGCGAGGACGAGTGGCAGACAACCTGTTTTGGGAATGAAATCTCTTTATTGAGTCCTTGTGGGGAACCACCAGCCTGCCTTGGTCCTGCTCTTGGCCACACAGGGTGGACTCTCCTTACAGACCTTTTCTCGTGTCCCGCTCTTCCTCCACAATCCCAAAATAAGAGGTTGCTTAAAAAAATAGAATAAATGAATACACAGAGGGTGTGCTGGATGAAAGAGTGACAGAATGTTGTAGAATAACTGTGCTTGTGCTAAAATGCAGTCTTTTTCACTCTGCCCCTTCCAACCATGCTTTACCGTGGGATTCTGCTGAGCCCAAACGGAAGCACTGGCAGAACTGCTGTATTTAAGTGGACAATTATCTATGGGGGCTCACCCCACGCTGAAAACAGGAGGAAACCCCTCCCGTGCCATATTCTGGCTGCTGTCCATTTCCCGTGTCCCTCACCCAGCACATGGGGGTCTGTCTGAAGAACTGGTGAGTGCAGGGCAGTTCCCAGAACCTGCCCCAGCAGGAAAGTGCCTGGTCAGACCAGAGAGCCAGCATGAACCACTCTGGATTTTCCAGCCCCCCAGACGGGCTACCCTCCACTCCAGGCTACCACAAGAGTTTCCACTCCCTGGTGGCTGCAAAGGAGAGGGAAAAAAATGGAAGCAATATACAGGCAAGCTCTGATCCCCAAGGAAAGCTGGAGGTGATAATAATTTAGAGTAAGGTCCTTACCCAGCCATGTCCCTGGGGGACACTGACCCACCCCAGGAGGTGCAAAGGCATCTCTGACCTCCCTCCCCACTTGAGCTGTATTTATATCTCTAAGGGGGGCAAAGGTAAAGTTACAGCTGATGCCACTTCATGCATAGGTGGCTTTGGTCATTAGCATGGGGTAATGGCAAAAGTAACCTTAATTTCTGAGTTAGTGAGGCAAATTTCAGGTTTGGGTCACACTCGGGGTCGTTCCTTTGGCTCAGTTCCCACAGGCTGTGTTGTTTCTGATGGAGCACGACCCCGACACCGCAGCTCCGCTCCATCCTTTGGTCGTGTCTCCTGGGAGCAGCACACCAAGCTCCCCCGGCACCGCTGCTCTGTCCCTGCTCAACTCGGGCCAGCCCATGCTCAACTCCCCCCACCTGCGATGCTCCAGCAAACCCTCGGGACAAGGCGGTTCCAGGGCTTCAAAACAACCAACTTCCACCTTCCATTTCCCCCTCGGCCGCGGGTTGAGCAATGGCAGAAGCAGCACGGTGGGGGAAACTTGTCAGACCTCACCGGGGACCATCATCTCCGGCACAGCCTCCTCCTCCTCCTGACACGGGCAGAGGGAGCGGGGGATGCCGCAGGTCCCCGGGGCTGGCCAGGCACGGGGGGTGTCCCGACCCGCCCCCGCTCCCATCCCGGGGGCACAAAAGGCACCGCCGGCGACACAAGGTACCAGCGAGGGAGGAGAGCAGGTACAGGGGGCAGAGGGATGGGGGAGAGCAGGGACAGGGGGCAGAGGGACCAGGGGGCAGAGGGATGGGGAGGGAGGTGGCTGGAAGCAGGAGAGAGTTGTGTGATAAATCCGTGGTGCTTTTCACACCCCACGGGTTGCTCGTGGCTTTCTCACCCCTGTGCTGCCCCAGTGGCAGGATATTCGTGCGGGATGTGGCGTGGGCAGCAGAGGGTCCAGGGGACACGGCTGGGATGTCACTGGTGTCCTTTCTCTTCAGTTAAACTTGATGGTCCGAGCCTGTGGTGCCAGCAGGTGAGTAACCTGGAGCTCTGCCTTTTCAGGGATTAAATCCACGGCACCGAGCAGCAGGATCAGGGACTCGTGAGAGAGTCGGGGCAGGATTGGAGCCGGGCAGCACTCCCGGCACTGGGAAGTGTCCACAGCCCAGCGATGCGGGGCAGTGACCTCTCCTGGCTGCCTCGGACAAGCCTCCCATATCCCACTCCCAAGCAAACTTCCTCCAACAGGTAAGGCTCAGCAAACCAGCGGTCAGTCCTTGGCAGAGCAAACTCCAAGGGGCTGGGATCACGGGAAGATCCAGTCACACAGTTCCCTGGAGCTCCCTGTGGCATTCCTGAAGTGGCTAGACAGGTTTTGGGTCAGACTTACCTGGTTGTTGATGAAAGACACAAAACCTGAGTCTCACGGAGCGGGTCTGGAAAGGCATTTCAGATTGTGCAATGGGAAGATGGAACTGCAGAGGCTGCCTGGAGAGAAGGGGAAGAAAAGAAAGAAAAAGTAACTCAGGCTTTATCTACAGTGACCTGAAATGAACAGTGCTCTCCTTCTCTGACATTCCCTCTCTCTTACTTCAAAGTAGGCTACCAAATTTAGTTTTGGGAGATAAATAGGGATTCATGGATACAACTAATGAAACAATTTCCAGACTTGCAAGTAAATTAGGATTATTTTAATGGTATTCCTTAACACAGAGCATATTATAATGATGGATTTGATGTTTCTTTTCCCCAGGATGAGGATCCTTCCTGGCTGCCTTTGTCTCTACTTCATTTTTTTCTGGTTCGGTGGAGCACGTGGATTCCTAATGTGGAGAACACCCACAGCCTTCCTGGTTTATAACTACTCCTATTCCAACCTCTCCTCTGTCTCAGAAGCACAAGCTCCAAAGACAGCAAGAGTTCTCAATTTCTCACATAATGTCATTGAAAAAATAACCAAGAGAGACTTGGAAGGTTTTGAGGTGCTGGAAGTTCTGGACCTTTCCTACAACCGGATTCGGGATGTTGAGCCCGGAGCACTCCAGAGCCTGCTCAGCCTGGTGTCTGTGAATTTATCATCCAACAGTGAGAAGCTGCTCCTGTCAGAACTTCCACCCCACCTGAAGCTCTCACCTGCCAGCAAAGCTTTGGGGTCTTTGCAGCTTTCCAAGTGCTCTGCCAAATGCTCAGGGGCTGCTCCGGATCCTTCTGTGCCTGCTGAGGAGCTGCCCCGTCACAGACACCTACCTGCCCCACCAAACCTGACCCCCAGGCTCAGGAGGAGCAGCGGGAACATCCTTCGGAGAGGAGAGGGAAACACAACAGCCCCTCCCACGGCCACACCAAGGCCCAGTCTCTGCGCAGCCCCCACCAACGGGACGCTGGATCTGTCCCACAGCAGCCTCTCAGAGGACGAGCTCCTGCTAAAACTGGACGAGGATCTGTGCCAGGCCCAGCTGGGCAGCATTTTGGAGCTTAACATCAGTCACAGCAACCTGGAAATGGACCTGCTGTCGCTGTTCGTCCTGTTCCTGCCCATGGTAAATGTGCGGTCGATCGACGCCAGCTCCAACCGTTTAACCATCAACGTCCTGGACGTCGGGTCCATCTGTAAGTTCCAGTTCCACCAGCTCTTCTTTGTGAACATCAGCCACAACCCCATCAACAGCCTGGATACGCTGTGCCTCCCTTCCACCATCAGGGAAATCGACTTGTCCTTCACCAACATCAGCCAAATACCCCCTGATTTCGCCGCAAAATTGTTTAACTTGGAAAACATGTACGTTCAAGGAAACCACTTCATCTACACGGCGGGAGAAGCCCTCCCAATGTGTGCCCCTCCCCCTGGAACTGTACACATCAACGCCATCTCCTTTGTCAGGACCGAGGCTGGGACACCCATCGGAAGCCTTCCCAGGACAGTGAAACGCCTGGGAATGTCCAACTGCTCCATTGTAGAACTGCCAGAGTGGTTTGCCGACACAATGGAGGAATTGTTATTTTTGGACCTCAGCAACAACCACATTGCTGTGCTTCCCAGCTTCCCTCCCTCCCTGCAGCACCTCGACATCAGCAACAGCGACATCACCGTCCTGCCCCCCAGCCTGAAATCCCTCTCCAACTTAACAACGCTGAAGATTCAAAACAACAAAATCACAGATATGCACGCAGAGTATTTCCCATCAGCTCTAAAAAAATGTGACATTAGTAAAAATAAGTTGAAGGTGTTGCCCTTAGCCAAGGCCCTGGAGAACCTGGAGCAGCTCAATGTTTCTGGGAACCTGATCACCCAGCTGGAAACCGCCAGCCACCTCCCTGCACTCACCAGCCTGGACAGCAGCCACAACCTCATCTCAGAGCTGCCCGACGGCTTCGGGAATTCCCTCCCCGCGCTGAAATATTTGAATTTATCAGGGAACAAGATCTCCTTCCTCCAGCGTGGCTCCCTGCCAGTGTCCCTGGTGGAGCTGGACATCAGCGACAACGCCATCACCACCATAGCAGAGGAGACGTTCGGCCCGCTGACGAGCCTGCGGGTCCTCACCGTGCGGGGCAGACACTTCTTCTGCACCTGCGACCTGTACTGGTTCGTGACGGTGTACCTGCAGCAGCCCCAGCTGCAGCTGCGGGGCAGGGGGGACCTGAGGTGCAGCTTCCCCATGGCCAGGAGGGGCTGGCTGGTGGAGAGCAGCCGGCTGACACGGCTGCACTGCTCGCTGGGCCTGCAGCTGGCCATCACCGCGGGTGCCGCCGGCGCCGGCGCCCTGCTGCTCGCCGCGCTGTGCCGCCGCTTCCATGGCCTCTGGTACCTCCGCATGGGCTGGTACTGGTGCATGGCCAAGAGGAGGCAGCACGAGGGGAGCCCCGAGGACAAGCTCTTCGACGCCTTCATCTCCTACAGCGAACACGACGCCGCCTGGACCAAGGAGAACCTGCTGGAGAGGTTGGAGGCTGACGGGTTCAAGATCTGTTACCACGAGAGGGATTTCAAACCCGGCCACCCTGTGCTGGGGAACATTTTTTACTGCATAGAGAACAGCCATAAAGTCCTCTTTGTCCTCTCCCCCAGCTTTGTGAACAGCTGCTGGTGTCAGTACGAGCTGTACTTTGCCGAGCATCGGGTCCTGAATGAAAACCTGGATTCCCTCATCATGATCGTGCTGGAAGACCTCCCGCCCCACAGCGTCCCACAGAAGTTCAGCAAGCTCAGGAAGCTGCTGAGGAGGAAAACCTACCTGAAGTGGAGCCCTGAGGAACACAAGCAGAAGGTGTTCTGGCATCAGCTGAGAGCAGTCTTAAGAACTACCAACGAAGCCTTGGTGAGAGTGGAGAACGGACCCGCTGCGGAGGTGTATGAGCTGGAATGAGAACCCAGGAACAGGGAAGGCTGTGCCTGGAGAGCCTGTGCTCAAACCAAAGTGTTTGCCTCCTGCAAAGGCTCAGTGATGCCACAGGCCTTGTCTGGATCAGTCCCAGGAGAGGTTACTGGTGGGACTGTAGCACATGTAGTGTTCCCTCTGATGAAGGGATGAGACCCAAGTGTTGATAAACGGCCTTTTCTTGCTGAGTGCTTGAATTTCTCCAGCTATTTCCAGCATTTCTGTAAGTGCTGTGCATGCCACCTGAAGGGAAGAACAGCTCAGGTCACACTACTTGTCCTTGCTGCTTTTTGAAGGATGTCTTAGAACCGGAGTAAAGACTTCTGGTTCTAGGACAGCTTACAGCAGGAATACTCCTGTATGTGGGGAGGAAAGCCACAAACCAGGCTGGGGCCTTTCTGGGGTTCAGCAAGACAAGATGAAAGACTTGCTCAATTCAGCCACCTGAGAGATGCCATTGCAAATCCACACTGCCACAGCCTTTGGCTTCAGTGGCTGCTGGAAGAGACCAGACTTGGAAATTCACGTAAGTACAGAATAAAATATACAACCAGACAATGCAAAAACCAGCTGAGTGTGTTGGTGTCTGCTGTGAAATAACTGGGATGAGCTTTGCTGCAGCATAAATCTCTGAAGAACAAGCACGTTCTGTACATTCTTGTTTAGATCTAGGAAAGTTTCACTTGACACAGTCCCATTTCTAAGGGATTCACTGCAAGGCCCTTGTCCTCACCCACTGCCACTTCCTAATTCTAGTTACTGTCTTTGGGTCAAAATAAAAGAGAATTCAGCTGATCTGATTTTCATGTTCAAGGCAAATCAACGGACTGTGGCAGAAAATAAACAAATCATTTGGTCTGGACTTGCTCCCCCAGTGAGCAAACTCCAAAGACTTCCCAGCAGAAGATCCCAGATCCAGGAATGTAGGGTGTGTGTGTTCAGCATGTCTGGAACACGGGCTCTGAGGGGGAACTAGCTCTGCTGTGACAAAATCAGGCTAACCCAAACCTCTCTGCTGCCACAAGGGGGAACATCAGACAAACATCTCAATTTCCAGAGAGATCTCCTGGAACTCGGGGCAAATCCACCTTTCCTCAGCAAAAGGATTTGGCATCAGCAGCTTGGCAGTTTCATATTTAAAGGATAAAAAAATCCAGTCCTGCAGCTCAGCAGCTGAAAAAGTCAATTCTCACCACCACAAGATCTAGGACCTAGAAAGACTGAGAATTATGAAAATACTCCAAATAATTTTGTTCATTTAAACAACCAGAAGTCACTTGTTAGTGAGATTAAGGAGCCCCAAGTAATTCAGCAGCTGTTTTTCTAACAGGCTGCTTTCTGCTTTCTTTCCAAGCCGTTCAGTACTCACATTTCTCACTTCTCCTCTTCCCACTCATTTCCCACCTCCTTTGTCCTGCACTCCACTGCTTCCCTCTCAACTGGATCTCTGCTTTTCAGCCTCACAGTCGCTCTTTACTGGGTCTGTACTGGAGCTTTACTGGTTCTCAGCTCAGCAGGTTTTGATACAAGGGGCTAAAGGAAAAAAAAGAAAAGTTGCATTCCAAAAGACTCCAAACCAATTATTTTATCACAAAAATGATTAAATCTGTTCATTTGCCACCGCAAAGTTGTACCTATTTCCAAAATCCCATCTCGATTTACTACACCCATAAACCTCCCAGAGAACAGCTATTTAGTAGAACTAACAGCTTAAATCAGGTTTTGTTCCTTCTACAGATGAAAAGGTGCTGCACTTCCCTACCTGCCACTATGATGCTGCACGTCTTAACAGCCATACACCTCGGGGGGTGTATTAAGAGTACAGCTGGTACCAGGAGTTAACAAAGTCCTTCAAAGGGACTTCAGTTCTTTTTCCTAATAACGCATCACACAGAGGCAGTAAAACCCTTCTTGCTTGACTCCCACGCCAATATCCAATGCAAGTGACTGTCATGAATAAAGCGAAGGGTTTAACCTTGTAGCACACGAGGAAGTTCAGGGGATCTGAACTCGAGGCACGGGAGAAGCTGCACACACACAGCAAACCCCTAAATTGCTCCACGTGTATTTTTCCTCCAGGACAATTTCTCCTGAAGAGAAATTCAACAACCAAACAAGATCTTCTAGTTATCTTTTATACTTAGTTTAGAAAAACAACATGTTATTCATTTAGCGAGAAAAATGTCTGGGCAGAGGGGAAAAAACTGATAGAAATAATTTCAATTTTGCATTTGCATTAGAAAGTTGTTCGCATCGGTTTTATTGCAAGAAAGCTGGTTGGAATTATTCAAAATTACCTCAAATTCAGTGTGTTGAACAAAGAACAGTGTTCCAGAAAACCTCCAAAGTAGTTAACAAAAAGCCCGAACCAACGACCCTCACACAGCAATGACATGGGGTTCTTTTGTTTCTGAAGTAACAAATCACCTTCTCATCACTGGCATTTTCCTATAAGGGGGCACCAAATGTCTGTGGCATACTTGGTTTGGAGACACTGAGGCTCTGCTGAAGGTGAAAGAGTCAGAACTGTCAGGAATTCTAGTGTCCCCACTCACTGTGTCTCACAGGAATTCCCACAACACGTGGCACAACCAAAATAAAAAATAATTTCCTTTCTGTTACCTGCTTGCTGTGCAGACCAGCAGATAAAGTTTCTAAGCAGACAGATTAAATCAAACTGACGTAAAGAACTTCTTAAGAAAACCTCCCAAACTTGTGGTTAACTGGGACGTGGTTGTTGTGGTTTTAAGAACATCAACAACTGTCAGTTCTACCTGTTCCAACTTATACAAAGACACGGACAAAAGAGCAATAAGGAACACAACTCTGTGCCTAACAGCTCACTGCTTAGGGAATTCCAGAGGTGACTGCATTCCTCCTGTCCTGTAATCTTGCAATATTCATCTTCAGCCTCCAATAACACCAATAGTTACCTCTTGCACCATTGTTTCTATCAGAAGTAAAATACCTATCCAAATTATTTTGGGATACATAACACCACCATCCTTAAAATAAACACCCAGCAGATATTAATATCTAAACTGCAGAGGTTTATTCCAGTGCTACACTTCCCAAAAGTCTTTCCCCAGGGGAAATGTAGCACTGACAGAAAAATGCCTTGTCCCTCACGAACAAGCTGAGACTGAAACCCTGAGCCTCAGTGGAAGCTGATGGAAATTCTGCCACTCACCTCCAGGGAACCAGGATTTCACCCTAGGAACAGAAAGGACTTGTTATTACTGACAATTCCACTAGTCCTTACAACCTTCTGCAATGGGAAGAACTTAAATAATACCAACCACCCTCCAAATTCTTCCTTCTTGAACATACAAGATATTTATAACACTCTGCCTTATCACAGAATGGTTTGGGTTGGAAGGGACCTTAAAGCTTAGCCACTGCCACCCCCTGCCCTGGGCAGGGACACCTTCCACCAGCCCAGGTTGCTCCGTGCCCTGTCCAACCTGGCTTTGTGACACAATAAATCACATAGTTATGGCATTTACTTTAATTGTCCAGTAGTAAAATCCAGTAACAAAAACACCCTCATGTAATAACAATTCCAAACTCAGATCTCAAATATCCCCCTTTTCGACTTGCCAAGGAAACTGCAGAGAAGTTCCCCAATGGCCACTGAGGCGATCCTGTGGCACTGGCTCCAAACAGCTGGATATGGACAGGAATGGCATCTCCATCAAGTGGCAGCAGTGCTGTACCAGTGAGCTGGGGCAATCCTTCCCCAGGCAGAGAAGGGGCCCCTGTGCGGTGGTAATTCAGCCGCTCTTGCCCTGGCTACACCGAGGGCACCGGGATGTGCCTGGTGGGAGCAGTGCCGCAGTCCCAGCCCGTGCCGGGGATGGGATGGGCGCCGTAGGGCTTGGCGAACAGGAAGGTTGAGTTGCCTGGCTGCAGGCTGCTGTGGGTGCTCCTGCCCTGCGAGGGGCTGCTGTTGTACACGCTGTAGTAGGGCTCCACCCGCGTGTTCACGGGGGTTGAGCTGCTCTGGCCATAGCGCTGGTGGCCCACGGAGGCCCCGGGGCTCAGCACGCTGTCCCCCCTGGAGCAGCTCGCAGCGCCCACCTGCTCCAGGCTCTGCCTCCTTGGCTTCGGAGACAACACGTAGGCCGAGTTGGTGTCGTGGTGGGAGGACTTGTTCCTGTTGGCCTCGAGGCCGCCCTCGCCCACGGCGCGCAGCGGGGTGCGGGTGCAGCGGCAGAGGAGGGTGGCGTGGCGCAGGGCCCCGAGCAGGCGGCGGCGCAGCCCGGCGCTGCTGCGCGCGTAGAGCAGCGGGTTCAGCCCCGACTTGAGGAAAGCCAGCGTGAGCCCGCACAGCTCCAGCTGGCGGAGCACGAAGCCGGCGCCGCCGGCCAGCACGCCCCGCACCAGGGCGAGGCCGAGGGGCAGGCAGCACAGCAGCACCGACAGCACCATGGCGGCACACGTGGCCACGGCACGGCCGTCCTTGCTGGCGCTGAGGGCCGAGGGCGGCGGGCGCCTGTCGGGGCCGTGCCCGCAGCCCTGGCGCGGGGCGAAGGTTCGCCGTGCCCGGGGGGTCCCCACTGCCCCCTCGGGCGGGCCCTGCCGGGCCCGGGCACTGCGGCGCAGGGTGTGGGCGATCAGCAGGTAGCATGCGGCCACCACGGCCACACAGCACAGGAAGTCGGCCACGTAGAGGCCGAGGAGGAGCGCGTGGCGGCTGCCAGCAGGGCCAGCCAGGGGCAGGCATGGCGGGGAGCCCTGCGTGGGTGGCGTGGCCAGCGTGGCCAGGGCCAGGCCTGCTGCCCAGAGCGCCAGGGCCTGCAGCAGCGCGCGGGGCGTCGAGGCGGCGCGGGCCGGCCGCGTGCCCAGCACCAGGCACAGCCGGCGCAGCGCGATGGCCGCCGCCGTCTGCAGCGACACCAGCACCGGGCCGCAGCTGCACAGGCGGAGGGCAAAGCACAGGGCAGAGGGCACGGCGCGGCCCAGGCACAGCACGAGGGCCAGCGCCGGGGCGGCCACACCGCAGATGAACAGGTCGCAGAAGGACAGGCTGAGGACCATGAAGTCAAAGTCGGTGCGGAACTTGCGCAGGGCCGGGTCGAAGAAGGAGAGCAGCACGACGAGGTTGCCGTAGGAGCCGAGGCAGAAGACGAGGGCCAGCAGGGAGGCGCAGGTGGCCACCGTGGCGGGGTGGGTGCCCTCCCGCAGCAACGCGGGGCCGCTCCCGTTCGAGCCCGGCTGCGACCCGGGGCTGCCCCCCGGACCATCCATCCCACGGTCACCGCTCCAGGCTGCCCCCCGGACCATCCATCCCACGGTCACCGCCCGGGGCTGCCCCCCGGACCATCCATCCCACGATCACCGCCCGGGGCTGCCCCCCGCACCCTCCATCCCACGGTCACCGCACTGTCACCGCCCCGGGCTGCCCCCCGGCCTCTCCATCACCCGTTCCTGGCCCGGGAGCTCCTCCCCGGCCCCTTCACCGCCCCTTCATCTCCCGGTGCCCGCCCCGGGGCTCCTCCCCGGCCCCTCCCCGCCCCCATAGCCCCGCTCCTGTCCCCGCAGGTCCCGGGGCGGGGCGGGGGATGCCCAGATGGGGATGCCGAGCTGGGGGATGCGGGGCTGGAGGGATGCCCCGAGCCCCCGCGGGCGATGCTGCAGCCCCGCTCCGGCAGGGAGGCACATAAAGCCCATCCAGCCCCACCTCTGCCCTGGGCAGGGACACCTTCCATAGCCCAGGGTGCGCGAACCTGGCCTTGGACACCCCCAGGGACGGGGAAGCCACAGCTTCTCTGCCCAACCTGTGCCAGGGCCTGCTCACCCTCCCTGCGGAGGATTTTTTCCCAATATCCAATCTCAATCCACCCTCTCTCAAAGTGACCCCACTTCCCCTCGCCCTGTCACTGCTCGCTCCTCTGAACAGTCCTGCTCCCCCTTCTGCCTGTGAGCTCTCCCCAGGTACTTTCAGGCATCCTTGTGAAATACTTACGGGCAAGGCAGGGTGAGGAAACTGGTTCTCCCAGCCAGCACCGCTGTCCCCGGGGCCTCTGTGCCTCTGGAAATGCAGGTGGAGGGGATCAAACCCCACAAAAGCACTACGGAAATACAGTAGCTCCAGTCAGAAATACAAACGCATGGCACTCGTCTTAGAATCATTACAGACACATCAATCTGTTGCCTTAATAACCACCCCCACCCCCAGCAACCATAAGGGTTTGTTCTTAAACTAGTTGTGTACAGGAGGGGGAAGGTCCAAAACCTAAAACATGCTTTCCTGTGGCTTCAAGGTGTGTTCTCTCCCAGCTTGGCTATCAATTATTTTCCCTCATGTTTTTGTTCTCCTGTCGTGGTTAATTTGATTTTTGTGGGTAAATCCTGGCCCTACTGACTGTGAGTTGTTTTTTTCACTGACAAGCTGGGACCTACCCCCTTGAATTTTATTATTTAAAAATATCAGGACGCTGAATTACACTTTTGACAAAATGTTAACCTAAGGCAAGAGTGAATTATTTCAGCATGGTTAATGCTGAGGAAATAGTGAGGGCTGTTCCCTTCCCATGAAACCAATGAACACAGGATGCCCAGCTCCTTTCTGAGCAGGCAACACACCTCACTTCAGCTGGAAACAAGACACTGCATAAAAACTGCCCTCACACCACACTGTGTCTAGCCCGAGTCCACACAAGGCCACGACAGTTCCTGTGGTGTCACAGCCCCAAACCACAGGAGTAACAACACATGTGGCAAAGCAAGAGCCCTCTGAAAGGCTGGGAAGGTCTGTGTAAATGCAGGGTCATCTGGCCACATGCTCAGCCCTGGGTGTCCACAGTCCAGATCTCAGTTCCTATTGACCAGGTGGAGACACACACACAGGAATAAGGCTGCACCTGCCTAATGGGATTGTTTCCAGCAAAGGCAGTGAGCAGGAGACTCTGAGCTCTTGCACGCTTTTGAAACCCCTGAACACGGATTTAGGAGTCAAAACTGTAATCCTTGGGCTTTACAGCACGTTGGCTGCGTAGAACCACTTCATCTGCAAAAGAGCCAAAGAAAAGTCTGCATTTTCCTCTTGGTAACAGGTTTAGACTGTCACCCTTTTCATTAATGCAGTGTTTAGCAGGTCTGTGAGGAGCAAGGGTGGTTTGGGGCTTGGTTAAGATGTTTTATCCTTTTACAGTTATTAACTGTAGTTTGAAATTAAGGAAGAAGTACTGCTGGTTAAAGCCTGAGAGCTTCAAACATTCCGGCAGAAAAGAAGAGGGGTTTGTAGTCAGGGAGCAAGGGAATGGGCTGAGGATCTCCATGGGAGCACAAAGCCCTGCCCAGGCCCTTGGGCACAGCCACTGTCTCACTGGACTGTCCCTATTTAAAAGGGATGTTTAACTTTTTACAAGGCAGGAACCACAAGAGCAACAACTCACCTTTAATCCATCAGAAATCAAAGATAAAAAACTTACAAATACTATCAGTGCTGAGAATATCCCTGATCCAAGACCACTCTACTGAGAGTCACTCTCCTTCCTAGTGAGAGAAAACTAACCTTTTTTCCCCCTCTCGCCTCAATGACTTTCCCTTCTGCATCTCTCTTAATAGCTCTGAGAAACATGTTCACTAGAAATCCTGTTTTCCAGAGCCTGTGCAACAAGGTGGCTATGGACAGTGAGTATTTGTGATGGGGAAATCCCCAAAAATCTTCCAGGTACTGCAGGATGACAGTGAGGATGTAAAACACATCAGCTGGTAACCCACAGCAGAGTGAAAGTTAAAATCTTCCAAGGACAATGGCCAGCCAAACCTTCTGCTGCCAGGGAGGTTTATTTTCCATCTTACCAGAGGATTGTGTTTTCCACAGCACAGGGGAAGAGGAAGCTGGAGGCTCTGCTGCAGGATTCCAGGAAGCCTGAAGCTGTGGAGGAAAGTGTGAGACTGAGCAGAGTGTGGGATGCTGGGGATGCCTGTGAAGAACTGCCAGGAAACATCAGGCAGTGCAGCCAGCACAGGGCTCCCAGCAGCCTGGGAAGGAGTATAAAGGATGGGGGGGAGATAACTGGACATAAAAAGGAATACAGTCATGTCATATACCAGAAATAAAGACCACCTTCCCTTTTCCTTTTTAATTAAAACCCCAACTTGTCAGTAACACAACCAATGCTGAACCTGGGGTACCACCTAAAAGCACAAGTTAATTCACCTATTTGATAGTTTTCCTATATACTTTTATCAAAATAAGCATCAAATATACTCACTTGGGTATGGAAACGCAGGAGACCACACCACTTAATTGACCACTGAATGTTCTAGCAAGAGAATCACTGAGCAGTAAGTCATTGTCAACTTCAACGAAAAGCACAAAACAAAACCAACAAACCAACAACAAAAAACGCCAACGAACAACAGAAAACCCCCAACAAAGCAAAACACCCCCCAAAACCTCCCACAAATGAATTCTGCCTTACATCTTGGCCCTTCCCTGGTGCTTCTCAGCGTGGTCACAGGTTATCTGTGCAGACTGACAGGTGGTCACTGAGGCTATCAAGGCTACCAGAACATCTCTGAGGTATTTTTCCATCTCCTTTACTATTCCAAGGGGAAAAATTCTCTCTTCTCAAGCTAGAACTGTCTCCCTCTCCAGACTGAGGTCCTGCAGTTGTTTCATCTCAAAGGCTTTAGGGAAGAGACAACAGAACACAAAATGATGGCAGCTCTGAACTCAGGATGTGTGTGTTGCTGGGGGAAAGTCAGGGAATAAAAGCAGTAATGGGGTTGTTACATTTGGTGAAGATCTCAATGTTGTTCCTGCAGTTCCAGAACAGGGGGCTAACAATCCTTCCCTCACCAAAACTCAGAACAAGTTTGTTCACACTACCACAGGTGTATGTTATCCTACAGAAGTGTATTTTGAACCAGAGCTCCCTTTACTGCGTGATCTGTTCACATGGAGCAATTGACTGTTGGGAATTACCACCACCACTGACTCCAGAATGATTCCCTACAGGTCAGGGGAACCTGCAACCAGTTCCAGCTACACCTTGACTAGGAAAAGAAAGTCCCAACACAGCACAAAGTGGCAGAGCTGGATGCCACCACTGCCTGCCTGGAGGCAGCATGTGCAATATCTGCTCCAGCAGCTCACCAGCTAACACACTCTCTAAAGATGATCCTCTGCACCAAAAGCCTTCCATCCCTTGTAAAGTTATTAATCCTATCAGCAAACCCCTCTCCCTACAAACTAGTTTCTCCGTGTTTTCCTGGTACAAGATATTTGTCCATAAATGTCAAAGCTCATTTCCCAGCCACCAGAACAAGGTCTTTAATTAATCCTTAATGTTGGCTTAGCTCACTGCCAGATCCCAGCACAAACACATGCCTCATCCAGAAGCTCAAAAGCACAGGCAAACCCTGTAGTTTCGGTCCCCAAACGACCAAATTCCACCTCAGAAACACAGACAGATGCAGTTGTTACAAACAGTCCATTTATTGGGTGTTCAGCTAGGTACACAACTGAAATCATGGATTTGGCACTACGCTCTACAGTGGCGACACCCCGGGGCTGCCAGCCCTGTCCCGCTGCCCCACAGGCACTGCTGTGCCTGGAAGGGTGGGGGCAGTGGCACTGGGAGAAGGTGGCAGTGCCCCGGGGGTGCTGAACTGTGTCCATGTGCCTCCTGCTCCAGGAGGGTGCCACCCCAGGGTATGTGATGTCAGACACGCGGTGCAGGGTCATCTGAACGACACGCAGCCATAATGAGATACGGGAAAACCAAACCAAACCCTCCGCCTTCCGGACACAAAGAGAGATTCCCTTAAAGAAAATAATTTAAAAAACTAAGAATGGCATTTGATTTCATACAAAAGCCAGAACCACTACTGTATTAACATCTAAGTATGAATCTTTACAAATTAATCTCACAATGGTGTTATGTAAAAGGTTGCAAACTGTACAATGTTTTGTCAATGCAATGCCTCTACAATTTATACAGTCTTTTACAACTATGTAACACATATTAAAGAGGTTGTTAAACAGCCAATTGATACCAGTCTCTGAACAAAGCTGCAGGCAAAAAACCACAGAGCTTCTGCAATCTTCAAACGAGATATGTTTGCTCAGTGACAATCTTTATGAGAATACACTGTTAAAAACTGCCTTTCCACACTGTGCATACATTTCATTCCATGAGTTCAACCACCACTTATAGTCCATCATCTCCTATCTGTGGGCTCTAATTACATGGAAACACTCAGCCCTTCCCCTTAGAAATATGCAGATAATCACAGATTTTTATTCCACACGTGGCCAGGCTCCCTATGAAGGCCCAGCCAGGCAGCACGAGCGGTCCCTGCTCACGCTCTGTCCTGCCACCACCCACCCTGCACAGAGATCAGCTATTTACATTTGCACAAGGAAGGTACAAAAAGGCCATCCCGCCCTGAGGTGGCTGAAGGACAGCAGATCCCAGGAGTGAGAGTACACTCTGAGGAAGGCAGGCTCCTGGGACTGAGTGCTGCCCAGGGGAGGGCCGGAGAGCTCCGCTGGGAAAGCCCCGGGGCGCGGCACTCTGGTTCTGCATATCTGTAATGCTGCAAAGAGCTGGGAACAGGGGCCAGGGACAGAGGGGGACATGTGCACTGAAGGTCACCGTGTGCAAGGAAGCAGGAACAAGAGTGATGTGTGACATAGGCCAAGGATGAGGGTCTTGCCATGAACTCACGAGCAGGCCCCGCAAGCGCAGCCACGAGGAGACCGTGGGGCTCCCACAGCTGCTCCCTGGGGAGGTGGGATTCCTTTTGGTAGAACCAGGTCTTTGTATTTTAGAGTGGGTTTGATTAGGCATCAGGATTTCCAACACAAAGTTTTCTACATGATCAGTTTCTTTTGAGTTTCCTTTATTTCGCAGGCAAGTTCCTATATCCTCGCTTTCCCAGGAGAAACCTGGAAAAGAAAGAAGAAAAAATTCAAACCACAAGTACTACCTTCATGCTATTCTTTACATGAAAATACGAGTCAAAACTTCTCTTGGAATACTGTCACAAAACATCACAATACAAGAGAGGTGGGAATCTTGTAGCGCAACAAAGAGAAACTCCAGGAATGGATTCACTCTTTGGGGACATGCCTGTGTGAAGAGACCTGGCAGGGTGGAAGAGGAAACCGTGTGGCAGCAGCCATTCCTCATCTGAGGTGTAGGTGACATACTGGGCTGGGTGGCAGCTAAAGTCCTCAGAGGCACCAGGAGTACCAGGCAGCACATCCCTCACCTTTGGGGATGCTGCCAGGCATTTAAAAGGCAGCCAACTGGCAGAAAATGAAGAAAAGGAACATCAATATTCAAGAAAACAAGTGTAAATGTCTCACAAAGCACGGGGGTAATACAGGGACACACAGAGATGGGCAATATTTAACCAAGATAAATCTGGTCTTGAACGAGGCCACTGGAGGGGCAAGGGATGAGGATTTGGCTGTGCCCCTGGGGAGGGACTCCCCTGCTCTCCATGCTCCGTGAGAGCTGCAGGAGGGCTCTCGAGGCTGGCATTGCTGTAGACTGCTGTCAAAAGAGATCAGCTCACCCACCTATGCATAATAGCAGGGTGAGACCAGGAGGTCAGTGAGCACCAGGAGCTGGTCGTCCGTGAACTGCTGTTTATGCTCCTGCCAGTTGTCGTGGTGGGTCCTCCGGAAATTGGACAGCGTTTTCTTCACAGTCATCTGCAAAGGAGAGCCAGGATGGATCCCTGTCACTTATAGGTGCCAGCTCCATGCCAAAGAGCATGGAACACAGCAAACCAGGTGCTGGAGTAGAACCAAAGGTCAGCAGGGCTCTGGGCAACTCAGCCCAAGATTTAATTTTCACAGTTCTGGGCAGCCTTTTGACCAGTGTCATGGCTCCCACGTTCTTATAAAAAGGATTCTCAGACCTACAACTGTGAGTTGGAAAACACTAAGAGATTCTTATGAAGTAAATGCAAAATGCTTTTCCCTGCTGCCTTTCCCTTGGGTGTTTCAACCAATGGTTTGGGTCTCAAAACATGAGAAAGTGGATGGTGGGTTCATAGAAACAAATCAGAGAAAAATGATCTTCAGTGCTAAAATAGTTAAGCTTATTATTAAATTAACCAAAGTCCCATCAATTCAGTTTTCTGTTTCAGTAAGTCACACCATAGCAAAGTCTGCTAAATCTAAGGAATTCTGCAGCTCTCTCCTCTGGCTAAAACAGCAAAGGTCAACAAAACCCAATAAAAGATGAAAAAAAGTAGAGTTAAAGGCAGCTATTTCATTAGAAACTTATGTCTAGGGCTGCTTATAACACCTCATCTTAAACATTTCAGATGGATCTTTTGGTTCAGGTTGATGTTTTCTAGAATAGCATCCACAAAAAGGGCATTTTTAATTCAAAATAATAGATATACACATTATAAATATAGTTCCTGTAGCTTTCAGCTTATGCCTTAACTTTGAAAGCAAGGACAGAGCTGCCACAAAAAGCACTTAAAGGCAGTCCATGATTTAACACTATTTGGAATCATTTAGTGAAGGCAGCAGGCATTAAGTGTCTGAACAGGTTCCTATTTTTTCCTGGGAAAGGGGAACTAAGAATGAGTCGGTGTGTTTGAGCTGTGTCCTGCTGACCAGAGAGATGCTGTGTTTTTACCTCGATAGGCTGAGGGTCGTTCAGGTGGGCACTGAGATCCATGAGGAGCTGGGGCATCCAGGTGGGCACGTCGTAGGGGCTGGACAGGATGCAGGCGCTGAGCCCCAGCACCCCGGCGTGGCGTTTCACCAGCTCTGCAAGCACAGGGCAGGAGCCCCCATGGAGGTAAAGTAAACCAGCAACAAAGCCCCAGGCCCCAGGGACACATCTCCAGCCTCTGCAGGGACCCAGAGTTCTACAGACACAAGCCTACGGATCTCCAGATTGCTTCCGCTTTCTGCCCCAGGATCCCAGGCTCGCTCTCTGATTCTGTCTTTGATTTCTAATGGAAGAATGTGAAAAAAATTCCCCTGCAGCTGCTGGACACTTTATCACCATTTCAAATGAGCTTCCCTCTCTCAAGGAAACTCCTAAGTAGGTCAGAAACGACACCATGGACAACATGGAAACCCAAACTTCTGGACCAAGTGACTGTGATTCACATGCTTTAAATGTCCAGTCAGAAGCCAAAGTTCCAAACTAAAGCTAAGGGGTTTTTTGTTCTATTTTAGGTTTTGGTTGGTTGTTTTGTGGGGGTGTTTTTGTGTGTGTTTTGCCTAGGTGTTTTTTTTTTAGAATAGAAAAACCACACTGCTAAAAACAGAAGGCAAAAAACAGCCTTGTGACAGCTAAGGGAGTTTATTTACTGAGGAACTTGCCACCCTCATCATCTGCATCCTTGACTCTGAACTGGGAAATGGAAAAACCTCTTGAGTGTTAATTCTGAGAGTGAGAAATTAGTTAAACGCAGGAACACGTAGTAAAAAACATGATTTGCTTTTGCTGTGCATTCTCATTCATCATTCATGCTCTACATCAAATTCCTGCAGCACTTAACGAGGATAAGGATGCGCAAGAGGGACTGGGATCTGCTCTACGTGGACAAACAGAGCAAGAGGTACGTAAGGACAAGTGGTTTGCTATGATGGTTTAGGAAGGGGAACCATCCCATAGCCCTGCGTTTTTCCAGGTACACATTGATCTCCTAAGCCCTGCTCAGCCCCAGGCCCTGGGGTGCTGGCAGAGGGTGTGGCAGAGCCCAGCAATGCCCCAGCAGGCCTTACCCCCGGCAGGGATGGTGTCCCCCACGGAGCCCAGGTCCCGCTTGCGCTTCTTGGGCAGGCGTGTCTCGCAGAGCCGCTCGAAGTGTGTCTGCATGGGCGCGTCCATGGAGAGGAAGTTGCACTGCAGGAGCCCGCTCAGCGTGGTGGCTGCCATCTCCCTCACCTGTGGGCACACACACACACAGTGACCACTGGGGCACAGCAGCCAGCTGGGGGTCAAACAGGGTGTTGCTGGCCTTGGAAGCACATCCAGCAAACCAGACTCCACCCAAGAAAAGCCTTGACAATATTGTGTCATCTCAAACTTCACAAATTAATTAGCAGCTGCACTGTAATACAGCAGTCCTTTCACGTAATTTGGCACAAAGTGGCTGGCTACTCAAGCAAACACTGAAATTGAGCTCCATTGTCAGTGAACATATCACACAGATGGTATCACAGTCTGTCATATCACAGCTATCAGACCAGGTGAGCTTTAGAAAGTTTAAAACAAAACTTGGACTGAGACCAAGATGTACCACCCCAAATCATCAACCTGCTTTATGAAATTCCTAGGAGACCTTGTATTACTATCAGTCTTACAGAGTCCTTTATTCAAAAGCATTTAGTTTTCCCACTCAAAAGTAGAATTGACAGAAGCAGAAGAGCTTTTCCAAGCGAAGGCAGAAGGGATGTTCAGGAGACTCAACTGAGCCTGTTCTACATGTAGCACCAGAATTCTTTGAAAGACACAACAGATGCTGGATTAATAGGCATCAACAACTAAATTCAGTGTTTTATGGTCACCAATTCAGTTCTCTGTTGCTCCAGAATGATAAACTTCCTTGTCCCAAGGACCAGATCTTTGCACTATATGAATAAAAACACAGTTCTGGATTGGAAAAAAAAAGTCTTCTCTTTGGTAACACAGAAACGCCAAAGAAAAAGACTAAACTAAGTTTGGAATAGTTTGGAAATTAGATGGAAACACAAATCTTCTCCATTCTTTCTAAAACCGACACAGAACCTTGGTAGTGGATTCCAGGTAGAGACAACTCATCCTTGCTTTTTAAAACAAGTGACTAATTTATCAGGATTACTTATTTCTCTCATCCCCTCAGAGCAACCAAAGCCATGAAGTCACAGAACTGTAAAACCAGTTAAACTGGGAGTCCCTCCAGCTCTCACTCCCACTTCCAACAACTGGGGCTGCCAAACCCCTCAACACTGACAAAGCTGCCAGCCAGATGGGCTGGTGGAAAGGCCAACCACAGCCCCCAGGTTTTGGGAAGCGTTCAGGTGCAGGTAACTGGAGCCAGAAGAGCTGTCCCTGCAGAGCACAGCCCCTCCCAGCGGCCCCAGCGGGCAGCAGCTCTAACACACCACACCTGGAACACGGTGTTCTGAGCCTCGCCAAACAGCAGGCACTGCTGCAAGTGCTGCCTTAATTAAAGAGGAACTTCAGAGACTTTGCTCTGTTCCATTTAAACGTCTACAAGGTATTATTCAAACGTGATCTACTTTGCTAATAGCTGGAGAAGGATGAGGTGAGAGCCTGCCAGGGTTGTTTATCAGCAATCTGTGGGTCCCCGAAGAGCTGAGCTATTAAATGAAACACGATGTGCTAATGCCAGACCCAGCACACAAAGCAGCTCAGCTGAGAAGTGAGCAAGGCCCCAAGTGAGCTGGGCTTATTTACATCACTACTCCCTGTATTAAAACCACTTGAATTCCTAAATTAATCCCCTACCTAGAAGGCACACTTTGCTGTGAGGAGCACCCAGAAGCAAAGCCTTTAAAGCCATACATGAAGCAGCTAATCACTCATCACATGTGACACTGAATAATTTATAAATCATCACATTCACGTGAGGACTTATGGAATATAAAAGCTACACAGGAGTAGCACAGGAATCTTTCAATCCCCTGTGGGATTTGGTTTTTGTGGTCAGAACTGGGCGGTGTCTGTAAACCTGCAACAACAGCAGAACAAACCCACTCAGAAGCACAAGCCAAACCCAACTGCAGAACTTGCAAGGGGTTACTTAGAGAGAAAAAAATCCCATTCCTGTAAAATTGCAGTATAATACAAAAAATGTTCATCAAGACATGAGTGCATTCAGCACACTGTGTATTAAAACAAAAAGATGGGCTGGATCATCAAGTCTGGAGCTTTGTATCAAAACAAGGCAGAAAAAAGTACCTTAAAAGGCAAGAACCAAAACCTCAGTTCTACAGGGTAAAGACACCAAATCCTCATTTACACTAAGGATGCTCATCTTAAAAATCCAGCATCCAAAAGCTCCCCAGGAATGACTCTGCAGGATGCTGCATCTTGTCAGTTATTAGCAAGAAAGAACAAGATTACTTTTCAAAGAAGAGTGAAAGCTTCCATGGCAACAACACGACTGCAAGGGGTTCTGAACACAGAGAAGCTCTTTGGATCGACATCTCTGTAGTGCAGAGGAATAATGTGGTACGTTTAAAATAACAAGATAAATTGTATTCAGGAGAATAAAAGCTAGTCTTCAAAATTATGTGAGATTATGAGGTAAGTGTTCTCACAAACAACTTGTGAAGGACTGCAAAGTGCTGCAGCACCACCTCTTTCTTCTAGAAAGGAAGAAGCACCCAAAAGTGGGAATTCATTGGTATTTGGCTAATGCCCCAACAGCAGTGGAAGTGATGGTGCAGGGGAGATGGGCCAGACTGAGGTTAACACTGAAGAGTCTTCACTGTGCTTGAACATGACTTAAATTTAATGCAAACCCTCAGCTGCAGGCAGTTCTAGCGAGCTTGATGTATACATGAGAAGTACTTTTGTCATTAATAAGCTGATATGATTAAATGGGAAGCAGACCTATAGAGCACTAAACAGTGGGTTTACACACTTTTCACACAGGAAGGCATTTTACCTCATTGGAAGCTGAATTTCCTCCCAACACACACACTAACATTTCTAGTACAATTACAATAACATCTATATTTGAGCTGTACTGACCCAAGCAATGCACCAGTTCTGTGAAAAAGCAAACTTGACAGAACTTCTAAAAGTCATTAATAGAGTTTCATGAACAGCTGTTTTCCCAGAATGGAATCTGGAAGAAACAGACAAACCCTACAAAGCTCCTTTCCCAGCCAGGAGGAATGCTGAGCTGGAAATCCCTGCTGTTTTCATTTACACCTGGCAGTTTTCCCCTAGAGCTTGGCCCAGCACTTGGCCCAAGCCTCTGAGAGAAGGGTCCACTTGCCTCCAGCTGCTCGTCCTCCAGGAGCTGTATGACCAGCCACCGGATGTCATCCACTGCCTCGCTGCTGTTGAGGAAGATGAAGAGGTTGTAGAACACCATGGTCTGGAGGTAGGTCAGTATGGTGTAGCGGGCATGCCAAGAATTGCTTCTTGCTGTCTGCAACGGGGGAGAATCGGGGGAGAAAAATAAAGTTACTGCGTGGAAAACTAGCAGTATTCGAGGAAAAAGCTCCTGGAGCAGTTGCAAAGAACTTCCCTTATTGGGGTATTTTTGCTTCACACCCCCTTGATCTCCAAAGAGATCAAATACAATTCATTTCCTATTTTAATCTAAGCCCAAAATGGAGAGAAAGCTTTGTAGAGTTCACATACACTCAAGTAAACCTTTATTTTGGGGTCACAGACATTACTGTTGGATAATTGAATATGTTTATATAAAGTCATGTACTGTGGGCATGCAATTACTACTTAGGCCATAATTTTCAGTCTCCATTTCCAAAGCAGACTTATTTAATAGAAATACACTATAAAACTACTAAAAAAAAATTAAAAAAAAATTCAGAGATTGAAGGGCCGTTCTTTATAGGAAGATTTGTTTTGAAACTGGATTTTGGATTGTTATGCTCTGGAGGAGACATGTTGGACTTAAAGTGATCCACCACTGAACCAAATGTTAATTCAGTAAAATGCTGTTCCATTTCTTATCAAAACAAAGTGGTTTAAACCTTTGTAAGTAGGAAATGAAACAAGGTACAGTTACTAAGTGTTCTAAAATACTTCAAAAACTCTTTCATATCTAAATCAGTACTCCATTCGCTTAGAATCATAATAATATCTACTATGTATATACAACATATGTATAATAAAAACAATGTATACTCTTCAATAAAAGGGAGAGGGTGCATCAGAGAAGGGGCAGCTTTCAGGTGTTCAGAGCACACTCACTTGTTTTAGCACCTGAAGTACCAAAGGCACTTGCTGAGGATACAGCAAACCCTGAGACATCAGCGACAGACACATCTTGGCATCTCTTTTGAGCTCATCATAACTATTGTCATTTTCTACGGGGGCAATCTGCAGAGAGGGGGCACAAACCCAGTTAGTGAGGAGCCCCTGGCAGGGCAAAATCCTGAAAGAAAGGGGGATCTCACCCAAGGACAGCTGTCTAGGAAAAACAGCCTATATGCTGCTGGAAGATTAACTGAACTGGGAAAAACAATCAATAGAACATTGAAAAAAGTAAATTATCAAGATATCCTCGCTCCTTGCCCCATTTTAGCTGAAGAGCATGGCTGGGTTGAAGCTCTTCAGGAGGATCAAATGGGCACCATTAAGGCTCTGGTCCCCACTGCAATTCTCTTGGTATCAAATCCACTTAATTTTGTATTTTAAATCGAAGTCCAAAACTGAGAGAAAGCTTTATCGAGCACCCTTTCACTCAAGTAAACCCTTATTTTGGGGTCCCACACATTGCTGTTGGGTAACTGACTGGTGTTTACATGAAGATGTAGTTTGGGCATGCAAGTGTGGATTATTTCAGGTGTGTAGCACTGCATGACCCAGCTCCATCAAAGCACACAAGAACTAGAGGAACAACACAAGTACCACACTGGGAAAGAACTGTGTAATCAGGGAACAAAAGAAAATAACTCAAGGTCCCTTGAGAACGGTTTGGGTGGAAGGGAGCTTAAAGATGATCCAATGCATGGGAAGGGACACTTTCCACTAGACCAGGTTGCTCCAAGCCCTGTCCAACCTGGCCTTGGAAAATATATATATAAAATAACTTTGTTTTTTTAAATAATCCTTTTCTAATCAAACAGCACTAATAGAGGAGAAATCAAAGGATGTACCTTGAAAAACAACGGTAAGAGCTGGAGCTGCTCTGTGACAGCTGTGGAGAAAGACCGTCCTGCACTTGCCATCAACCACTTCAGAACTGTCAACAAAGAGAAATGATCGCTGATGAGGACAAAGAATCATAATAACCCCAAAAAAGTCATAGACCAAATCTATTGCAAGACTCCCCTGTGAGATTTTCACACATGACAGTGGTTCGCTTTGGCCCTTAAGGTGACTTTATAAATCCCAACCCTAAACTACAGCTCAGGGGTCCCAGCACAGACACAAGAGGAGAAATCCTGTACTGCAGCTACACGATGTCTCCAAATACCCCCAGGTCCCTGAGCCCAGAAACTCACTGGTTTTCAAGAGTTTAATGCCCTGAGTTCGCTCGTCCTGCTCCCCAACTCCATTCTCTTCCATAACATGATTCTGGATTTCTTCATCTGCTTCCATGAGGGGTTTGAGGTTTTCAAGTATCCGGGTAGTAAATTCATGGACACGAGGAGATTTAGTTGCAGCAGTGTTTGGCAAGGAGACATCAATCATGAATATGTAGGTCAATACACTAGGAAAGCAAACAAAGCAAGGGAGAGCACAGTCAGCACAACTCCTGTGTGGAGAACACGGTGATCTGTGAGCTACAAGTGATGCCAGATCAATTTAGTAACCTTGGAAGTTTAATACTTAAGAGAAAATCTCCTCTCCTCTTTATTTAAAACCAAATGTCCTTCAAACACCCTCCTTGTAGATATTTGAATCAATCAGGGTTGATTCACTAAGCTACAGCCCTCCTCTCTTCCAAGTTTATCTGCAACTAGTTTTTAAGTCACTAAAATATTCCGTAAAGGATTCCCTACATATTTATGGCTTATTGGGGCTTAAACATGTAATTTTGGGTTGTGGAGATTTGTGTTGGGAGAAAAGTGTGTTACAGGGTTTTTGTGGGTTTTTTGGGAGGTGGGTTGTTTGTTAGGGGTTTTGGTTGGTTTGTTTGTTTTTTAAGAGCTTTAAAGATACCAGACAAACGTAACAGGCCATATACAATAAATTGTTGAGACCCTGGCACAGGGTGCCCAGAGAAGCTGTGGCTGCCTCATCCCTGCAAGTGTCCAAGGGGCTTGGAGCCACCTGGGCTAGTGGGAGGTGTCCCTGCCCATGGCAAGGGGGTGGGGCTGCACGAGCTGTAAGGTCCCTGCCAACCCAAACCATTGTGGGATTCCAGGAAAAAAAGACAAAACCAGAGAAGTTTCTGAAGCAAGTCTGTTAATAACTTCTCTGATACCTGCTCCCAGTATAAATGCTTTCCAGTGTAATTATTTAATACTTAACCACCCAAATAAAATGAAGAGTTAGAAAAGATGCCCAGCAGAGCTGCAGAAGAGAACACTGACCTTCCTATTCTCTCTCGGACGTTCTTGTAGACCTGGGTGAGTTTGGGCTCCAGGTACTTGAGCAGCCTGTGCAGCAGCTCTGGCACCCTCCACTCCTGCTGGGCAAGGCCCCCCTGCAGCACATACAGCCGGCTGGGGGTGACAACAGCTCTGCTTCAGTCACACACACACACAGAGAACAGTTCCTGCTGCCCCAGCCCCTCCAGCCTGCCAGTGTGGGTGTGCCAAGGCACCCAAGCGCCTTTGAATGAGCTGCACGCAAAGGTGGGGAAAAATTCCCCAAGGAAACAATAGTACTGGTGCTGCACAAGCTCCAAACCTTCACAGCCCCTTCACCAATTCAATTATATTAAGCAAAAAGCATGAAAAAGCTGCCATTCTGTGGGGAAGGTAACTGGGAAGCAGCCCCTTTGTTCCCCACCCCAAGGCAGCTGGCACAGCATCCCCTCAACACATCTTAACTGTGCTTTATTTCCTTCTTTACTCAACCACCGTAAACCAGTTAAAATTCATTTTACCAGGCATCTACAAATGAGCCTCCTTCACCACTCAGTGGAGATTCCAACAGCAATTCAAACAGCCAGTGCAGTTTCCTGGGATCTCTGCTCTCCTGAAAAGGAAGAGGGAACAGAGATATAAGCAAATGGGGGATTTCTAAAATGTAAAAATGTAAATAAAGTATAAACAAGGAAAGCTCTGATAGAGAGTGTCTTTGAATCCCTGGGGTTTATTCCATTAAGCAAGTGCAACATTAAATATCTTCACAGTGAACCTCAATAGGAGGAAAACCCCATAAAACAATACACAGTTTTAATTAAATAGCCAGCACAGGGCACTTACACAGGAGGTGGCAATGCACGTGCCCCAGTCATTGTAGGTTTCCACCGTGATGTTGGACAAGGCTGTTCGAAGCAACGGACACAGAAGCTTCCAAAGCTTTTCCACCTGCAGAAAGGCAAAACCCAAGGGTTTTCTATATAAGAACTCCAGCCCAGATGTTAAAATGTCTTCTTTACTGTTTTATTAAGGAACTGATTCTCCCAGTATTATTTTCACCATAGAAGTTCAGCACAGACAGGTAGGTCAAGACTAAAGGAAGATTTAAGGTGGACATAAGCACTTACTCCCACTGGAAATTACAAACCGTGGCAGCGTTGCCACCTCCTTACCTAAAAACTGGTCTTAGTTGTAATATTGAAGCATTTTGCTAACACCAAGTAATAGCAGGCACTGAGCCAAGCTCTGAATTGTGCTCCAGGTTTGGCAATGAAGCCCCAAGTGCTGCAACATTTTCCAGGCCTTTCTTGGACCTGGGTGACACGTTAAAGGCCCTCAACTTTATAGTGGGCTAATAATTCCAAATGACTCCTTAGCTTCCAAGAACCACTGAGCAATACTACTGCAGCACCTTCTCAAAGGTCCAGTGTTTGGAACCCCTTATTAAGCCAGCTATAATCTCAGCCACACATCTCTGGGTGCTCTCGTGGGAGTCTGCCACCAGCTGCTCCAAATGGGGCTGAAGAACTGGCAGAAAGGCATCATCAAAGTTCCTGAAAAGGCCCTGCAAAACAAGAGAGGAGAGTCTTCAGAAATTATCTAAAGCACTGTCTTGCCAAGAACAACACAAGATGGAGAACTATGGAGATCTGAATCTGCAGAAAGTGAAATGACTTTGGTGCTTGAACAGAATTACACCCCAGTGTCCTGCAGACTATTATATCACTCTAAATATGTTTCCCTAAGCACTTAATCAGAAGAGAGGATTAATAGGATTACTCAGAGCAGCTTTAAAAATCAACATTTTCCAACAGTGGGGCATAAGCCAGGCAGTCTGGGGCTTTTCCGTGCTCTGGTAAATGGAAGCAATTTAGTTGCTGAACTCTCATTACCTTGAAGAGGCAAAATCTGCGAGGATTAAATTTGTCCTTTCCTTTTCTGTCTTCTAAAGACAAAAATTTTATTAACTGCTCAACAAACTTGGGATCAGAAAAGTGATCATATATAACTTGTTCTGCCTGTAAGAGGAAGAAGGAAAAAAAAGAAGGATTAGCTTTGAGGTGTTTGCTTGTCACAGTGATACCCCAAATCTTTCCAAGTCCCACGTTTCATTTTTGGCAAAAATCATGTCTTGATCATTCACTTCCCTCCCTCATTTTATAGGGAATATTAGGTAGTGTTTTCCAAGACTCCTGATTGCCATTGGCAACTTTGGATTGTCTTTCCTTTCACTCACAAGCCCTACAAATGAGTCCTTCCCACTGTCATTAATTACCTTGTTCTCAGCTTTGATAACGATGTGAAAGAGAACAAGAAAACGCTCATTAATAGAGTTATTCCATGATCCCTGACAAAAAAGCAGCAATACATTGAAATACTAATTTCTTTTGTATGCTGACACAGTATGGAGCAGAGAAATACAATCAGAAGTGTCTCGTGGGGATTCAGGTTTAGAGAGATCCCCACAGTCACCTGCGGACACTATTAAAAGAAGGAAAAAGGAGAACTAGTATTAAACGCCCTCCCAAATCTGCAGCTCTCACCTCTGTCAGCTCATCTCTCCTTCGTCCAAGCTTTGGTTGATGCTCAGCTGGAGCATACACTGTCATAGTTCTGAGTGTTAAAAATAAAAAAGAAAAACACAGGAGCACATTTCAAAGTAAAGCTTATGATTATTTTCCATGTTCTCTATTATCAGGGTGATAAACATTTTGGAGATGGGGATAACTCAGCCCCAAAAGACCAAAATTCTCAAGGAAATTTACAACAACAGAATGAAATTTATTATTAAAGGTTTTGCCATGCAAGCAACCCAGAATTATTACAAACAAGCCAGGGGCACGAAGGACAAAATAAATGGTTGTCGTTCTCTTTTTTTTAACAGTTCCATTTTAAACCCTAAAAATAACCATACAACATAATTTCATTTCCCAGGGGGTTTTCCATGCTGACCCTCCCAGCTGTATGCAGATGCTGCTGGTACTCACTGTGGCCAGGTGTAATATCCCCAGTGTGTTTTCTCCACAAAACAACATGACTCCCAGGCTTCCTTGGTCTTTGGTAAGCTCTGGCTGTTGTAGTGCAGCCACTGGTTGTCAGGCCTGTCCCCAGCCTGGATCCTGGAAGGCTTTGGGCTCCCACCTGCTCCCAGAGGAATTTATTCTCCATTAAACTTGGCCACCAACAGTCCCAGCCAATGCTATCGTGACTTATCAAAAGATTCTAAAGAGCTTTTGTGTCTCACTCCCCCAGATCTGGGCAGAGATTTGCCTTAGGAGATTAAAAGGAACACTAAGAGAAGAGATCCCTTTAGTAATTTATGTCATTTGAAATTATTAAAAAATTAAAAGGGAGGCACACAAATTAGGAGGCTTCATGAAAGGAGAGAGGGGCTGTATCTCTGAAGTTTTAACTCACAAAATTTAAACAAGTGAATAGCTTAATACATTTACACTTGCGAATGTAGCACTGTTTAAAAAAAACCCTAAAACTGGAAAACCACCAATTTTATT
Organism: Anabacerthia variegaticeps; assembly: GCA_035583185.1. NCBI lineage: Eukaryota > Metazoa > Chordata > Aves > Passeriformes > Furnariidae > Anabacerthia > Anabacerthia variegaticeps. Next base: position 4,218,221 of record JAWWEW010000112.1, on the reverse strand, counting down.
ACCTAGATAATTACATAATGTATATCTATGTGCTTAGGGCATTAAAAACCAGAGAGAAATTAAAAGCTTGCGATTCTGGGTTTAACTGAACCAAAGAAGCTTTTAAGAACATTTTAGGATAAACGCAAGACATTGCTTATATTAAATAAAACCTACTTATTTCGTAAGGGCAGATGGGCACTTTCTTGTGTGTTCTCTTGAGCTGCTTCAGAATGCCAGCCACAGCTGAGATGGCCACCTAAAAGGAAGAAACGCCTATTAATGTACCCATTCCATGCATTTCTCTCCAGAAGGGTAGGGCTCACCATCCCTGCAAACCCAGGGAACTTGGTCACAACAATAAAGAACCAACCCTGCTTATTTCGGGGGCTACAGGACGTGACTTTGTAGCCCAGAAAAACCTCCCCACCGATCACTTTGGTTTAACATTTCTAATTTAATCCTGTTTTAGTAATTTGGGTGGGGGAGAGGTTGGTTTCGAGCCTCACTGAGGCAAGAGCAGAATCAAAGTCACAGGTGGCTCCCTCCAAATAATGCTATCCAGGTGAGCAAAGCAGCCACGTGCCAGAGTCCTGGGCTACCCGGGAGGGACGGCACACCCCACCCTGGCACAGGTTACCCCTGGGCACGTGGCACGCTGCAGCAGTGCCCAGCCTGGGCTCCTGCCAGGGGGAGGTGGCCGGGAGGGGAGGAGGGGCACCCTGTGCCACAGCCCCGTACCTTGCGCACGACGAGGGCGTCGTGGTTGAGACACTGCACGAAGAAGCGGATGGCGCGGGCGGGCAGGGCCCTGTCATCCCGCAGCAGCAGCGACAGGAAGCCTATGCTGATGTGCTCGAACTTCCAGGGCCTGGGAAGCGTTGCAGACATTGGAAACACAGGGCAGGTACCACAGTGGAAAGTACAGCAATTCCGGCATGCTGTGCTCAGAGGGTGCAAACACATCTGGACTAACGTTGCCTATGCCCTCCAGTGGCCTGGGCACACTCAAGTGCCAAGAGACACTCACTTCGTGTGCCTTTTCCATCTTGGCAGTTCAGTGTGAAGCACACACCTCCAGGGATGTTATTTCAGAAGTTTTTAAACACAAATATTGTGGTCACAATTAGAACATATCTGGATGTCAGCATTAGATGGGCAGAACCAGAGCTTTGCTCCCAGGACAAAAAAACTTAATAAAAGCCCCAGGAACAGGACAGATTAATTAAACAAAAAGCTTAACTCCAAGATGTGATGATGCCTCATGTAAACATATCAGGCTCACAGTGGAAATAAATCCAAGATCATGCTAACTGCCCTCCTGGATGCCATGGCTATTTAATCATGTAGCCACCCCTAAAAAAGTTCTCAAGCACAAAAAGGGAGACTTACAGATTTCTCTGCTCCACACAGTCCAGCAGCATGTTGACCAAATTTTCATAGTTTCTGAGAGGAAGAGAGGGAATCATCAGCCAGGTGGTTCTGAGAGAACCAGTTAAAAGAGTAAAAGCCCCTTGGCAAAAGGAAGAGGCGGCAAAAGGAAGAGGCAGGAGCGTAGAAGACAGACTGCCAAGGAAGGAAGGAAGGACAGAGGCTGCCTAGTCAAGTGAGAAGGTACACCCCACCAACCCCTGGGCACTGTGGATTTTTCATTTTAGCCCTTTTGGATGGTTCCATTGAATGTGCAGTAAATCCACAGGAGCCCAAGCTGGTGGCCAGGGGAGCTGAACTCACCGCAGAGCCTCAGCACTCTTCTCCTTCTGCCGCTGAATTCCCAGCTGGATTTCCTCTGAGCCAAGACCTGTGAAGTCTGATTCTGGATGGCCTGACTTCTGCAGCATCACAGCTGCCTCCATGCACTTCTCTGGAACCTACCGACAGAGAAGGAAGAGATTTGGGATTTCAGCTCAGAAGGTTTTAATGTCTGCTCTGGAATAAGCAGAGAACAGAATTTCCTTGTCCACACAGACAAGTCTGAAGTAGGGAAAACAAGCTCTTGTGCCCACATAGCAGAATTACTTCTCCCACTATGTGTTTTCTTCCATTTTAAAATAAAGGTAAGAAAACACTTGAGTATTTCCTTAAGAATAAAAGCTGCTGAGGGAGTGTTTCTGTTCAGTAACACCAAGCAACCTGCCACTTACCGTAAAATCCAGCCCAATTGTTTCGTACTGCCGGTGGATCTTCTCTGCAAGGTCATCAAAGAGCCTGACTATGGATGGTTTTTCCAAGGACATGGCTTTGCTAAGCCCAGAAGAGACAATGGCTGGCCATGTTTGTGCAATACAGTCCCAGTCGTGAAGATTTGCCAAACACACCCCACTGTGATTTCCAAGGAGACAGTATAAGGCACCCTGGAGAATGAAGGAGGGAGATTTAGAGGGTAAAACCTTGGCTTTATGTGATACCACAGAATGACAATTCATCTGCAGTTACCAAATCAGCAACACATCCCATCAACACTCAGCTATGTGGCCTGTCAAAACACTGAGGACTTCTCACAGACTCTTCATTTAATGAGATTGGAAGCCCTGCCAATTAATTTATCCCCAGAATGGCTGATTTCTGAATTGCATTAGAGGAGATGATTCACAACTGCTTCATGAGTGTTGCCACCTCGACTACAGCACCTCAATTTCCATTCCAGACCTAAAAATAGGTATTAACATGCATTTTGGTAATACCTGGGCAAACACTGATATCAGGAACATACACAGACACAAAATATCTGTTGAAAACAGATCTAACACAGATAAATCCTTACACTAGTCATGGCTAAGCCATGAAAATACCAGTCATGCTGATATAAACAAGCAAATCCCACTTTCACCACTAAAAATACCCCACTAAAAACCCTTTCCAAAGACAGATACAAAGCGAAGGAGCCAGTACTTTGAACTGCTTTTGGGTGACATCCTGCCGGTCGGGACGCAGGAACTCCAGAACTAAGGGAATGATGTCTCTGCAACAGAAATTGTACGTCCCCAGGGCCGTGAAGAACGCCTGCTGAGCTTTACTCCTCACCTGTGGGCACAGAGACAGCACTAGGGCATCTTCTGAAACAAAACATGAGCCTAAAAGCCCATCCTCATCCTCTTCAGTGCCTCACGCACAGAACGGATCCGTGCGCAGACAAAATTACTGCGAGAGGGTTACAAACTTGCATCTGAAGTTTAATTTGTGCACAGAAACAAAATCACTTGCAGGAGGTTGTAAACACCTCACCCTTCTCAGAGGAGAACTTGTATTTGCGCACAGAAACAAAATCACTTGCAGGAGATTGTAAACACCTCACCCTTCTCAGAGCTGTTCAAAAAAACCCACCCCTTGTTTCTGGCATTCACCTGAGAACAGCTACCAAGTTAAAAGAGAATTCTTTATGATGCCAGAAACAATGTGTTTTTAAGGTCACTTGCAAAGCAAAGAGACAGAACAACAGATCTAGAATACAGAACCACTTGAGGAGATGAACAAAACACTCCAGACATCTCAGTCAAAAGGGGCTGCTCCATACCTGCCCGTAGGAACTGGTGGACAAGCACAAAAGATCCCTGATCATCTCCTGGTGGGAAGTTTTGTATTCACAGCCTTCCATCGTTAGTGTTCTCAGCTGAGTTCATGGAGAACATAAATAAAGGACAGATTGGTTTCACATTTCACACATATAAAAAACACTAGTGCAGGATTGTTGTTATGATGACATTTAGCAAACTATGCAAATCAGCTTTTCAAGGAAAGTAATCAGTAAGGCTTGAAGGGGAGGAATTACCTCATGCTGCAACATAACCCTGTCAATCAGCAAGGCTCTGATATGTTGCTTCTTTCCTTGAAGCTGTAAAAAAAATACATAATTGAGTTGAGATTTCAGGATCATATCATCAGTTTAGGAGCTATTTCCAACCCTCACCAAAGCTTTACAAAGCAGAACCACTGACCCTGTTCTCCATTGATTTTTTCACTAGATTAAAGCTTTTCCATCGGGAATCAAACTCATGCTTGTGAGACCCCTGGAACTGTAGAACATCACTAATAATCTGTGGAAAGAGAAATGGACAAGAGTGATTATTTTGCAAAACAAGCCATGTTGCCTTAAAGTATTACAAATTAAAATTATACCTTTATTATTAGAAATAAAGACTTGGTGTCATCTTCTGAATGATCAAGAATGTAGCCTGCAATTGGGAGAAAAATAATCTATTATGAGGCAGGCAAAGAGCTTTAAAAATGAACAATAACTTCATTTCTGCAAAGCTTAAATTTAGGCATTAAAGGCAATGTAAACAAAAATCTCTCATCTACAAAATCATGAAGTACAACACAGCAGGTTTTAGCTAGAGGAGTGACTGAACTTACGCAGCAGTTTCCTCGTAACCCTTGCAATTGTTTCTCGGTAATTCTCCCTTGAGAAATCTGGAAGAACGTGAAACATTTTGTCTTTATTACAGGATAATACAAAAAGCAATCCATAGAAAATTGAGCCAGGGGACAGGCAGAGCAGACTATTCAGAACGGGCAGTATGGACCATTAGAAAACAATATATTTAAGGACAATGCTCTCATGAGTGTATCAAGTCAATGGTATGGCTTTGAGAACCTTCTTTATCTGCCTTGACAGTTGGGTTTATTTCCAAGCCCAGGCAGTTGATTTAGCAGGTGGATGCTGAGGGACACAGTAGGCTTCCATCCCCTGCCACGTTCCTGCAGCAGATCCACATCTCGTGGATCATCAGTGAAAATGACTTCTGGTGATGGCCAGAAATGGCCAATTCATATCAAGAAAAGAATCAAAGCTATGGCCTCCAAAAGAGCCCACTGCTTTTACAGCAGGAAAAAAGAAAGATAACACTAAAGACATGCCTGACCAGAATTAGGATTCACTCACCATATTCAACACCAGTGTAGAGTTTTGTCTCTTCCAAAGACACCAGACTTGGCACCCTGCATGAAAACAAAGCAAGTATTAGAAAGCACTGAGTATGTGCATTCCATTGCCATTTGATTCATTTTAAGAAGTAAAACTTCATGCCAGTAGCACCAAAGATATTTGGATTTACTAACAATACATCTCAGTTCTCACATTTATAAATCAACCATCTCTAGGTGTCAGACTGTTTGCCAGAAGCAGGGACACCATATGGACACATAGGGGATATAAAAATAATAGAATATACTAGTATATATATATTAATGAAAATTGAAATAATAAAAAAATAAGAACATATGGGACATAAAAATAAGTTTGACTTACAGATGAGCCACCCTTTCTCCTTTTAGAGGAGGCAGAATGTTCCCAGAACCAATCAAGCAGTTATGCACAATGGCAAGACTCTGTTGCACATCATCTCTTAAAAAAAAAAAAGGAAAACCCGGTTATTTCTCTGTAAAAAGCTTGAAAACACCCAAATGATTGACCATATCTCTTCTGTGAAGTTTTATGAAAGCTTTTTTCTTGAGTTACATCAGTTCTAAACACAGGAGGGAGCTGCAGAAATCAGGCTGTGCTTCTTTGATCCAACCTTATCCTATCACAGAACCACAAGATTTAACTTCCTTTTCTGCAAAACTTGGGAGATTTCATCTTCTGAAACTGTGCAGATAACAAGACCAACTGATGTTACAACAGACAACTTTACCCCCAAAAATTTGCTATGAAGGATTTTCTCTAAGTCTCACATAAAACCTAGGAAATAACTCCTCAGCCCGAGGCCAGCATGATTTGCAGTAACTGCTGTGAGTGGCTAAGGCACCTTCTCCATCTCACCTCCCACCACTCACCTGGACATCTCGAGTTCCCCAAGGGCATAGAGCTCCAGCCTGGTGAGCTCAGGCTGCAGGAAAGTATCCAGCAAATAAAAAGCAAAGTTTATTTCCTCAGATGAAGGAACATGCCACTGGATGTCCAAGTTCCACAGGTCACCTGGTTTACCCCAGTCCTACAGCAAATAAAGACATTATTATTCCATCCACAAAACAAATGTTTTTGGTAAAATTAGCATTTAATATTACTAAAAAAAACCAAATATGTGAACAAGCCACTGCTGTAACAGTTATCCTGACAGTTCCAGGAAAACCAACACCATAAACCCAGACAGAAATCCCAAACCTATACAATGTCTACACATACCTGGAAAACAATGTATCTAGAAGCACTAAAAGGAAAAGGACTGTACTGCTCTAAGTGAAATATAACTTGATCATTCCTTTGACTGGATGCAAATTTGGACATTCTTTTTGATACTCCCATAGAGAACAGCAATGTAATTGTGAATTTTTCCAATTTCAGAAGAGGAGTTTTTTTTGAAATGTGGGGTTTTTTTGTGTTGGGACAGTTAGGATATTGTTGTTTGTTTTGAAATGATTAACGGGCCCGACTGGATGTTCCCAGCAGTTACAAAACTGCAGCAGCTTTCAGTAACAAGCACTGGATTATGTGCAGTTGGGAAGTTATGTAAAGGAACATTTTCCAGCAAATCCAGGCGCGTTTTCAAGCATGCCAGCTGGAAACTGCTGCACTGTTCACATGGAACACTCATTAATCGCCCTCGGAGTCTTAACAGCCAGCCAGCACGTGACTTCTGAAAGTCTCAGGAACTTTTAATATTGCCACTTGTGCTTGCATTTCATCTCCAGCTCAGGGTAAAACCATTGTTGACTTGTTGTTCTGCTGACCTGTAACACACCCCATGTCCTTGCTGTGTATAACTGTAGCCATGCAATCACGGTAAAACACACATCATAAACCACGAGAAAACTACTCACGCAACAGTCAGGCTTCATTTTTTTGCTACCAATATAATTTTAATTAACTTGCCCCTTGCTCTACATTTCACAGCATCTTCCAATTACACTTTGCACTGCTGCTACCCCTGCTCAGAAATCTCCAAACAAACCCGAGTCATAAAGCGTACGATTGTTTAAAAAGCAAAGCAACGTAAAATCCTCTAATCCTAAATAAATGAAAATCCTTGCCTTGATAGGAAAGTATTCAGAAAGAGGCTTGTCAAAGCCACCTGGCACACTGCAGTACTCTGTGGGGTAGATAAGTGTAGCGGAACGCAGAAGGTGGTGCAGTAGGTTACAAGACAGAATGTAACCCTGCTTACAGGTTAAGTGGAGGCTGCGCTGCAGGATCTGCCCAAACTGCTCCCTGTAGGCGAGCAGCTGCTTTCCATCCACGCGCGTGATCTGCAGGGGACACACACAGGGCAAGCCATCAGTTCTGCTGGGGACAGCCCCGGAGTCAGAGCCCAGCCCTGCCACTCCCTGAGCACAGGGCAAAGGCCCAGCCTACACAGGAGCTGCCCCTCCCACACGTGCTGGGCAAGTTCAAAGGGCACAGAAGGACTGGGACATCCATCTTCTCAAAGTTTCCTAGCAATACTCCCACACGTTTCGAAATTCATTAAAAAATACTTTTATTTACCAAAAGCATCTTATGCTTTTCCCTGCGTTGGTCCCTCTTCTTCCCCTCTCCCTTAAGAACTGTATTAAATGCTTTAATTTTATTCCATATGCAACACTGTGCTTATTTTCTTCAAACAACAGCCCATTTAAAGTTAGAAAGAGAAGCTATGCAGTGTCATTCATACATTTCCTTTGGTTTAATGGGAGCTTATTTTCTTCTTCTTTCATGGGCATTAAAGAGGATTCAGTGACACACAAGCATGGGAAGAACATTCTTTGCAATACCTCTGACAAAAGCTGAAGATTCCAAAGCAGCTCCTTATCTAGTTCTTCATCATGTAACACATCATCATCTAGAGAGGAACAATGGATAAACTCTGCCATAACCACATTGCAGCCAAGTTTTCCAAACAAGCTCCACCAGAAACCAGACCCTTCCATCCCAAAAGTTGACTCCCAACCCTCCCACTGCACCCCTCAACTCATACTGCACCCATGTCCAACTGGAAGACCCTTTAGCCAATGTAACATCTTGCAATTGAGGAATGTCTGGAGACATTTTGAAGAGTCACATCTTTAAGGAATCATGGTCCTGCAGCTTGACAGATTTCTGCCTTGAAATGACACGGGGCGTTGGATTTTTAGACCAAATATTGGACTTTGCCATCATTGAAATGAAATTGTGGGAAACACACTGACGTTTTTGACACTATTTCCACATTTAAGAAAAGTCAGCCCAAAAGAAAGCAAGCAAGCCCAGAAAAGTGAGGAACTTACTGACTGTGAGGTGAGTTATGACATTGCAGCAGTGGGGCACAAACAGCTTCAGGGACTCCTCAGGGCGGCACTGCAAACAGCACCACAAACAGCCCAGTTCAACACAAGAAGCCTTGGGGAGCTCAGCACACACTTTGATATAACTCTAACACCATCACCAAAAGAGAGAAGACTAGATTGCCTTTCAACTCCAATCTAGAGGCAGCCTGACTTCATGACTCTCACTCAATAAAACCTAAATTTAACACAAATACGTGGCAAATATCGTGTGAATTGAAACCTTCCTGCGTGCAACCAGCCCGTTATAGAAGACATAATATTGAGAGCCAGCTGCATTTATGTGAAAAAACAAAGCTATTCCACAGGAAAAAGGAGCAGCACTGGCTTTGTTCTGTTTTTAAACTACAGAGAGAGGGCAGTCAGAGCAGGCTCTCACCTTCACTGCAGCTCTGCACATGTCAGCGACCATGCGACCAGCAACTCTTGTCTCAAATATATTTGAAACTGCAAAGTTGAAAACCTTCTCCAAGGCAACCTAAACACGAGCACAAAGAGATGAAAGTTTGGGGTTTTTTTAAAAAAGAAAACTAGGTATCTCAAAAGAGTTGATGTTACACAGAAGGCAGCACCTGCATAACCTTGTGTGCTTTTAAAACAAAAGGCTGCGATCATGAAGTACATTTTAAAACAATCAGATGAGAGACAGAGAGCAGCTCTGTGGAATCTCTAAAATGTTCCCTTTAGGAAGAGAGGAGGTGGATAGATCTTATTGACTAATGTAAGTTTAAGGTGCTTCTGAGAAACTACACTGAAGTTTCCCCTGAATAAGTCAGTCTGCCAAAAAGAACACTTATTTCACATGGCACAGTGAAGGAAGACCAAGACACTCCCAAGTTAAACAAATAGAGAGTTAACTAACACCTATTTAAGTAGCCAGCATGATTTAAAGCAGCTTGTTTCCATCCAATACCTTGCAAGGCAGGCTGAATTACGCAGTGTGGATCCCATGAATACTTTAATAATGAACATTCAGAAAAATACAAACTAAATACTTAATGACAGCAAAGAATTAACTGAAGATTTACATTAACCAAAAGATTCCAGAGAAAAATCATATCAAAGCACCCAGTGCAGTGGTTTAAAATGTACAATACCTGGCATCTCCAAAAATATATATATGGAGATATGTGTTAACCCAGCCTACAAGGAAAGAACCTCCCCATGTAAGAACATGGATTGTCCACCCCCTCTCTCTGAGTTATTTTAACCCAGATAACTTCTCTGATCCCATTAACCAAGAGCTCCCTGAACAGCTGCTTTTGCCAGCTGAAGTGGCAGGGAGAGGGAGACAAGGAAAGGAGGGCATTGGGTAGGTCAGCACTGCCATCAAGGCATGAAAAATCCCAACCTAAACCCACACAGGGATAAAAGGAGCTCTTGGAGTGATTTCTCCTCACAATCATCAGCAGTTTGCAAGAGAGCACAAAGAGCCCAAGAGCTCTGCACTGATGCATACAAAATCATAACACAACATGACAGGAAGTCAAGTTTTCCTGCCCCCCCTCCAGCCCTTTCCTTAGTTAAATGTGAAAGTTGACAACAGCAAAAATCTGACCACACCAGTCATTCACAACACAAAACTAAGCTGCTTAAATCAGATGGAAAGCCCATACTGTACATACCTTAAAGATGTCCTTTGAACACTGTGTAAGGATTGTACTGAAAGTAGAGGAGAGCCCCAGTTCCACCAGACTCTCCAGGTGAGTCATTTTCTCAGTTTCAGTCTCCTCTCTGGTTTGTTCTAGTGTGCTGCTCTCTATAAGCCCAAAACATCTACACAGAGGCAGTAAGTACAAAGTTAACAAGAGATACTTGCAAGATTATGAAGTTGTTCACACCAACCCTTCCCCTCTCCTCAGCTCACTTACCTATCCATAAACTGCAGCACAAAATCCTCAAACTCAGCAGATGCAGAGCACAATTCTCTTTCCACCTACAGTTTTCCACCACAAAAGAAATGCAAAAGGTTGGCTTTTCTCAGGGAAACACAACATAAAATCTATTTCCTAAATGAACTACTTCAACAACACTGCCAAGGTCCAAGTGAGAACAGACTATGGCACATTTCCCATTGTCCAGGCTCAAGGACACTTCATGAGACAATTATTGCATGTTCTTTGCCCTGTCCTATCCCAATTTCCTGGCCTGGATGTCTCCCCAAGGTCTGCCTCCATGCATAAAACCTCTGGCCTTGCTCCTGGTCCTGCTTTGCAGCAGGAGCTCAGCGAGTGGGGACAGACCTGGCTCTGCTCACGTAATGAAACACTCTGTGTACAAACCCCTCTGGATTTTTGGGGGCTGCAGCTCTGGTGGAATGAGATCCATCCTCTCATGGGGGCAAACTGCAGCTACTGGTGCTCTCTGAGCCACAAAAGCCTCCCAGGAGCCAAGGGGGGTGGTGTAAGGGTGGTAAGACACACTGCCTAATGGTGTCCCTATCTCGGGGCTGGAAGGGATTAACAAGCATCTGAAGAGAAGGCAATAGAAGCTCCAACAGGAAAGGGGAGCAAGATTTGTAAGAGGAGCAGGTGTTTATTTAAGAGGAAAACGGCTTTGAAAAATGAAAACAACCGCCAATGCACTATTTAAAATAACTGCCACATGGGTGGGGGGTTTGTGTGTTGTTTTGATAGTGTTTTGTGGTAACAAGGACTTCCAAAAAATTAACAAATCTATTTTAATATAGAAGTTTACACAGCAAGTGACCTCTGGAGACAGCACAGCCCAACCTCCTGCTCAAAGCAGGGAAAGCTCAGAGTCAAATGACACTACAGAGGGCCTTGAGCAACTAAGCTTTGACATAAAAATACTACATTGATTGAATTTAATGTTCTCTACAACAAGCTGTGACGAAAAAGCAATGCCAAGAACACACAATTTACACACTGGTATCAGCTCTACCATGCTGACCAGAAGCAAACGTGGTTCATGCCTTATCATACACTGCTAGAAATTGAATTGAAAACTAGGTTACAGCTTTGTTTTTATAACTTACCTCTGAAAGATCATCTCTTTCTTGCAATACAGATGAACAATCTACTAAAGGCACCAAAGTAGAAAATGTTGCAATGAACTGGAATGTAATCTGTTGGGAGTTGCAAACAGCTCTTTAGTAAGTTGTATTCTACACATTAGAAAGCCTTTGCAATTAAGGTATGGGAGCTAAAGCAAATCACTCTACTAAAAAAAAAAATAAAAATCCAGAGCCCAGTTTTTCCACCCCAAAACTTCAATTGTTATTTCAGACTTCATATATAAAACTTATCAGTCAGCACTGTACAAAAATTCTCAATTTTCTAAGGAAAGGTTATCTTGTGCTGAACCTTAGAGTTACAAAATCCCGTAATGTCCACATTATTTTCAGTCAATTCTTATGAATTCCTGAAGGTGTGGACTTCTATAACCTAATTTAGTGGAAACCTAAGGATAAAGGTCTTCCTTTTGATGTTAAAAGGCTGGGAATATTTGCTAGGAAGCTCTGGAGCACCTACTTAGTTTTGTTTGGCAGAGCTGACCAAGAAGTCAGTACAATGCTTACCACAACCACTTTGCATTGTTCAGTGAGCCAAAAGCATCATCCTACACTAAAGGGTCATAATATTAAAGTTGTATTTATAAAACAGTGCAGAGCAGAGGCAGGCTTAGAAATGCTGGACACACGAGTTCCTCCCTTTCACAGAAACATGAAGTATTTCTACATAAAAGACAATGAAATCTGAGCTGGTTGGCCCATGACCTTCTCCAAAAGGCAGTGTTTGCCCACTCACCATGCATTTGCTGAAGTCATTGGGATCCACCCCCGGCAGGGCTCTCATCAGCAGAGGTAGCATGTGTGTTGGACCTTCTGGAAACCACTTTCCCCCAGACACCAGGCTACGAGCCACCCCAATGACACAGCTCAGCGTGGCTGTCAGCTGGTGAGGTTCTGTCAGTGTCTCAAGTGCAGGGTATGTTCTGCAAAACAGACAACTTCAGGCTAATCAATGGCCCCAAATGGTTGTCCCATTGTTTTCTGAAGGACTTACCACTGCTCTGCTACCGTGTTCCTTCCATTTGACCAGTGCTATCCACCAGTCCAGGATTAAATAATGTGTTAGCACAGGAATTCCTAACTGCCTGGGCTCCTGCATCCAAAGCTGCAACCATTTCCCTGTTGGAACTTGGAGTGCACAGCTTGCATTAGCCTAAAGTGTTCTTGTGGCCAGCATGAAAACATGCCTTGGCTGCCTCTGAACAGAGAAAAGTGCAGACCTTCTTATCAAAACCTGCAAGGTCACTGTGATTTATTAACGTTTTGGGGGCTTTTTTTTGACACTAAGTGCTTTTAGCAAACTGTAACACTTCCTGTAAGAGTTCAGGGCAGAGTCACAGCCCTACCCCTGCCCTACGTCACCCAAAGCAGGGCCCAGCCAAGAGTCTGGAACTGCAGCCAAGGCAAACATTCCAGGCATAGTCTGAACTACAGGGCAGACTGGAGTCTGCTCCCAAAACAGAAAGAGCAGCCATCCCCAGCACTGCTGTCCTTCCTGGAACTGCTGGGCTTGAAATGTTCCAAAGAACAGATTTAGCAGGTTTTTACAAACAGTTGAGTCAGTGAGGTGTGGGACACAGGAAGGGCTCTTCAATCAAACTCACTTCTGCACTGGTTTTAAAATACATGTTGTTAAAGCAAAAAATACTGCATAAGGAGAAAGGATATATCGGGGCTAGAAGGAAAGCTTTTCACTGGAGCAGGAAGGAGCTACATTGTGATTTGGAAATTTCAGGCACCAAGGCATTAGAAATAATGTAAACTAAGTATTTGACAGGGGCACACAGTCTGGTGATTTGCTTATGAAGTCAGAGCCCTGACAGTGATTTTAAACAATCTGTAACTGTAACATACCCTGAACAAAACAGAAATATATGTTTATTGCTACACACCCCTCACATGTATCAGGCCCAACTGAAAGCCCGTGAGAACGTACCAGGTGGCTTATGAACAAAGGATGCAAAGCTGCTTTTTCAACTGATCCACCCACTATCTAACCCAAAATGCTAACAGCAATGCAAATCATCTGAGGACTGACTATCCTAGATCACAGGAGCTGCCAACAGCACCCAGAACTAGTCAATTCGCCCACCCCAAAACAAATCAAATTAACTAAAACAAAGAATAAAGTCCTCCCTCACTCCCTGTCCTGACTCAAGTGACTCTCAGGGGTGTACCAGCAGCTCCTCTCACTGCAGGCCTTTGTTCTCAGTCAGGAATTCCTTCATTATTTCAGATAACTGCTTTCCCCATCTATTTATTGGGAAGGGAACACTGCAGCGTTCCTGCAGAACTTACCTCTCAAGTACAGGTGGAATTACTAACTCGGGACGCATCAGAGCAAGGTTCTGCAGGGCCTGAGCAGCCTCCAGGCTTCCAGTTTTACTGAACATGGCCAAGAGAACAGGCTGGATGATGCACTGCACGAAGTCTGTCACGTCCTGGTCCGTGAGTTTGTGGCTCTCGGGCACAGGGGTCAGCCAGGTGACCTTCTTGTAGCGCTCGCGGTGCAGCCTCCTGACAACGCCACTGGGCAGCCTCTGCAGCAGCTTCATCAGCTTGTTCTGCCAACAGCCCAGAGGTGCTGCTCAGAGACTCGGCAGCAGCAAGTCTGAGCTCCTCACCGAGGCAAGAGCTGGGAATTACACACCCACAATACAGGGAAACGTGCAAGGGCTCTAAAATACCACAGGCAGTTTTGCCATTGAACTTCATTTCCCAAAACGTCAGTAATTATGCTGCCAGCACTATTTGAAAAAAATCATGAAAAGGACCTAGTCAAGAATCAAGATTATTTACCCACAATTGGGGCATCTTGGAGAGCATTCTCTGCACATTCACTTGCAAACAAACACCCTATTCTAGAACAAGTCAGCTCCCTTGGCACTGTTTTGACCAGCACTGCTATTTTAATCTCTACTTTCTACCAGCTATCACAGGGAGATTCTTACATTCTCTAGCAGAAGATTCCACTAGTTACACCATCAAAAAGTTACACTTCAAACTAGGAAATGCAAAGTAAACATGCATTAAAAACCTTTTTTCATTTGCTTAACAGAATCACAGGATCACAGAATGGTTTGGTTGGAAGGCACCTTAAAGATCATCCAGTTCCAACCCCCTGCCATGAACAGGGACACCTTCCACTAGATCAGGTTGCTCCAAGACCTGTCCTGTTTTGGTAACTCTTTATAAAGAGTAGGTTGGTAACACAAAAGCTACATCACCCTCCTTTCAAGTGCTGGCTTCATTTTCCTGGCTACACATGCACTGGGTGCCTTGCTTTGGACTTCCACACTGCACTTGGGTTAGATGTTTGGAGAACACTCCCATGAGCTGTGGGGCTGACAGGAAAATGAGAGTACGGTCTGAATGGCTGTGCAATCCCAGAGACCAATTTCCAAGATCCAGCCCCCACTCAGACACAGACAAGCTGGCTGCTGGGGCACCCGGGGCTTCCATGGACAGCTCTGCCAGGCTGCACTGCAGCCCAGGCTGGGTTCACACAGAGCACTCACCAGCCAGCGCCCGTTATTGGAGGGATGGTAGAAGGAGGCGATGCTGTTGAACAAGCCAGACAAGTGCTTCTGCACCAGCTTACTTGGCCCACCCTGGAGAAACAAAGCACAGGGCTCTGAGACACAGAACGAGTCAGAGGGAAAAACAGGTGACAGCATACAAGGTACAGGTGCAGCCTTCTCCCCACAGCAACACCTCAAAGCAACAAATCCCATCCCAACCTCAGCTCAGCACTAACAGCAAGTTCTCTCCATCCCACCTGCTGAGTTTCACCCTAGAAGAGGAGTCAGTGGGTCAGCAGGTCCCCAGTGTGTGCCCACACTGGCACTTGCAGCTGCCTGTTCCTTTCCAAAATGTCAAGGGCCGCAGCTGTGGAATAAACCCTCCCATTCCCATTCCACAACGACAGAGGAACGATGTACTTGAGAACAAAGCTTGGGCAAAAAAAAGCCTAAAACACATCCCTGCAGTGAGCTCAACATCACAAACATTCATCTTAAAGCCATGCTTAGAGCTTTGCATTGTTTTTTGGTTCCCTTTATGAAGAAGTGACTCACCATCATGGCTGTGATCCACATGACCGCGTGTCCCACATCGTAAGCATTTGTTAAGAACCTTGGAACAACCACCTGATTGCTTCCCACTGGGAGATTTAAACTCCTCAAAATCCTAGTAAAAATCTGCAAAGAAGAAAAACATTGGCATAAAGTAATCTTCCAATCAAAAGGAGCTTGGTGGATTTGGTTTTTTTAAAACACTAACTACTTTGAGCATCTTTTAAAAAAAGCTGAAAGATTCCAATCATGTTATTTATCACAAGAATATCATCAGGGGCCCTTTCCACAAGAACATGGGATTTATTACACTATCAGACAGCACTTGTGTAGTCAGGTTTCCTGTTGGCTTGGATGAGTCAGGTGATAGCAGTAACAACTTCCAATGTGCCTGTCCCAAAAGGATGGCTCAGTGAAATCCAAACGGATGCAGCTAATTTGACAAACTGGGCCAGGGCCTTGCAAAACCCACACAAGGAGCCTGAATGATTCCTGGCATAGGAACACTGCACACTTCTCTCTAAGCATGCAAAGCCACCCCCTGAGAGCCATTACCTTTGGTACATAGGGATCCCAGTCTATGTACCCGATGTTGTCTGTGGCCAAGCGAGCAAAAAGGTTCACTAGATGCTGAAAACAACCAGAAAAACAGGAAACATTCATTAGAATATACTGATAATCAAAGATCACAAAGCCCTGAGTCTATTCTACATAAAAGCTACCCCTGCCCTAAAGCAGTTGCACAGGGAGATTTCACTCCACCAGAGCCACCACTGGCCTAAAAGAGCTCCTGTATACAGATACAGAAGGAAATCCCAACACCCCTATTTAGCCTTCCCCACTATTTAGCCTCTGCAGGATCCATCCCACTCAACATGCTGTCACATCTGTGTGCTTTGGGTTAAACACATCTGTGGCTTGCAAAGGTCACAGGTGTCAGCTGTCAGCTTCTGCCCAGGGAGAATTAGACACTCCATCACCAGAAGACAGGCCATGAATCCAAAAGGGAACTGGAAGGTGTCCTCAGGGAAGAGTGTTATCAGGACTAAATCAGAAAGGAGATGAAGTCTCACTCTTCTGATGGTGGAAAAGCACATCCACCACCAACTCTCCTCGCAGGAGCTTGTCCAAATCAGGAAACACTAATCAGGCTCTTGATGCCTCTCTCAGTGCCTTGAAGCTACAGCAGAGCCAAAAGGAAGGGCCTGACAGAATCCTGCCTCCTTCAGAGACAGACAGGCACAGAGCCACAGCTCACCCTGAGTCTGAAGGACACCAACTTTGGGAAACTCACAAGTCACATCTGGCACAGCCTGAAGACAAGGGTTGCATTTTCTTAAATGAACCACCTTTTTCTCTTGGTATGAGGAAACACCCACTGTGCACACACACAGTGAATTCCACGGCTCCCCTTCAAACAGGCACTCTAATTCCTGCCTCAGGAAAAGCTTGCAGCACACAGAGGCTTAAATTGGATTCAGAGTCAGAACCCATGTGTCTAATTATCTGCATCCAAGCCTGATGACATGAACAAGCCTGACTTTAGGAAGCGGGCAAGACAGCAAAGGAAACAAGACGTGAAAGCTTTGGGGGGAAAAGCAAGCGAACTGTCAGAATCCAGTTATCAGAGATAACTTATGGAAGAAGGCAGAGGATTCTCTGTTAAACTGTTTGGCAGAAACAAACCAAATCACAATATTCAAATGCAGGCTGTTGTTGTTCTGTCGGAAATAGACAGAATTATGATTTTTTGGGGGGAATAGCCATCAGAAAGATGCAAAAGTGAATACAGATAATCTCAACCAGAGCTTGGGTATGATCCACGTTCAAATGTGGACAGCTGCCAGCTGCTGGGACCAGGACTGCCTCCCTGGATTTGTGAGGAAGCACAAGCCAAGCCAAGCAGCCCTGTGGGACATGGGACAAAGGCAGCGTTGGAAGGTGCTCTGGCCATCAGTGTTCTCCTGGTGTGTATGGGCAGGAGATTAGTAGAAGTAGCCAGATGGGCAATGAGCTTATGTTCATAGTGACTATGGCAAAAAACCTGGTGCTGGGCCAAGTTTCACTGCAGCAAAGCCAAGGCCCAGCTCGGCTCACACCGACAGCACCTGAGCTGATGCTGCCGCCTCAAGAGTGAGGCTGTGATTCCTCAGGCTGGCATCTAATCATATGAGACACACAGCAAGGGCACACAGGTACATGGCACACTGTCTTCCTTGAAAGACAGAGCCCAAGGGAATTTTTGGCTAAGGTTCTTTGCTGCCTCCCAAATAAAGATGACAGCAACTCATTGCAGTGAGGGCAAAACAGCACCACTCAAAATTAGCCACCAATGATGTGTTAAGATAAAAAAGACAGGACAGACTCATAATTTACAGAAACCACAGTAGCACTTTGAATAATTCCAAGTATCAGCAGGCAGCATTCTGAAGGCTGGGAAGAAAAGCTAGTCTGAGCCAGCCATTAAATAATGTTCATCAAGCACAACTGCAGTCTCATTTATTCAGACAGTAATTGCTTGCTAACAACAATGAAATTATTGTCTCTGCTTTCTTGTACTAGTTAAGGCAGAAGGGGAAAAAAATCCATTATATCACTGTTTGGCTTCAATTCCTTGCAAGTACATGGCAGAAATATTTAAGTGAGGGTTTCTTCTAGGGTGGGTAAAAAGCAAAGACTTACCCCTTCCCACTGGGGAAGATTTTGAACTGACACCCAAAGGCCTATAAATTCATCAAACCAAAGCCTGAAAGAGAACACAATCAAAACAATTTTAATGCTGAGAAAGCAGCTCCCTCACTGAAAATTTATTCCTCACTTGGCCAGGTGGTCACAGGAACTCACCTGTCCCTCAACTCATCCAGCAAGAACAGGGATCAACAAAGACATGCTTGGATCACTTTGCCTCCCACAGCATCTCCCCAACTCCAGATCTGATACTGAGTTTCAGCCCTTGTTTTTTTTTTTTACCTCTCCTCTTACTCTCTTAAGAACCCCCTCTCACACAAGTGTTTCTCCAGGGGTTTTCTCAACCCCCTCAGCATCGTTGTTCCATTACACACTGCCATCCCAGCCCAGGAAATCAGAAGAAAACAACCACACTCCATATCCCTCTGACATCTGCCCCTGAGGATCAGTGGTCACAAGATTCCTTAGCGCCTACTCTGAATTCCTCAGGGCCAAGGATCCCAGCCCTCCACACATACATTCACCTTTCCAAACTACACTCTGTCCCCACCTGGCCCTGCAATCTCTACATGCACAACCCTGGCTGAAGGCTCAGAGTAAAGGCAATTCCCTGGTTTTGCAATAAAAGAGCACCCCTTGACACCCACTTGAAGCCTTTGTGGTGCAGCTCAGGGGGAAGGGTGGTAGGCAGGAAGAGCTCAAAGTAGGTGATAGCCTTCTGCATGGTCACATCAAAGGGACACATCAAAGGCCTCCACTCATCCAGCATCTGCTCCGTGGCATCTTCTGGGAAGTACCTGGGAAGAAGGAAACCATTGGACACACACAGACATGGCTTTACAGGTTGGGTCTTTTTTCAAACACATCAAAGAACAGCCACTAGTTTGTCCTAAATGTTAGGTGTACAGTAAAACCCTGTGCCCAGGGGCCACTGCAGGCAGCTCTCAACCCCTCAGAACCTTCACCAAACAAGGGCATTGTGGGGCATCATTTTAAGGTCACGAATTCAAGGATTCTTGTCTTGCTGAACCAGAAAAGCATCTGTGCACAATGCAAAACTACCCCACTGTGAGGGCTGGCCAAAAACCCAGCAACTACTAAGCCACGTTTGACGCAGCATAAAAAAGATCACTTGAGGCACAAGGATCATTTACAGAAATTTTACAAGAATGCTGGTTATTTAACTACTTTAAAAACAAAGTATCTATGCAATGCAGTATTTTAAATGTGTACCAGATACAGTTCTACACACAATATAATTATCACAGCCAAGGCTGTTAAAAAGGAAAAAAAAAAACCAACCAGGAAAGTCTCTACCCTCCACCTCAAACTTTTAAACAAGATGGGACAATGTCAGCCAGGTATGACTGGTAGAGTGGGGTGGGTTTTTTGTGTTTGGGGTTTTTTTAAACACTTTTCTTCCTCTTAAGATAAGACCAAAGATATCAACAAAACCCTGAAACAAACACTTACGGTCTGCAGCTCTTCACAAGTGTTTTCAGGACACTTTCTACAGAACTGAAACAAGAAAGGAAACATTAGGAATAAATAATAAATCAGCAAATTTCAGTGACAGCATAAAATAAACAGCCATTTGCTGACCTTTCCCTCGAGTGCCTAGGACACTGTTGATGCAATTAATTATCTTCGGTGAACATGCAGGAGCTAATTCCCTTCTACACAGACCTCATCATAGCAACTAAAATTGCTCTGCTCAGCTGCTGCTTCTACTTTTCATGTACTCCTCTGGTATTTACTGCTTTTAAACGAAGAATTATTATCATTTCTTGTAAGTAACACCTGCATTTTATCCATGAACAATCAGCAGAACAAAGGAACTTATTGGGGAAGTTGAAAACACAAACAGAAAAACAGGTTTATGGACTTCATGAATAAGATAAATAAAGGCAGCAGACTTCAGGAAGTTGTTATTTTTTGGCTCCAAACACCATATTTGACCTTTGCAATGTGGTTTTGGCTTTTGTCCAGTGGTTCTAAGAAAAAGAAGTGAACTATGTGCAAATCAAGGGTTATTTCATAGGTCCCTCACAAGTAACAGCTGATTTTAGAAGTGTTTTCATCCATAGCAAGAACATTGTTTGAGGGATCATTTCAACACATCTTGTCATAGGATGCCAGCAAAGCACTTAAAGACTAAACCCCAAAATAATAAAGAATAAAAGGGAAGGGGAGCAGAGAGCTCAACCAGTGGAACTACAAAGGTAGTAAATTGCCACGTTCCTCAAATCTTCCATTTCCATTTATCACCCAGCCACCTCAAGATTAAATTGCACTCTTACCCAAAAACATTCCCTGAATGAAAAATGAAAAAAGAGAGTTCTGGCAGAACTGCCTACATCTTTCAGATATGCTTTCTGTGTTCTGCATAGAAATACTGCATCCTTTAGTTCCATCCAAAACACACAGAAATGCCATTTTGCTCAGAAAAAGATGATGCAAATGTATCATCTTTATTACTGAAGATCAATGAATTCTGAGAGACACAAACGCTGAGCATGCACACACTGTCTCTCCAGTCCTACCCAGAATAAACTGATCCCATCCAAGCCAGGAGAGAGAAAACAGGGATAAACCAGTATTTCAATGCAAGCCAGCAAAAGTCCACCCAGCCCTCAGGGCACGACTTCAGTTCCAGCAGAGCTCTGGGAGATGCAAAACGATGGATATTTTATGCAACAGTGACAAAGTCAAGTCAGGACCTCTCCCAGAAAGAAAATCTGGAGAGGAGTCATCAAACAAAAACAAGATCAGACTCTGCAGGAAGCTCAGGAAGATTCTGACTTCAAGTGACTATTGCCCTTGAACGAGTTGGAGAATAGGTAACCAACGTTCCAAGAGTAGATAAATAAAGCATGAACCAGCAGATTCCCTCAGGAGCATTAAAAATTAACACGATAAATGTTTGTGTGACAAAACAAGCAAGCTCTCCCCATACTACCACACTCCACTCAAGTGCCACCAAGGGAAACCTGAAGGATGGGAATTTTAATAAACACAGAGGCCAGAGATCAAGTTTTCAGTCAGATCTCAGCACCTGTCAGGGTGAGAGAGCAAAGGAGAAAGAGTGGGATGCCCCCTCCTGCCTTCTGATTCCAAATTTAGCAGGCTAGAAAATAAAAAACAACAGCAAGACAATTCTGTACCCGAGCAACTTCCATCCAAGAGACAGTTCAAGGACAGCCCAACCAGAGGAGACACCCTGTAATATTCCCCTGGGGTGACTGCTAGTCAGGAAAGGACAGGACAACACAGCTGGGGCGATACACTAAAAGCAGCCAAGACCACTTTTAAGCCCTATCCTTAGTTATCTTTTTGCACTACATGTTTATTTTCTTCTTTTGGAAAGGGTATGACAATGCTGATTTGCAAATCTGGGGTTCTTCCCCCACATTTTCAAAGAGAAACGTGTTTCAGTTAAGGTGATTAACATATAAACTGACAGTTTATATACATTTATATTATCAAAGAGCAGGAAGAACACAAATTCCAGTTTTTCAGGAGAGGTTTGGGCTGTGAGGGAAATTCTAGTCCTGAAGTGGACACTCAATCACAGAGTTTAATTTAAGACAATGAAATGAGCAACCAGTTACAGTTTCACAAATGATTTTAGTGAATTCCTAACTACCATCACTGCATTAATACCACTAAACCTTTCTTTCTACAGAACCCCAAACAAAGCAAAACCCACTGCAACTCCACTGCCACTTACACCAGTTTTCTGCGTTTCTTGTACACCAGAATTCCTGAGTTTCCCTGCAAGAACTCAGGGTAAACTCCTGCTAGAGAAGCTTTTCAGAGCCCCAGGGCTGTTGCTGGGTGGATTTTCCAGAAGCCATGACCTCACTGCTAAAGCACTTTCCATGATTTCATTGGGTTTAATGGGAAGGTGCATTTGCTCCTACACCAACCCTGATTTCATCCATACCCAGACACAACAATGACTCCACCGTAGAATCCACCTCTCATTTGATCCCCAAAACCTCTTTGCTGGTTAAATCAGTTAGAACAGAGCCACTGCTGAGCCACTTCACACGCGTTCCCTCACTCCCCAATTAGAAAATTCCACATCCAGTGCGACATTCTCATAACCAGTGGTGTCATGTTAAACATTGGCCTTCCAGAACAACCCTCTATGCAGAAAATTGCCCCTGTGTGCCAAGTGTTACAGTCCAACAGAACATGCAGGAGATACATCGGCCAGAGCTGAACAGAAAGAAGTCTCTCTTACCACCTATGTAAAACATTAAGCACAAATGTTTTAGGTGAAGACCAGCCTGGTCGATATGAACTGAATGCAAAAAAAAACAAACAAAAAAAAAAAAAATAGAATTAAAACAGAGTTAATTTAACAGCTCTAAACCAAATCAGCTTTTAAAAAGTATGCCTTGACTTGCACCAAAAAGACACCCCAAAAAAGAAGGAGCACGGTATGAGAAGGAATCGCACTGCGTGGAGTGTCTGGGAAAACGGAGTTAACACAAGCTGGGTGCTGCAGACAGACCATCCCAACTGAGACCTTCCTCCTAGCTCAGCCTCCTTCTCCCTGCTGGCAAAGTTCCCTCTCCACGACCAAGTTCCTCACCCAGCAAACGAGAAGTGACTCGACACCATCCCCCCAGAGCAAGGTGGGCAGGTGCAAAGAGAAAAACCACAATCAAAATAAAGCAAGGGAGGCTCTGCTTTTTGCCATTTTCACCTACAGTCACCAAAACAATGCAACTGAGCCAAATGATTCTTCCAGCTACCCAGACACGAGAGAAATCCAGCCTGAAATGTTCCCTAATAAATGACAAGGCTCCCCGTACTTTCTCTTCATGCCCCTTATCAGCAAGAGGATCTTCCCCTCAGGGATCACTCCGAGTGCTTGAGATTACTCAGAAAATCGGTTTTAAAAGCAAATTAAGCATTTTCACCTGCATTTCTTCACATGAAGTTTCAAATCAACCAAACATAACGCATTATCCATGTCCTATCTTTTATAATCTGTGGTTCATAGAACAGGACCCTCTCTAATGGGAATTATTAGGAAAATTGTAATGGTGAAATTTGGCAGATGGGGTTGGATTGACAGGCAAAGAAAGCAAGTTCTCATTTTTAAAATCAGTAGAACGTGTCTAAAATTCTTAACTGGGGAAAAAATGATTTCTCCCCATCCTGGCATCACTTAGAGTATATCCATGTATTTTCTGTAGAAGGCCCTTGGCTTTCCCTGGAGTGCAGGCTGATTTACACCTGGATTCCAGATCCTGGGAACGACTGCAGGACAGCTATTTAAGGAAAGTCCCATTTCTGGTTTGTCTCCAAACCCTTACTGTGTTATAGAACAACAGATGTGTAACTTAATATATCTGCTGGTTTTGCCTGGGACAAAGTTAATTTTCTTGACATTCTCACCTGTCCTTAGCTCAACCCCTGAGTCTTCCCACTTTTGCCCTCCCAATTCTCCCTCCATTCTGTGAGCGAGTGGCTGTGAAGGGCTTAGTTGCCAGCTGGGGTTAAAGCATGACAATACTGTTAAATATTTCATATTAAATTCGTTAGACCCTGGGTTATCACCCTAAAATAAGTTGACAATGACCCCTGTTCCAGCCTATTTAGAAATTAATCTCGTTCATAATCACCATGACAAACACAAACCCCTGGCAGAAGCAGATCTATGATTTAGTGCAGCCTTGCATGCAATTACTGAAATATGCTTCACGTAAAAACCAATCAGAATATTTCCCATGTATCAAATTCCAGGGATTAGAAGCAAATTACAAAGAACTTTAAAGCATTATAGGCACTTATGGCCGAACAAATATTCTAACACGCAAACTTACTTGGGAAACCAATTTAATCCCAGATGTTCTGTTTTGGAGTATAAGATCCTTTCCAACATTTCATAAAGTGGTCTCCATGGTAACTCTAAATCATCCCTGGAAAGCAGTTCTTTTTTCCTAGTAGGAAACAAAACACCAGGCACTTGAGGATTAAACATTCACACGGCCATGCTGCACACTGGGATACCCAACCCCTGCTCCCAACTCTGGCTCCAGCTACAGCAAGGCCAAGCTGACTGGCAGCATTCCCAAGACTTTCCTCACTGAAATAAACATTACCAAGTTGTGAGCCAGCCTTCACCTTCCCCCTAGCTGAGATTAAACCTTAAGGCCTGGCTCTCTGAGATGTTTGCTCTTCCTGACAAGGGAAAGCTGGCATTCTTTCACTTTCAGTACCACTCCTAAAGCCTGTGTTTGCATAAGGAGAACTCTTGAACCCAGAGCACCTGCACAGGGCAGGTAAGAGGTGACTGGGGCAGAACACACTATTACATATGTACAGAACAACACCGAGCAAGTGATCAGGAGCTCCCCAGTGTCACGGGAAACGGGCACTTACTTGAGCAGGTTGATGAGCAGGCGAGCAAAGCCCTGCATCATGCTGATCTCCAGCCTGGGGATGGTCACCAACTCGTAGAGCAGCTTGATGAACAGCACGTGATCCTCTCTGCTGAACTTCCTGCCATACAGGCGGATGTACCTACAGAGCAGACACCGGGGCAGTCAGCAACACCTCCAACATTCCCAGCTTACCCAGCTCCTGAGCCACAACTGCCCACCTGCTGCTTCAGGAAACAAAGCTAGAGCCTGGCTCATGAGTGCAAATCAGAACCTGAAGATACACAGCCAGGGAAGATGGGCAACTACAGCTACAGGAAGAAGAATGACCAAATAAAACTGACAGTCTCCTAAGATTCTACAAATAGGTAAAAATACAACCCAAAAAGTGTCAAGTCAAGCCCAAATCCAATAGCTTCCAGTAACAACTGATTTACACACTGAGTTTTCCTGATGGTGTGTCCCACTGCTTCCCTTATTTTTACTGTCTTCAGCAGGGACAGATCCCTTAGGATTAACCCTGGAAGATGGGCTTGCTCTTTGCAAACTGATATTGAAAAAAGAAATATGTTTGATGTCTTAAAAATATTCTGCAGCAGCAAAACCTATATAAGGTTTCAAGGCAGCTTTATCATATGGCACAACTATAAATTACTAATCACTGGGAGATAACTTTCCTTTTTATTACTGCTCCAACTATTCCTAAAGATTCATAGCAAATCTGCTTTCCACTTACTTCCCTTTTCCCATCCATTTCAAGGGGGCATTTTCACATTTGGTGGGCAGTGTTTTCCCTAATGTTCATTTCAACGTGTTTTACTTATTTCAAACACAGAAGGAAACAACCCAAAACTTAAATTACCTGGATTGGCCAGAGACATCCCTACCTACAGAATTACACCACCACCAGCTGAACACCTACATTTTTCATATGCCTAAAATGGACATGAAAAAGAATCCTCAGGGAAAGAAAAATGGGTGTGATGTAAGAAAAAAAGAAACTGCAGAAGCCTGGAGAGTAAGTTTTAACTACAAAGAAACACAGAGATCCAATTTATCTCTCAGCTCCTATTTATAACCAAAAATAAAATGTTTGGCTGGTTCTCCTTCTTGACATTTGCTAACAACAGTTCTGTTACTCAAAAGGCTGGTTAATTAAGAAACAGAAGAAGGAGCAAAGTGCACAGAAACGTGCTGAACACAGAGATGTCACCGTGCCCGAGCAGCAGCACCAGATGCCAAACTGCTCCTGTATTTTACTTTATGCAGGAGGGAGGCAGAGTCTAAAAGGGTCAATTATTTGCCTTAGTCCAACTGAGCATTAAGGCAATGACAGAAAAGAAATACTTCCAGAAAGGGGTGCTCAGCCTTTTCCTCAAGATTGAGTAAATTCTAAGAGAGGGAAACTGGAATGTTTCCAGAATATCCCCTCACAAGGGATGAAATCTCACCATTGCTAAATAAAAGAATATAGGCAGAACTTCATGAACCCACGGACCAATTAGACACATACATGTTCATCATATTTATAAATATATGCTGGCTTTTCAGGGTTAAAAAATAGCTAATTGGGCTATCAGGGGGGAAATAACTCTAGAACTAATTTGTTGCAAAATAAAAATAAGATTTTTTTACATGAAAGCACAATCTTACGTTGAGATCTGAACTTAATTTCACTGCCCTTTTGATTCCTTTGAGGTTTTATGAGCTCTCAGCCTCCACCTGTCCTGCAGAAAGGGTGCATTAATTGCCCTTCACTGTGCTGGTCCCCTGGATTCTGATTTGGAGTTCAGCTACATGGAGATTTAAAAAAAAAACAAAACCCACTCACAAAAGCCATGATTAGGAAGGGACAATCCTGTTTTCAGCTCCAACCTTTCTGTGCAGATACAGGGTCTCTGGAGATTACCAAAGGCAAGAGCCCAAAAGCCAGGTCCCTGACCCAGGAGTATTGGATATCCAGCCTCTCCCTCCACGAAGACAATAGCCCTATTTTTAGGAAATGTGCTGTCCTATCAAGCTGCCACCCTAAAGTGCCCTGGAAAGTTGGCTGCTCTGCTGCAGTTAAAAATGACCCTCGCTTTAGATGAACACTGCACTCCCCGAAATTCCTGGCTGGCCACTGGCACTTCCTCACACACAGGACACGATCCTGACTGGTGTAAAGCTCAGGTTTTTGACAAATTACATGGAAAACAATGAATCACACTCAGCAGGACTATTTAAATCACATGCACATAGCACACACATCCCTAGAAGGAAAAGCTTCTGTTTTTCTGATAAAGATGACAGAAAGAGAGATGTAAAGCAAGACTTCTGGGCAATAGTGGTTAAAACACTCAGCTGAGTCCCACGAGAGGTTTCCACCCTCACTCTTTGTGTCCTGTCTTTCTCCTTCCAAACAGCTGAGCTACATTTCTTTCCACACCTTGCAGCAAGACAGCTAAATGTCATTTTGCAACAAGCCTGTACCTGACAAGCACATAAAATAACACTGCCAGGGACAGAGACTGTGTCCCTCAGCTTCAAACACCCCTGTCTACTGGAGCACAAAGCACAGAAAGGCATTTGTGTGTTTTCCTGGCTGCACAGTCAACTCCATGTACAGTCACTATTAAAGGTTCATTTTATATTAATATGCTCATTTATTGGCTACATTCTAAAAAATAAATTTAAAAATTAAACCATCCATAAAACATGAAAGAGGAAAAACCTGAAAGAGTAGCTCCTTCTGACCTAGAGACCATAAAAGGCTGTGGTGCAAGGCCAGTTAGGCAAATTCTTTTGCTGCAACCTGCTTTTCCCACACACACACACACGCTGGGGCAAGTTACACAGCTGAGGTTCACTGCTCTGCTTTCACAACAATTTTACAAGACAGGGATTTTACCAGCCAAAGCTGCAGGACTCGTGGGGTATAATTACAGATTTGACTGCCAGTCTTTCAGGCAAGGAGTTTTACTTGCTTCAGAAGCCTCAACAAGTCATAAGTCACTTACTGTCTTCACGGGAGAAAAAGCTCTCTCACCACACTCTAAACACAGCCCTACCAAAGAAGCAGTTAGCATTGCCAAAAATTACCCATAAAAGAATTATGCAAAGCAGCTCACAGACATTCTGCCTGATAAACTCCAATTCTGCCTCTTTTCCCCCTCCCTGCTCAGTTCATGACATCAGCCCAAAACAGCTGCTCTTAAGATAAACTGGTGCAAGTCATGTTTCCAGCTGCGGGGAGCACAACAAATACACTATCTGAGGCTCACCTGGCACCATGAAATTGGGCTCCAATTTTAATTCAAAGAAAGGTGTGTGTTTCACTTTCATTCTTTGCTATGGCACAAATTGCTGTGTGAAGCTGTGAGTCCCTGAGGAGGTGCAGCTATGCAGGTGTCTTGTTTGCTGGTTTAGATGGATTACACATATCACAGTGTTTGTGTTAACACTGTATCTGTACAAGAAATAGACTAAAGACATCAATTACTTTACAAAATACTACACCCAGCACACCATTAGGAAGATTCTGAGCTTGCTTTTTTTTTAATCTATTAATTACATCTGTCCAGAAGAGAAAAAGGGAGCAAGCTGATTTGGAGATGAATCCCCAACTACCAAGAGACAGCAAAGCTTAGATTCTATTGCCGTTATTCTACAATTTGACTTGGGTGTGACATCAGAACACCACACGGCTGGAAGTGTTTTATCCAGGCCTAAACTGTTACTGGCGTGTTTCAGAGAATCCCAGACTGGTTTGGGGTAGAAGGGACCCAAACGACCACCCAGCCCCACCCCGTGCCATGGGCAGGGACACCTTCCACCAGACCAGGTTGCTCTAAGCCCTGTCCAACCTGGCCTTGGGCACTTCCAGGGATCCAGGGGCAGCCATAGCGGCTCTGGGCAACCTGTGCCAGGGCTTGCCCACCCTCCCAGGGAAGAATTTCTCCCTAATATCCAAACTTAACCTACTCTCTGTCAGTGGGAAGCCATTTCCCTTGTCCTGTCACTCGAAGCCCTTGTAAATATTCTCTGTCCATCTTTCTTGTCAGCCCCTTCAGGTCCTGGAAGGTCACAATTAGATCACCCCTGGGCCTTCTCCTCTCCGTGCTCAACAATCCCAATTGTCTCAGCCTTTCATCCCCCCGAAGTACTTTGTCAAGTCAAACTAAGCAGCAACACATCTCTCACATTAACTACACGAGCTAATTTTTTTACTCCAAGCCCACTGTTTCCTTCCCTGCCCACACCAAACACACTCAGAGCCTCACTGCATCTAATAAGCCACAAAGAAATCTCGGTACTAACAGGCATCAGACAAGCTGCAAACACACACAACGAACTCAAACTTCAAAGAGTAGGTGGAAAACCACAAATTAGAGCCTGCTGACCTTCCTGTGATTCATAAAGCAGCACAGCAGCGGTTCTCAGCGAGCCAAATTCTCTGCCCTGGAGCCTGAAGTGGTAACTGCTGCAATTGCCATGTACAGAGTGAGTAACGGGGTGATTCTGCACGCTTTGAAAGAGCTTCTGTGCCTATTCAGACATAACTGAATAGCTAATGCCCATCTTCCTCACGGTGAGAGCCCCTAAAGTTCCTTTCAACTCATTCTACCGCAGGTACAGGCAACAAGTACCTCTGAAAGCAGTGTGGGTTAGCAGATGGCTGGGGGGTGGGAAGGGAAACAGTGCTGAACTGGCTCCAAGCGGGTTCAAACTGTCACATAACCAAACATGTGAGTCATTTTGCAACCACCAATGTAATTCTATCTAAGGTTGCCTCTTGGGAAACCAAACGGCGCTTACATTTCAATACAGTCCTCTCCGGCAGGCTGGACCGGCAAATGTGTATTAAATCCCTCGTTAATATTAAAGAAATTACTTAAGTAAGGGGGAAAGTTGTAAGTGAAGATCTCAAAATGGCTTAAAACACGCGTATTTCATTGTTTCTGGCACGCAGGAAACACTGATTATAAAGGCACACACGACATTCAGCAAAATAACTAGATAAACACGCAGAGAATTTACTGATTGAAGCCACAGGAGTCACTGTCATATGACGCCATATCCAGTGCCAGAGTGCCCGAAAGAAAAGAGAGCCGAGTACACTTTGTAAAACTCACAAACAGAAACCTGTGTGGCACTCGGTGCTATCTATGAAACCAACGGCGGATTATCTGTATCAAACCCACCTTCCCCACACCTACAGCAGAGCCAAACCCAGCATGAACTGCGCCGAGCCCGAGTACAGCCAAGATATCAAGGGCACCTGGCCTGTTTACACAGCAATAAGCCAGAATTTAATCCTGCCACCACTGACCCAACAAATCGCCTGTCTTGAGAAAGGCTTTGCGTCCCTACAGCAAAAGTTACACCGAGATGGCATCAACCACAACTTCCCTAAGCAGGCAGCGGGTGAAACAGGTGGCCAAGTAGAAAGGAAAACATTAAAAACAGAAGAACAAACAAGCGCACGAGTGCTTAGCTCGTAAAACAGGGAAGTTCCAGAGCGGCAGGGGAGCTCCTGCGGACGGAGCCACCTTTGTCCCCGTTTCCGAAGTGGCAGCGCTGGCCGGCGATGTGCAAGGAGGGGACGGGGCGGTGGGACTGGGTCCGGGCACCGGGGCTGTGCCCAAAGCGGCACCGGGGGCCCTGTCCGGGAACAGGGTTCTGTTCTGGCCAGCACGGGGGCTGTGTTCGAGCACAGGGGCTCTGTCCAAGCACCAGGGCTGTGCCCAAAGCGGCACCGGGGCCCTGCCCCAAGCACAGGGGCTGTGTCCGGGCACCGGGCTCTGCCCCAGAGCGGCCCCGGGGGCTGTGCCCCGGCGATACCGGGGCCGGGTCCCGGCCCGCACCGGCCGGGCCGTTATGCGGGAGGGGCCCCGCGGGGCCGGCACGGAGGGCACACGGAGGGCAAGGAGCGGACGGGCAGGGCAGGGCCGGACGCGGCCGCCGCAGCCCGAGGCCCCGCCGCCGGCCCCGTCCCGCCCCGGCACTCACGTCGAGAGCTTCCTGGTCCAGAAGAGCCCGCCGGGCCAGAGCTCCTGCAGCTGCACGGCGCGGGCCAGGTTGCCCTTGATGTGCTGGAGGAAGCGTGCGGCCTCGGCCTCCAGGCGCTCGGCGTAGGGCAGCAGCTTGTTGTAGACGATCTCCTTCTGCGGCGGCCGGGCCATCTCTGCGCTGCCCGGCAGGGCCGGTCACCGCGCCCGCCCCGCCCCGAGCACTTCCGCCGGAAGGAGGGCCCGGCCCGCCCCGGGCGCTGCCGGGCACC
>JAWWEW010000112.1:4128086-4186653 GCA_035583185.1 Anabacerthia variegaticeps | reverse complement strand
TTAAAATAAAAAAAAAAAAAAAAAAAAAAAAAAACATGGCTAACTAAGTGCTGGAACAAATCAGGGGGAGGAGAAATGCCACGGGAAACCTAAAGATGACAAGCCAAGGCATCATCATGGCATTTTCCTGAGGAATGCACTTACACCAACTACTCCTCTCACCCTCTCAGACCTGTAGCTTTAATAAAGGAAGCACGACAGTTTTGTTCAATGCCCCATACTTTTGAAATACCCTTCCATTCCTAGAAGAACTTGTATCACATGATCTTGTGCATTGCATATGTCACCTTTTACAGGATTACAAAATAGCTGGACTTTGTTACTGTTTTTATTGCGGTTTGGAGGGTGTTTGTTGCCATCTTTCTCAGAGGCTTCACAATTCTGTTGTCTCATGTCTACATGAGACAACAGAATCCATTTGGGAATCTCTGCCCTTTCTGGCCTGAATTACAAATGAAACTTGATCATGGCCAGATTCATACGGGGAAAAAGCACATCTTGGTTTAGTGTTTTAGTGGTGACAACAACAAACAAAATTAATATGAAATTAATAGTTTTATCACCAGTTCACACAAGGATAAATTGGATAACTGGCCCAGAAGCTGTAATAAAAGTATCCGTGGATAGTGAAAAGGATTAGTGAAAATGTATGTGTATTGAAACTGAAAAGTCTAAAATTACTTATTTTCTGTCACTTACAGGCAATTCTTTATACCTAGTATGTAATTGCAATGGTAGTTTGTTCAAACAGCCGTTTCCAATGGCGGAAAGTATTTATTAAATTTGAAGCAGGCAGAGTTTGTTTGGACTTGAGAAAAATAAAATCCAAATTATAGTCCAATTTGCTGCAATTGAAGTTGGCAGATACATCAGGAATTTCAAAGCTGCATTCTGTTGCTTCACAGCCGTGTTATAAAAGAACACTCCTGCCCTCTCTAACCCAAGTTAAAGCTGGGGCTTGATTTTTCACGCTTTTATGAGTATTTCGCAATGTGAATGAGCACCTCTGACCTCAGAGTCTATTTTGTCTGAACCAACAAGCCACCTCCTCATCTGTGGCCTCAGACTAACAAGTGCCTTCCACCAGAATTAAACACTTACCTCTGGGGGAAAACATGCCAAGGGTGCCATCAGCACATCAGCCAGCCATCCTACAAGCTTCTTCTTCTCAGAAATACGATTCCTGTTTTCAGAACCTGAAACAAGGGAAAAGGAGATTCCTACTCCATTCACAATTACAATAGTAAGCAAACATACAGTACTTGCATTTTAATACATTTTCTGCATATTGATTAATAACTACATTTAATAATTATTTAAAAACTTCTTCTTTTCCACTCGCCACTATGCTGCCATTCCGCTTTATGAAACTGGGGGGAAAAATGGTAAATTTTGCCAAGTGAGTCAAAAATAAACGTGTTCTTCAAGTTTGCAATATGTTTTGGCTGCAGCAGTGCCTGAGAGCACATTTGGTTCCCGAGTCACATGATGAAGGACGGGCCTTTCATAACACAGGCCCCGTCTGTGCTTCTTGCAGCAACAGCTTTTTCCTCTCTTATTAAGTAGGAGGAAGAATATGAATTGCCAGCAACCCAAAACGGCTGTGCCACCTGTTGGGGTTGGCATTAAATCCTGAGAACTGATGTAGTTGTGGAAAAAACACAACCTTCCCATTCATGAGAAGTTTTGCCTGGTGACAGTGGCTGAGGGCACGCTGGGGGTTGTGTCTGAGGGCAGCCCACAGGGATTTGGGGACCTGCCACTCAGCCTTAACCCTGGTCTCCAGTATCTCTGAGCTCTCCAGCAACTAGTTTTCTTACAAAGGAGCCCTGGCACAGTTTTCCCAGAGAAGCTGTGGCTGTCCCATCCCTGCAAGTGTCCAAGGCCAGGCTGGAGCAACCTGGGATAGTGGAAGGTGTCCCTGCCCATGGCAGGGGGGTGGGACTGGAGGATCTTTCAGGTCCCTTCCAACCCAAACCATTCCATGATTGTATGGTTTTACAGTTTGGAAAAGAATAGCCAATCCAACGGGAGCTTCATATTACCTGTATCATACCTCTCTTGGTCTGTGACCCCCATATCTCACAAAGCCCCATTATAAAAATAAAGAGGAATAACTAGCTTTTTGATGAGGGTCCTCAGACTGTCCCTCATCCCAGTGTTTCTAAATTGGTCAGTCATCCAAAGCTGGCACTGAAAAGTGCCAAAGACACAACTTAGAAACACATCTATTGCATAAACTTCTATTTTACAGAGAATTTGTCTCTTCGGGGGATGAGGACAAGAATGGTTACAGCATCTGAATGAGGTGCCAAGGAACTTGAGCTTCCTGTGTAGTATGGGACAAAAATAGGTTCTCCTAAAGTGTGATTCAGAAGAACTAATTTTAGGTCCCTAAAATAAGGATGCCTAAATACTCTATGACATGTTTCAATTTGGATGGGGAGGTGGGTTCAGTGTCACCTACACCACATAGGCTGCATATTGTTCTGTTTCTGTAACGCCTCTTTATATATTCTAATAAAAGTGGCACATTTCTCAGTTTAGCCTCTGAGGCACTTGGGAAGGGGTTAAAGTGTTTTTATAGGCACCCGAATAATTCGCAAAACTTTATTATTTAGGCAAAGCTGACTGAATATGTGTAACAATGTTATCCATCTCTACATTCTCAGTGGTTCTGTTTATGAGATTTAGATCCATCCTCAATTATATCCATTCACGAGATACTGTTTGGCCTCCACTCTTTCCCAATTAAACTTAGTGGGTTACTGTTCTTGCAATGGGCAGCCACTGCTTGTACAAAAACAGGACCTAAATCCTCCTTGGCGAAATAAATTCATTTATAGCAAAAGTGGTTTTCTCCCTGCAGTTCCTGGATTTGCTCTCTTTATGTGCTTTATTGCCTAAGACTTGGAAAGCAAAATTGTCTCAAATCCATATAAGAGAATCTGCCTTTGACAGTCTGCTTCCTCTACATATCTGAAACTCCCAAAGATATCCCTGGAAACTATTGTGCCTGCAGGGAGAAAAAGCAATAGACTTGAGCCTCATTGTAAGAGGTTCCTTCCAAATTACTCACAGCTATTTGAAATACATAATAATTCCTTGGACATGACAGAAATGCAGCCAACTTTGGGGAAAGAGACTTTTTTTTTCAATTGTTTTTTTCTCCTCTGGGGCCACTGAGATGGATTTTTGTGTCTCACTGTCTTGCCAAAGAGAAACCAGCTGCAGAGGAGCATGTGATGACAGTCAGCTCCCAAAGGTCAATCCCAGGGGTTCTGCTGTTCCAGGACATCACGGAAACACAGTCCCTTGGCAGCCTGCAGTCACTCACACACCCACTGCTCATTATGGACTTGGGTGTTTCAAACAGCTGCCTGTGTTTGCCAGGGCACAATTGTGACACACTTCACCCCAAGTGCTTGGGTAGCTCATCAGACTTATTGGGGTTTTAGTGGTAAATGTGTCTTTTGCAGCTTCATCTGCTGTTCTCAGTTCTCTGGTTTGTCGTTTCACCATCAAGATGAGAAACTGGCAATGTCTGTTTAACCAAAACAAAATGTAAGGTCTGTTTTCCCAAGCCAGGATAAATCAAATAACAGCCAAAAATCTTCATGCAGGTTCCCAGCCTTGTTTCAAGCAGCCTTCAGCACAAATAACTGTTGTGTTTGTCATGGCTGGAGCTCAAGTGGTTGTTCAGGCTTTGATTCTTTGGGTGGATTGAGTGTTCACTGTTTGGACATGTGGATCAGAAGTATTTACATATTTATGAATTCTGGCAGAGAAACAAGCTCACTTAAATATTCCCTTAAGCAACCAATGCTTTCTCTCCTGCCGAAGAATTATTCATCCTTTGCTCCTGGTTTTGTGCATGGAGCCTGCATGGGAGACTTTCTGGCACGTTTCTAAAGCAGCAGCTTCTCTCACGGGGTATTATGGAGACACCCAGCAGATTAACAAACCTTTGGGAGGATCACATGGAACAAACTCAGAGCTATCTAGGATTCATTTGGTCTAACGTGGCATGTTGTTTATGCCCATGTCCTAGTAACGTGGGGATAATAACTATAATTGTGTCAGGGGCATGATTATGGCAATGCCAGTCCTGCTGAGTAACACTGAGCTTCAAGGAACTCTAAATCAGTTTATTATTGTCTCAGGTGTCCCATTAAGAAGAGCTCAAGGTGAAACAATGACTGTAAATTAACAGCCTTGGAAATATAACTGTCAGGAAGGCCATTTAGGATAGAAGGAATGTTCCAATTAACACAGTAGGCCTGTAAATTCAGAGAAACCCCAGGGAGAGGGAAAAGTTGCTTTTGCCACGTTTGTATGTTGTTACTTCGAGGCCAAACCCAGTGGAAAACTGAGCCAGGTTCAGTCCAAAGCCATCAGCTGCCCTTCTGCTGGGCAAAGCACGGAGAACTGGGTGAAAGAACTAGGGGGGGTTTAAAAACGCCAGTGAGAAAGAGAATCTGTCTTGAAAACCAAAAAGAGCAGAAAAAACAGCTTGTAATCTCCAGAGAGGGCTCTGCAGGACAATCGGGTGGGCGTTAGCTGTTGATGTGATACCACTATGTGCAGCCCCCGTGTGTTTTCTGGTTCAGCAGCACTGCAGTGCATGGATACAGAACCTGATTCATGCTTTCGTGGCTGTGCCAAATGCACGCTCCAATCCTGTAACCGTGCTCTGAATTCATCTGCTTACCCAAAGTCCTAGCTGGGGAAATGGTGGCTCTTGCAGATTCCAGCCCCTTTTGCTCACAAAGATGGAGTCATCAGGATTTCAGGAATAGTGTTAGCAGGAGGCTTGACAGGCCCTGAAATTAGAAGAAACTGGGTCAGAGTCACTCTGGTTATCCCCAAATATCCCCAGAAAACAAGCACCTCTGAAAAGAAGGGCGCTTTGAAGAGGGAAGTTGGGAGGCAAAGGAATTTGGGGTGCAGTCAGGGGTGCCAGAGGTGCTGCCAAGCACAGAGCGCCACTAGCTTGAGCTGCACCACAGCCCACGAGACAGCCAGTGAGGGCCATCAGCCCCAGGCACTCAGTGCCACCACAGCTCTGACAGCGGGTGGGGTGCCATTCCCCAGCTCTCCAGGGAGCAGCTGGTACCATCAGAGTGGCTTTGTTTGGTATTTCCTCCTGGCTCCCTCACTGTCACTTTTTTAAACTTAGATATTCTATTTTCTCACTAGATTCCTGGGCTCTGTGCCTTTTTCTCCATCCAGCCCCTGCAAACATTTATTTTCTCCCGGACAGCTTTCAGTTTCTTTCAGGCTGACCTCGGTCTTTGCTGCGGAAATGTGCAAGAACATTTTCCTGTGACAAGACCAAAAGCAAGAACTAAAGCTTAAGAACTGGGTGTGCATACAATCTTACTTCCCCTCTGCATATTCTCCTTTTCCCTCAGTTCACAGGCAGACATCCTGAGTCACGGGTTATGTCATTGTGCTTAATAGCGCTAAATTGGTTTTCAACCCCTCATTCATCTGCTTTTTAAGCTCATTATGTTCTGGCATCATGTTCTGCAGCCACAATTTCTGATTCATGCACAGTGGGAAAGTTGTTCCTTTTCTGATTGGCATAAAATTTTTATCTGGTAGGTTTTTTTAATGCCAAGAGTTCTCCTACATGAGAAATAACGAGGCCTCTTCACCATCTATGGTTGTACAGACCTGTATGGCCCACAAAAACCATGCTGATTCCTCCTCTTTTATCAGAACTGCTCAAGCTTTTACTCAGTTGTCTGGGAAGGTGGCACCACGTAGTGTAAGAATGGATGGAAGTCTGGGTCTGACAGCATCCCCCCTTTCAAAGGCAAGAGAATTTCCCTCCATCCAGAGGCTGATTTGCACCAAATTTATCACAAGTTCATGTCTTTGAAACCTACTTTTGGCTGGAGTTTTTCAGCAGATTCAAACTTGGAGAAGGGGATGGGAGGTGGACACAGCGAGGGTGCAAACAGCACTTCTTCAGGGAAGAATTGTGATTCTTACCAGTTTCCTCTTACTAATGCCAGGTCCTGCCCCAGGGAACTATGGATGGAGACAATGGATGGAAACCAGAAAGACCACTTGAAAGCCCATAATAACAACAGGGAGCTCATTGGATCCATTTCAACACAAATCATCACTTAAGCCTTTGAAGTTGTCCAGATCTAAGTATTAAAGCAGTAATCAATTCAGTGATTGATGGCACAGGCTGCACAAACACAGTTCAAGATCCCAAAATACCAATTAGGGCTTCTCTTTGTTGCTTTTGAGGAGAAATAAAGGTCTAATCCAGTTAAGGAGAATGAATCAAATGGTTTCACAGAACAGCAGAATGTAATAGCTGTCAACCCACCTCCCTGAGAAACCATTCCTTTACCAACCCACACTCTTTTGTGCTTTCTTAGATCTTTTGTAGAGCCCTAAATCCTCCCCAAATCTGACAGGATTGTTCTAGCAGCTGTGGGAAGGGTGATGCTTAACTTTCCTGCATTTCAACAGGCATAAAGAATTCACTGCCTCAAATGACCACATCCTCTCCTCATCCTCAGCATGCTGTGCAAGAAGAGAAAGTATAAGTATCAGCAGCACCTCAGTGTGTTCTTCAAACTTCAATGAGTTCCCTGTGAATGGATATTTCATAAATCAAATGTCATATAAATCTCCTGCTTTCCTATTAAACCAGGTGACTAAGGCTTTGAACATGCTCCTTCTGAATATAAGAGGGAATTTTAACATGGTTTGCATGCAGAATAAAGTTTCCCTGAATAACACTTCTTTTACCTGTTTGTTAGTTTAGAATCTGAATTATATAAAACACCCAGGTCTTGGATTCACCAAATGAAAGTATTATTATGGTTTAATTGTCCCTTTGTTCACAAACTGCTTGAAAAGTTGGCTTTATGTAAAATGACAATAAGTTATACTTATCCTCTGCAATGCCATTATCCCCACTAAATTTACATCCTTTAAATTGAAATAATTGCAATGTAGGCATTATAGTGGCTGGGCTTGTGCTTTGATTTAATCATCAAGCCAAGACTGAGTTGACCCTTTTGTGAACAGAGGATGGACAGACTTAACCCCAAGTTACACCTGATTCTTGTTCTTTAGGACTCAACAGTTTATGAGTCACATTTTTGTTTGAGATGGATTCTTTTTGCCATAGGACACATCAATTCACATGTTCATGTTTTAATTACCAAACACTTTATAGTTTAAGAGAACTTTGCAGCAATGATGCAAGTTTCCAGGGTTGATTTCCTCATAGTAAGTATTTATTTTTACCTAGTGGTTTAGTTCCTTATGATGATTTCATATTAAAATTTTGCTATTTACCTAAGAGCCTTTCTTTTTATATATCAGTGAAAACACTTTGCAAACCTTAATTTAACCTGAAAAAATTTAAACCTCGTTTTCATGTGGGTTTGTTGGTGGAGGTTTAGGGTTTATCGCCTTAGAAGAGTGTGGAGAAGTGTTAAGCAAACCAAGGACTTTGACAAGGCAGTGATAAAAACATGTTGAAAAGTGGACTGAAGTTTAGTTCCATCAAATATTCATATATTGAGATGGTGTCAAAACAAAATTATTGAGCTGTGAGTAGGATCCCAAGCAAAAGAACTTTGGGGATTGCTGCTTTAACTTAAAAAAATAAAAGCTCTTTCAGAGAAACAGTTGACAGGACTTCATGCCCTAGACAGAATCAGGATATAACACAAAAATAAACCCAACTAACACAAAATCTACACCGTGTAGTCTGACCACAGGAGAATAACAAGCTCACAATTTTGTATCTGTCACCACGTATCTCGGGTTACTTTATGTAAGCAGCCCAGGATTGTGGAGCACGAGAGGGACAGATTTAGGTGCCTTCCAGCCGAGGTTTGGCTGCAGCCCTGCAATGGGATCTGTGTGGGCAGGACTCGCCCTGCACAGCACTGCACTTGCCTGAGTGGGCTGCTGCACAGGTGTGGGGGTCCTCCCACACG
Organism: Anabacerthia variegaticeps; assembly: GCA_035583185.1. Lineage (NCBI taxonomy): Eukaryota > Metazoa > Chordata > Aves > Passeriformes > Furnariidae > Anabacerthia > Anabacerthia variegaticeps. The sequence continues at coordinate 4,178,671 of JAWWEW010000112.1, read as the reverse complement.
GATCACGTTCCCACTGGGGAGCGTGGCTTACAAATGCATCAGGAGACAAGTGTTGCAACCCGGTCACCTGCCTGTGCTGTGGCCTCACTGTAGAGTCCTCAGGAAAGGAATTAATCACTCAAGCACCAAGCAAACCTTTCAGCAACTGGGATTTGCTGCCCACCCATTATTACCTCCCCACTTTTGGTTTTGATCGTTCCAGAAGGTAATCAAATCCCCTTTCAAAACCAAACACAGGATTTCTTCCAACCTTTCTGCTGAAGTTTTGATTTAGGCCACACAGCAATAGTTACAATATAAGTAACCAGGTGGATCCTTCTTAAAGTTTTGATGAAATTTATGTGGTTGAATTTCAATTTCTGCAGTTCTACAGTACAGAGTAAGTTTTCATTTATGCTGTGGCTAAAGAACACAATTCCCTCCCGTGCTGTTCTGCTTTAAAATGAGACTTCATTTTTGCCAGACACTATGTTGTTTTGTGGCTTATTAACTTATGTCCAGATGCTTTCTTTTAACAGACACCCTTTTCCTACACCGTGCTTAGACTTTCTATGGTATATGAATTTAAAGCCTCAGTCTTGAGTTCAGTTGACACTTTTATGTCCATTCCACTTGGTTTTTAATTACCCCTAGATGAGCTGACTCGTGGCTGCTGGTAGTAGTGCTGGCAGACCCCCTACAGGCCAGGAAGACTCCACTGTCTTGTGCTAAAACTTAAGGAATAGAAGTAATGTTGTTTATCTCAGCACAGTTACAGCATTTCTATTCAGTAGTTCTGCAACAAATAATTGTTTTATATCTTATGCTTAAGGAGGCAGATCAAAGCTCTTTAAGAAGCCCTCCGTGAGCCTGTCTTGCACTTGAAGCTTCCCAATCTTATCTTCAGTGCCAAAAGGACAAAAGTTACTGATAACCAGTGAACTGAAGAAAAACTGAGATCAAGCCCTCAAAGAGTTTTCAGTGTATTTAGACATGATATAAATAAAGACTGCAAAAAAAGACCCTGAAAAAGCTTGTACAGCTTTGAAGTAAAGTCAGCAATCCTATTAACTTCCTTTCAGAAATAAAGTTATGGGAGATAATGCAATTTGGGAGAAAAAAACATTATATGGGAACACGGAAAAGAGGAAGGGAAGATGTTTGTAATTTTGTTTGAAGAAGTAAACATAAAGGAAGGGTAGTGCATTATCTTAAAGAATAGAAAAAAACCCTCTGATATATGTTACAGTTTACAAAAAAGAAATAAAGAAGCTGGAAAGGCCAAACTAAGCTCACACAGCTTCTAACCTCCTTCCCAGGTATTCTGTGCTCCCTAGGTAACAGCAATAACCTGGCAACAGCAGCAGTGGCTTCTTTCATCTCGAGGCCTTGGTGTCCTCTGGGGAAACACTCAGCAGAATCATCTGGGGACTCTGCAGATGGATCAGGTGTACTGTGGCTCAGGTACACAGAGTTGCATAGCTGAAGATGTCATCCGGAAACTCTTACACTAAAAGGTAACAGGGGAACAGAGGTGCCACCGTGGGCAGATCCTTTTATCAAATTCCTTTTTATTGATAGTGGCAGTGTCAAGGGCAGCAGTGGGCCTAATCCCCCCAACCAGCCTCACCTGGGACCCAGCCACACCTCCCTGCTCCTCGGTGCAGGAACTCTACTTAAGCTCAGGGCTGAGCAGAGCTGTTCCTTGCAAGTTCCAGCCAGCCTTGCCTTCAGTCCTGGCTTTAGTGTTGCCTCTTGTCCAGACCTTCCTTTGGTGCTGTTGCTGTGTTTCCAGCCCAGCCTTCTGCTCCTGGAGGGACCCTGCTGCCATGCCCTGGCTCTGTCTGATGAGGTACTGTGAGACTGGTGTTACTGTTGTGCTGAGGTTGTTCTTTGCATAGCCACGTTTGTGCTCTTCCCTGATGTTTGGCTGCAATGGCACTACTGTAGGCTTTTGGTGTTTCCCAACAATAATGTTATTTGCTGTACCCTTTTTCTACGCAATGGCTAAAAATAACAATGAGGGAAAATGTTGCTGTGCTTGGAGTGAATACTGAAAGAAATTTTTTAAATGCTTAATGCTCAGAGTAAGAGCAGAGGGCCTAATGGTGAAATTGGCCCTATCTACAGTAGAGTTTTCCTAATGGCAAAAAAACTTGCCAAGAAAACCACCACTCTAGGGAGCTTCTAGAACAGAGGAACCCTTTTGTCCAAGCTGAAGTTGCAGCAGTGGTGGCACCTTGATGATGCTGTGCTAGGAGTGAAAGTCCATCTGTGTATCAGAGGTGAGAATGCAAAAGTGTGTTCTGCAAGAGAGAGAAGAATAAAAGCTGCCTAGCACAGACTTGAATTACTAAGTGATCACAACAGAGAGAGTGGAATTGATACGGTGAAGTAAGAGAGAGACCTTAAAGAAATAATTGCTGTTGAGTGTAGCAAAGGCCTGGGCAAGCTGGCAGGGCAGTGTTGCTGGGATCCACTGCAGCCTGGAATTTCTTTCTTGGATTGATTAGGACTGTTGTTGCTTTGCTTTAGTAATAACAAGGTGACCCTTACTTAGTGAGTAGCAAACAGTGCAACATGTGGGAAGCTGGCAGCAGTCTGAGGCTCTGGGTTTGGATCCCCAGGTGATCTTTGTGTGTTACTGCATCACAACTTCTGTTTATGTGAAACATACACTTTGTTTGCTGCAGGTTCATAGTCACTTGGACTCCTCTGCAGTACAATCCAAGAGTTTTATGTCTTATGCCTTAGCAGCTTTAGCTGTTTGGGGGTTTTTACAGCTGGCTGTAGCTTTAGCAATTGCAACCAGCTGATTCTCCTTAGGCCAATGTCACCACTCTGGAGGAAACAGCTGGAAATGGGAGGGGAATTCAGGGCTTCTTGCAGACTGCCTGCATTTCTTAGTGTGTGCTAAAGCTTTCTTGCTAATTAGGATGTACGAATACTGCTTGACTTCTAATATTGATTGCTTTGACTGTAAAGATTAAGTGGTTTAAAGTCTCTTCTTTTGGAGTTCTTCAGGCTCTGATATTTGCCATGAAATAGTGAGAAACTTGAGCTTGTCTAGGGGAAAAGTGGCAAGATATTCTTATGACAAAGAAAAACACCTCTGAAGCTGACTTTTCTGAAACCAGACAATGGCAGTAGGTAGACTGGAGAGTGGCTTTGTGGTGCCATTAGGCTGCTACTGTAAATCTATTTTGTACATCTCTTGCTCTTTGCTGCTGCCAGATGGCAGCATATTACAAAGGATTTTGTGTGTCCTGTGTTCTGGTTTTCTTTCTGTGGAATCCTCCTCGTTCAAAACAAAATGGTAGTGATTCCACATTAGCCAGATGTATAACCCCTGCTAAAGGCAAGGGTTTAATGTGTCATATAGTTAAAGAAAATGATCAAGTTTTGTCCATTATGTTCCTATTTGGTGTGATACTGAAAGCTTTCTGATTCCACTTGAATATTTGTGTTCTGTATTGAATTGAGTGATTGTTTCTCTAGTCAACTGCTGTGTCTCGGAGAAGTATTTTTATTATTTCTCTAGGGCTTTATGTATTTTTAACCTCCCTCTATTCTTGAGATCCAAACCTGTGAACAACTCAGTTCTGTTGTATTTCTGTAGGACACAAAGTTGTATGTGGAAGGGAATTGCTTAAGGGGGAAAGCAAATGAAATTATGATTTTGGTTTTCATTGTAGAGTAATAGTTAACTTGCTTTTACCTGTTCATGGATAAGAGAAGGTCAAGTTCATGTTAGGTTGGATAAATGTTGTTCCTATTGTAAAATTCTCACTGAAAACACTTTTTTTTTTTTTAAAAAAAGAGTAAATATGGTGTGTGTGTGGGGAAGAGATAAACTGCAAGCAGACAACAGAATACCTTAGAGCAAAACTTTCGTTGTGTTTGGTTGGAGACGCAGCCTACTAAATAACAAATTGTTTGGTTGTTGTTTTTTTTTTTTTTTTTGCATAAGGGGCATGTAGGTAAAAGAAACTACATGGTGACACTACTGGAAAGGATTTATTCCAGCACAAGGACTAAAGGGGCGAAGGCAAGTGGGCTGTTAAAACTCTAGGTGAAGGCTCAGGTCTTGTGGAGATGTGAGGAAAGTCGGTCACACAGCTTTGTGAGGGATGCCCGAGACAAATTTAGGCAGGTTTTTATGTTTTAGCTTTCAACTACTTAACTTCCCATGTGATCATGCAGACCTACCTTAGCTCAGCCATGTATGGAGCACGCTTTGTTTTGATGATTGCTGTAAATCCCTGCAGGATAACGCTGGTTCTATGTGCTGGATGCTTGGGGAGGGAACCACAGCTGGGTGAATGTGGCAGGGGAGTGGAGACGGCATTCAGACACTGCTCCCTCAACACATTTCTCACCTGAAACAGAGCAAGAACAGCATGCAAGTGTGAGAAAAATTTCAATATCTGTGAGATAAAGGAGTTTAGCAGAAAAAGGAAAGTTTCTATTTCAGCATGTGCTGGGTGCCCTGGCCATGGAGGTCCAAAAAGCACACCCACACCCCAAAAATCCTGATTTTTATGTGCCCCCAGGGTCCCACCTTATTAGTGTAATGAGTGGGCCTCTTCTCCTGATTGGGTTTGGTGTGCTCTCTGTGCAGGGAGAGGGGTCTGCTGGTCAGAATGACCACTCTCCTCTGCACACAAGGGGCCTGCCGTGTGGCAAAGGCTTGTTCTGGCCATATATTTATCTATTTTCATAACTCCCTATTCCCGAACGCAAATTGTCCCTGGCCCGTTCCAGACAGGACCTGGTACCTTACAACTCTCACGGCGCGCCTGAAGAAGGTAATTCCTGAGTTAACAAGCTATTTGCTTGTAATAAACCCATATTCTTTTACTTCTGACGCGAGGGCTCTGTGGGGGCGCCGGCGGGGCCGTGAGGGCCACGGCGGCCCCTCAGGGGGTCCCGCCCTCAGGGGGGCTCTGTCCCTCGGCCCTGAGGGTTTCTCTGCTCACAGGAGGAGCGCTGTCCCCCCCTTTGGCTGCCCTTTGGTGTGTGTCCCCACACGGCGGGCCCGGCTCCCCTCGCCCTGTGTGGGCTCGCGGTGGCCCCCCCCCCCCCCCCGCCATGCCCTCATGAGGCGGCCGCCCGGGCGGGAAGGTTGGGCCTCGCGCGCTGCCGTCGGGGCAGGCTCCCCGCGGCGCTGCCATGTCCGCGCTGGCCAAAGCCTCGGGCGCGCTCAAGTCGGTGGATTACGAGGTGTTCGGGCGGGTACAAGGTGATGGGGCCCGTGGGGCGTTGTGGGGGGCGAGGCGAGGCGGGCCGGGCCAGGCCAGGCCAGGCCGGGGGTCTGCGCTGAGGCGGCGGCGGCCGCACCGCGCATGCGCAGGGCGGGAGCGCCCTGAGGGGACGGCAGGAGGGCCCGGGGGGGGCGGCCTGGGCAAAGCGAGGTTAAAAGGTTTAAAAACAAAGGGAAAAGGGTGTAAAAGTTCCCCCGAGGGCACGGGGGATTGTCCCCAAAGCGGTTCTCGTTGCCCGTGGGTTCTGTGGGCGCGGTGATGTGGGATGGCCCCCTCCCCTCCGGCCGTACTGCAGAGTATTTATTAATTCGGAATGTATTTGTGGAAACCATCGCTTGCCGACGGGCAGGCCCGAGGGCAGCGTGTACCTCAGTTCTGAGCGGTTTGGCTAATGTTAGCTTTGCAGCTGCTCTGAAATAGGTAAAACGCCACCAAAACTCCTCTGGCAATGTGATAAACCACACGACTGACTGGTGTGTGGATTACTGTCCTCTTATATTACATGAAATTCCAACAAGTGGTACACTTTCAAATGGTTTTATTGCTTTTTATTGGTTTAATACTTGTTTTCTTTCTTTTCTAGGTGTTTGCTTCAGGATGGTAAGGCAATACTGGATTTACCAGCTTTATAGTATAAATATAGTATAGTAATATAATATAGTGTAGTATAAAGTTTATAGTACTTTATAGTATAACCTTTCCAGTGCTAAAAATAGAGCAGCACGTCTGTCCAGGGTAAATATATCCAGCCTGACCTGAGTTCTGGGCTGGATGGTTAAGTATTGCAGGTGGATTTAAAAGGAGGAAAGTGGTTTTATATTAAAATCAGTTTTAAAAAGCTTATTAGCAGGTTGTTTGTGTAGTATCTAAAGGTTGTGTTTGTATTACTTTTGATGTAACAGCCACAAGAATGTTGCAACGCATTAGTCTTTAAAGAGGTCAGATCTGAAACAAGGTGTTCCCGTTTAATTTTTTAAAATGTTAATTTAGTACCTGCATTTAAGAAAACTTAGCATGTGTCCTTGGAAAAGTGTGCTACAGGTGAACACGCTGTGGCTCACACCCCAGGCAAGCATCTCCACCAGCTCTGAACATGCAGCAGGTTGTTTTGCATTTCACAGAAACCCAGGAACCAAGAGGACACATTTCAAATAAGAGCAACTTTTGATCTGAAAATAGAAGACAATGCTTAATATTGAACTAAAATGTTTTATGTATGGATAATATGTATTGTGAAATAGTGCTAAATGGAAATGAATAGAGGAATAGAGTAGAGTATGTGTTGAATTTAATTATTCTATCAAGTGGAAAACTGTAAGCCCAAGCTTGGTTTGCCTCCAAAGTCCTCTTGAAAAACACTCCTCATGGTTAGCAACACTTTTCTTCCTTGGCTAAATCACCCATTTTGTTTTTTGAAGTGCTGTCATATTAATGTGAAGTTTGGTTTTTGACACTAGAATAAGTCTTAAGAGGCTGCTGATGCAGTGTGCATTGGGGGCGCATTCTGAAATGTTTGGTGGCTATTTCCACCCAACTGTATTTAAAATTCTCAGATCTGGTTGGAGCCATCAGGCATTGATGTTCTGTAATACAAGATAAAAACCACGGCCAGGTTATCTTCTACCTCTTCAACATGGAAGAAGCAAAATGAGGAGGTACCTTTATGCAAATAAATTTATTAGTGAAGTTGTGTTATGGCTAAGAGTGTTTCTATTGTCCTATATTAAACAAAAAATTAATGGATTTCTGCAAAACAGACTTGGTTTCCTACCATTTCAGAGACAAATTATGCTTGTATTTTATATGCTCGTGAAAGAAAATAAAAAGCTCTCTAGGGATAGGGTACTTGGAAGTTGTGGATTTCATCACAAGAAGGGAGTGGCTGTGAGACCAGCATTGGTTGTGATATTGCAAAATAGTAGGAAACCAATAGGATTAGATTTCCTCTTCTGCTGTTTGTTAGTAGAAATGCAGCATTTGGGGGTTTCAAAGGAAACTAGCAGAAGGGAACTGGGAAGCTTGTACCAAATTTAATGAGTCTAAACAATCTGGTTGTTGCTGAAAAGGGAAATGAGCAGGGCTAGGAGCTATAGAAAGGAATGGAGTAGGTACAAGGCAATGGTGTGGGATCAGGAGAGTTCTTTGTGATCCAAACATCCTGCCTTTTTGAAAACTGGCTGCTCCTGCTGCAGCTCCAGAGCTGACAGGGATATCTGAATGCCTGAGTATGAGCTCCACCTGGGGATTGTTATTTAAGTATAGATCTTACAGCTATAAAAATGGAAGTGGGGGTTTAAGTGTTATTCTTGTGGTGGCTGTGCTGGCACTGATTGTCCTCTCATTATTTCCCAATTCAGTACACAGAAGAGGAAGCCAGGAAATTAGGAGTGGTTGGCTGGGTTAAAAATACCAGCCAAGGAACTGTGACAGGCCAAGTTCAGGGCCCAGAAGATAAAGTAAATGCAATGTAAGTAGTTTTGTGGTCTTTTTCTGTTTCCTTAGTCTTACTAAAGTCATTTACAGAAGCATTTTTAATAAAGAGTGACAAGTAGATTCATGTGTCAGTAATGTAATGCTGCTTTGAGCCAGTTTTGGAGGTAAGGAGATGCGTTCTTTGAGCTTGAAAAGTAGTAGTATTAGCCAGTTTTAATTTGTAGTGCCACACAGTTGATCAGTGTATGCCCTTGACATCCTCATTTATTGTGAAATGAACAAAAAGCCTTTTTTCATGTTTTCAATTCATCAAAACTTCTCTGTTAAGAAACATGATAAAGAACTTCCTGAAATGCTTGTTCAGCCTGTACCTAAATCAATTTAAAGAAAACTAGGTTTAAATATGGATTTTTTCCTGTTTTAAAAAAACCAAAACCCTACTACTACGTAAATACACGTTTCATCTGATGCTGTAGTCTCTGCCATCTGGAAATAATTTTTGAAGTATTTTGGTGTCTTTAAAAGAATGGGTAATAATTTTCTTTATTAAATTGCTAATTTCCAGAGGCTTAAAGCAATCACTCTGAGGAAATGATGCCTGGAAAAACACAAAGCCCAATTCAGTTGCTTCCAACTATCACTTTTTGCAAGTGTGTATAAGGAGACTGTTGGGAGTTTCAAAAAATCCTTCAGGGGTTTGTTCCCTCACCAAAGAATGAGAGTCAAACTTCCCTTTTACGGATGGGTGATTAGTGCACCTTCTGCCAACCCTTTCCCATACAGGAATTGCTTCAAAACTGAACTTGAATGCAGAGAAGTTGGCTTCCTGCACAGAAAAGTGTTACACTTACTAGGAAAGAGATTTATATAGGATTTGCAGTCATTTTCTTCTGTTTTGTGCTTAACATGAGGTTGCTTATCTTAGGCTGCAAATTATTTACAAACCCCAAGAAATATCAGTTGTTTTCCTAGAGCAAGTTTCTATTATATTTTCTGAAAGAACTTTGTTAATAGCCTGATCTCTAAATGTTTTGTAAACTCATTATCTTGATACCACTCACCCCCTCTGGTTAATTTAGAACATAAAATTGACTGTGTGAGAAATCAGGATTTGGTTTCTATTTGTTTGGGTACTTTTCATTTAAAAACACACATTCTGAGCAAATAAATAGTTTTCAGTTGCTGCTTCTTTATTTCACATTGGAAATCAATGTTTCCTTCTGACATGGGAATAATGTGGCAATGCTGAAGTATGATTTTGGGGTGGGAGTCATTAAATTGGGGACCCCACAGTAAAATACTGAAGAAGAAAGACTTCCTTGTTGTGTCCTTACTCCCTGTGTGCACTCCAGTACATGGACAAGGTAGTGAGTTTATTTTGGCATTAATTTGGCAAACCTGCAGGTGAAAAGGGAGCTGTTGTTTGGAAACAGCTACTTTGAAAGGTCCTTATTTCTCTGCTGGTACCTGTTAATTAAAGGTAAAAATGGGTTTGAGGTTCTGGAAGGTTTTTTCCATACTTTGCAGCACGTTTTTATAACGCTTAGTCATGATTCCTGTGAATTTGTAATACTGTGTTCTAGATTCAAGGATTACTTAAATGCTATATGAAATAAAACTAAAATGAGGCTTGTTTCTGCTATGGTAAGTGAATATAAACCAATAACCCTAAACATAGATTTGTATTCCAGCTGTGGTAAATCGGGAAATTCGGTCACCAACTCCTTGTGCAAGCTCTGGTTTGTGTTTGCTGGTTATTCAGAACTTAGCGGACTGTGAAAAGTTCTTACACATGCAAGATCTCCAAGTTTTTTAAGAATTTGGACACTTTTCAGAGGAATAAGTGCACAAATCAATATTTGTAAGATATTTCAAGAAAGCTTCCTGGTCACGTCTGTTGTCTTGTAGGAGTCTTTCAAGAATAGTCTGTGCAGTCTTTTTGAACAATATTTTCCCACTTGCACAGGTTTCTAAATGAAACATTAAGCAGAGAGCAGCCTGATTTTCAGAGGTGCAACACTTGGACTTTTAAAAATCTCATGTTAGTGGTAATAAAATTTATCAGTAGTTTTATTGGGGCTGACTTTCTAATGTTAGTGTATTTTAGGGGGAAGGTGTTTTGGTCCATCATAAACAGTATTTATTTTTTGCGGTGGTAAGTAGAATCCATACTCAAAGGAGCAGGTGTGCCATTAGAAAGTACTGTTCTAGAGTAGCTAAATAGACAAAGCAGTATGGGAGGGAGAAAGGGTTTGAGAGGAGGATAAAGATATGGAAAGTGCTAAAAATGTGGAAAAAGCACCCCGGGGCTCTCCAGTGTTGCCAGAAGCACAGAGTGAATAACAAGGCCTGCCTTTGTTCAGGAGCAGGAATGCAGCAGACCTCTAACCCAGTGGGTTTCCAGCAGCTCCCCATCTTCTGCCCCTTCTTATTCTGTTTCTGTATCTCTGGTTGTATTGTGCGTGAGGCACAGCTACAAAGCATTCAGGGCACGCTCAAGAGAAAACGACTTGATGTGATTTTTTTAAATACAGGCTGCAAGGTGAGATGCAACTCGGGAGGACCTGCAGGGCAAACAGGCAAAATATGATTATAATGAATTATTTTGAAAGGTGCTGTGACAGACAGTTTGCTCTGTAGCAAACAGCTTGACAGGGACACCCTGGCTCTGCAAAAAGAAGTGGGAAATTTTAAATAATGTGAGCAGGAGGGCCCTGAAAAGTGTTGCATGTGCGGGAAATTGTATTCCTGATGGACCATCCATGGGTGTGAATTTTTTGGGAGGCTGATTCCTTGCTGGCCATTCTGTGGTGGTAATGTCTTGATAACACTGAAAAGTGACGGTGTCCCACCCTTCCCAAAGCTGGGACTGCAGGGGAAATGTCGCTGCAGGAAGCCCAAGGTATGCATTAACATGTTTGGACTGTGGATGTTTTCATGTTTTCATTTTTCATGTTTCCGTTTCCATTTTGTCTTCAGTTTGTTTTGACTGAAAAGCTTTATTCTCAGGTGACTTCTAGATAATGTATTTTAGAGCCAATTTTTAGTTGTAGTTGGGAGGTTACTGAATGTTTGGAAGGTGTTTTTAAGAAGTCTCAAGAATCTTTTTTTACCTTTCAGCTTGCTTTAGTATCCCTTGCTTTTTAACTCTAGATGGAGCAGTTGGTCCTGAAGATCCTTTAGCCCATCCGTGCTCGGTTTGAAGGCAGTCTATTTTTAGACTGTCATGGTAGAATCCATCTTTATCCTGTTTTGTTTGCTGCTACTGCTCCACATGGATCACAGCCCTTATCCTTCGGTACAAAAAGCTCGTTTTCAGGGTTTTACCTGTCTGTAAACCAGAGAACACTCAAGTCACAAGAGAAGCAGAGTTGCACCGTTTTTAAAACATAATGAATAATGCTTTATGGTAAAGTGAAGGTGTTTTTTCCAAGTCCATGTATTGGGTGCTGATAAAAACTGAGGTAGGGGAGGGTAGTCTTTAGCTGTATTTATTTTTTTGGGGTACCTGCAGTACAGAGTTTGTCATTATAGTCTGTGCTATTTTTGCCACCTTATTCCTGAAATAAGGTTCGAGCTGCGCAGTCATGGTGGCTGTTGCCATGGCAACTTGCATTGACAGGCTGGAATGTTTTCCTAGGAGAATTTTGGGAACTTTGATGATACATTACTTAGTTATCTGTTAAAAAAATGAAGATGAGAGTCTTTTGCGGATTGCCAGATCTGGAATTTATGCCAGAAATCCTGGATTTCAAATCAGGCTGACGCTAAAACGTGGAGTCTTAGGATGTTTTAGGCAAGACAGCAAGTGTTCTTCCTGTGTCTGTGGAAAGGCGTGATCTAAATATAGATGGCTTGTCTTGGAAATTGGTTTTAATTAGGAAATTAATGCTAATTTCATTTGAATGGTGTAGTTTTTAATATCAATGTCAGTTAAGAAGAATTAAGATCTAACTGGGACAAGACTTAAATTCAGTGTGTATCTACATAGGAAAATCCATTTTTTTTTCCCTGTAAAAGGGAAGAAAAGCTCTTTTTATTAGTTAATATCACATCTGTCATTCTTTCATTAGTCAGATGTATCCAAGGTTCATGTTGATACCAACTGACATTGAATAAATATCTTTTCCTCAGTATAATTTTGCCATTGTTTGTAGAGAACAGCCCTGATGGCATAAAGTTGAAGTAAATGCCAGTAAAAATTACCCTCCTTATTCAGATTATGTCTGGGTTCCTTGAGCAAATTTCTAGATTTTAATACCCAGTTGATGTTTAAATATAAAATTAACAGGTTTTCGTCTGTTTTGAGGTTTTTCTCTATTTTAAAAGGATATTTTTTTTAAATGTTCTGCCCAGTCTCAGTGTTATTTAGTAGAAGAATCCCTAATGTTTATTTGCACATGAACTTGTCGATGAGGCAGTGATGTGCCACAACAGGATGGCTGAAATATTTCTGGCATGTGCTGCTCTTGGGAAGCTGGCAGGGACAGGTTCTGAAGAGAAGGGGAGAGGGAAATGAAAATCATGTTCTTTAATATTTCTTTTTCATTTTGTTAAGATGCAAACCAGTGAAAAGCATTGGGATATGTTCTCATTTCTGATTGTAATTAACAGTTTTTACATTAATCACTGCTGAAGATGATTTACACTGGGAATCAAGGGCAGTCAGGTGGAAGGAAATATGATGGCATTTTTATAATTCAGTGTGGACCCAACTGTAACAAGTACAGGTTTTTTGGGTTTGGTTATACTTTAAGGGTAAAACTAATATATTGGAAAATGAAATTAAGCCATAATCTGTGGGTAATAAAATGGTAAATGTGACCGTCTCTATTCACAGTGAATGTTTGAGGTAATATTTTATTTGTTTCCTTCTTTAAAATGACAGTATAAATTGTGAATTACTCTAGTTATTGATCTGTAAATTAAATTTATTCAAGTGTTGACGATGGCCTGGGAAAGAATGGGATTAAACCTTGTTCTCTGACATTTTTAGCAGTTTAGATAGATGATGTAATTAGTTGGCTGTAACAACTGTGCTCTGCTGAAAAGCCAAGGAATGGGCCAGGTAAGTCAGAAGCTTGCAGTTTGGAGACCAAAACCCAGCAGCAATTCCTTGGCTGAAGGAGGGAGCTGGATGTGCTTCCAGCACAGAACTGGAGGCCCAGTGGCTCCTGTTTGTCCTGCCCCTGCCCGTGAGTGCAGCCCAGCAGTGTGCCAGGGGAATTGCTGTGCTCATGGGGGCTGTGTGGCCAGGACAGGGCCCTTCTCCCTGTGGGCCAGGGGTTGCAGGCAGAGGTACCACTGCACTGAAGGGCACCCAGCCCCTCAGTGGCAGCCAGAAATAGCAGGGCACTCCTGGCACTGCTCCTCTCCTTTCCACTGTGCTCTGACATGCCATAAACCACAAAAGCTTTTAACCACAACCAGGGCTTTCTGCATGCAGAAGAGTGCAAAAAATGTTTTCCATGCTCCTGTTTCTTTTGCAGGGGTATAAAGATAGCTACCTTGTGTGACCTTGTAGATTTTTTTTTTAATCTAGTAGTTTTTACAGTTGTCATGAATTTGCAGTAGCTCAGTGGACTTGGAGTTCTTTATCAAGTATCTGCTTCTGTTTCTAATCACTGAAGTGTTTGTAGTAATGTCTTTATAAAAATTAGTTCTATGCTAAGCATAGGCTTATAGTGCAAATAATTATTTAGATTGACTAGATACTGTCTTATTAGAGCTTAATCCTCATGTCTTCACCTTTTGAGTACTGAATGGTTTCAAGGAGTGCAGACTGAGCAGTTTGGTCTGATTTGAGACTTAAACAAGCTCCTGTTGAAGAGCACAGTGTCAATGTCCTCATTGACACGAGGTTCCTGAGTTAGGGCAGTGTTTAATTCTCACAGCCATTGCCCTAAAACGCGTGTTACAACCTAGTCTCATACCACAAACACAAGCTGTTGAGGCACTGGAGGGACAGGGGCACCTCTCAACAGCTTACAGTGTTTGATGCTTGAATTCATTCAGTGTGGAATACTTCTTCCTCCCAGCTGCCTCTGAAGCTGCCAGCAGCGTCTGCTTTGCTGGGAGCTCTGTGACTCCTTTTCTTCATTGAAATTTGAAGGTATTCCTTTCTTTGTATGTTTCTAAACAGGGGGAACAAAAGGTTGCTGCAGGTCTCTTCTGCATCCTGGTCTCATTACTAGTGGGCATATCAATAGGTGTTTAAATGTTAGATACAGGGAAGGCACAAGCTGCTGTTTATGTTTATAAAGCATTTACCAGATATTCCTGCATTTAAACTGGACTGAAGTCCTGGAATTGTGGCTCTGGAGGAAGAAGTGTGTCAGTGCATGCTGTGTCTTGGAAAACTCGGTGTGTGATCTTGGGCAGGATGCTTTACCTTTCTCCTGTCTCTGGTGGATGTTGCATTAATGCTTCCAAGTCCTTTAGAGTGTTAGTACACCAAGGCTGCCTTTGCTACAGAATTCCAGACCTTCACTGGCTTAACTGATGGGTATCTGTGCTAACAATTCCCAAGTCCCTGTTGCCCAGTTAGAAGGGTATGGGACTGCAAGGGTGTATTGGATTGTGCTATAAACATAGGCAAGTGGAGCTGTTGTTGAACACTTAGTTTAGGCTCTTTCTTGCATAAACAGAAGTGATCTGTCTTTCATCCCCACTGAGAAGTCAAACTTGTTTTGACTCTGAATTCATCTTAATTAAACCACAATAACTGTTCTACAGCAGCTCTGTGCAGGATTGGTTGAGCTTTGCAGGAGACTGACTTCAAAATAATTCCAGTGTATTGCATGATTTCTACTGGGAGCTTTGTATTGCATGATTTCTACTGCGAGCTTTGTATTCATTTAAGGATTTTTGCATTCTTTAATGTTGATATTATTGGGACCACATGTAATGCTTTGGTGTTCTGTTACTGCTGGTACAGTAGGATGTGGTGTGGTTCAATGCCATTATTCTGGCCATTTATGCTGAAGAAAGTGTTTTACGTGTCCTTAGTGCTCCAACACAACACTTATGGAGGCATTAATGAGTAAAAAATCACTTTAAACTAGGGTTTTTAACTGGCTTTTGTACTCCAGCTTATTTCTGCACAGTCAGAAATAGATCTTTGCCAACAAACTAGTGATTATCAATAAAAGCATGTGCTTAGTGTAGGTTTTTTTGAAACCTATGCTGGATGTGATGCTTCAAACAGAGTCTGAAAATAACCAATGTAACTTTTATTATATATTATAGATTTGTTATATATAGTATTAACAGAAGGAACAGCTTCAGAACTGCAATTTCTTGCTTTCCTTTTGTGTGTACTGATACCTGAAGATTAATAAGTAAGGAACAAGCCTGTTGGGATCATTTTTCTGTCTTAGGAGGGGTGAAGGATGTTGTTTTGAGCCTGGAGATTTGTGTCCACAGGAGAAAGCAACATGAAACTGATGTTGAAGTTGCATAATGTGGGGATGAGAAGACCTCCAAGGGGATGCTGTCACTGTCCCCAAAGTGGGTGAAGCTGGGAGTAGGCCTTGCTCCTGGTGAGAGGTGAGGAGGGAATGTTCCTCAGGTGTATTCCACCATGTGTGTAGTACAGCAATGCTGAGCTCCATTCCAAACAGACAGTGGGGGGCAGATCCTGCAGCAGGAACCCTGTGCTCAGTGTGTGGAGTTAGTTCTCAGTTCACTGGGGTCACTATGCACAAATCATGAACCTTGCTGCTGCTGACCTTACTGATGCTCTGGTGGAGAAAAGCAGCATCTCCAGGATTTAAGCACTTCATTAGCCAGGGCACTCTGGGACTGTAAACAAAATATTCCCTAGGCCATGCTGCACAGGGAGAGCAAGCTGGTTAGAGCTTGTTTTCTGAGGGATGAACTCAAAATCCTATTGATGTTGCTGACATACCTGTTGGTTTTATTCCCCAAATTCCTGTAGTGCTGATTGGATTCATTGACAAGCTGTGTTCAAGCTGTGTTCGGTTTATTTACCATAGTTTTACAGAGGATGAATGTTTCACCCTCATGTGATAAGATACTCCCTTTGCCAAGAGCAGGAAAATCAAAAAGGCTTGTGATCTGCTCTGGGCTGCTATTAGTGCATTGCAGCAGTAGAAAAAAATGTATCACTGGGTAACTTAATTATATAACTCAATTTTACCTTGTTCTTTCTCCCCAACTCCTTCCTCTGCCCCCTCATTTCACTCTCCAGGGAAATACAATGTTTATTTGCTTAATGCCTGCCCTGAGATGTTTCCTTTGAACAGTGCTGGATGTTACTGCCTCTCCTGCAGACTTAATATTACTCTTTGTATCCTTGTCTTTATGTGGCCCCTCTGAAGGGGGATCCTCAAGTCCCTTCTAAGGGAACCACATCAACTTGGAGAAGCCCCTGGGCTTGGTGTGACATCCTTTTGCTCTGCAGCTGATTGTGTCTAGTCAGTATTACTGGATTAGAAGCCTTCTTTTCCAAGCTGGTTTTCTGGGAGATGCTTTTTCAGTAGCTGGGGTGGAACAGCTGCCTGGTTTAATCTCGAATGAATGCTCTGCCTGTGCACCTTAAATGATTTCCACTGGTGTTTGGATTTGTGCTCTACTCTTGGTGCTCAGGGCTCTTCCTGCTTGTTTCCCTGCTGTTAAAGGAACAAAAAATCAGTCTGGAAAGTAATCAGAAATCAGTGAAAAAAAAGGTATTATTTAATTCTGGGGAGGGAAAAAAAAAAGGCAGGCAGTAAATTTAATGCCCAGTTTAGAATTGGGCGGCTGATGCTGATTTTGAACAAAGTTTCCTTGACTCCCAATGAACATCCTGATGGAAGGGGGTCCTGGATGAGTAGTTTTCCTTTTCTTTTTTACTCTCTAAGCTATAGAATTCTAATGTATGCTAGAGAACAGACCACCTGGAGCAAAACCCCAATGTATTCCAGTTTTCAAATCTCCCAGCAATCATTTAAGGACATTTCAGTCATCACTTTTGGACCTGAGCAAGCCTGATGTACCACAGAGGAGCTCACCTGAAATCCTGTTATGCTGTGCAAATACTAATCCTGAGCTCTGGCCCTGCTCACTGTGTCATGTAAACCCTTTCTTGAAGTCAGATTTCAAGGGCAGCCCTAGAAACACTTCAGACAGCACAACCTGATCCCACTGCCAGTCTGGGGAGGCTTTAAATAGTCTTTCAACTTAGGTGGCTGGTGTTCTGCAGGGGAGACTTTCAGGAGTTGAGGAAAATGGGGTGGTTTGGCTGGGTATCCTAGGAGAGGGGATGGAGGAAAGCCAGTCTTGTATCTCTCTGACCTGCCCTGCTTTTGCAGGCTGGATCCAGGAGCTGGAGCTTGGAAACTCAGCTCTTCCTTGTTAGTCAGGGGACTGTAGGGCTCCAGCCCTTTTTGTTGGAGATGAATTCCTGTATTCTATTATCCTGCTGCCCTTAGGAACACTGGGCAGGAATCCTCACACTGTGCTGTGGGACCTGCTAGGGAGAGCAAAGCCGCTGGAATGCTGTCCTAGGGATGAACCCTGCTGTCACAGTTGGCTTTATTTGTGTTTTCAGCTTTCCTCTGGCTGTTTCATCCTCTCAGTCAGGGTAAAAGTGCTGAATATTAGCCTGAGTGAAATGAGATACATCTCTGCTTGCGTTCACATTGAAGTGCTTTGTGTGCTGGGTGTGCCAGGGACTTCACTGGGATCTGCTGGGATGCCCTGGAGATCAGGATCTAGTGGATATCTGTGTTTTCCAGGTTTCTGTATGGCTCTGTTCATACAGCACATGAACAGTTTGGTGTGGAGTTCATCTCTCAGGACCTGCTGCTACCCGCCCGGGGGGGTTGATGCTTTTACTGCAGTAGGTGATGTCCTAAATCCATCAGTAGCACAAATGTGAGTTAAAATTGAGAATAATTGTGTTGAGTAGCTACATATGGATTATTCCCTGCTGGGCGTGGGGGAACTGGGGCACAACAGGATCAGTACAGTCTCCTATGGCAAATTTGTGATGGAGCTGAAGGAGTTGTGGGGCTATTGATACCCAGTCCTATGCTAATCCTTGGAACAGTCTCCCCCTGTAAGTTGTGGGCTCTGCACTGGTTAACTAATGTCAATAAGGCACTGCTCAGAATTTCAGGATATCTTCTGCTTTTTCTAGTTTCCAGTAACTGCTTTTGGACTGCTTCAAATTCTTACGTTGTGTTATTGTGTCACTGACTTCTCTGCACCAGCTGGAGCACTAGGGGTTTTTTTCCCCAGGTCCAGAAGAAACCCATCTTTCTAATCCCAAGATTCCCCTGATGTTCAACAGTGCGAACAAAAAAGTGGCAGGCTGTGGTCAGTCAGATCTTCGTTCCTCTTTACATGAGAGATTTCTATGGCCAAAGAACAGATAGTGAAATTAAGGGAAACAGCCCAAGAATGGAGATCTGCAGCACAGAGATGAACTGCCCAGCACAGGAATTCTGGTGCTGATTCTGAATTCAAGTTGCTTTCTGACTTCTACTCTTTGCTTTTCTGATCTTGCAGTTTAGAACAAAACTGTTCTAAGTTCCTTGTTAGTAGCTACAAAACACAAATGTGCCTTTTGCCATTCTTGCACAACGGAAGTGCAGCAATTGTTAGTGTGCCAGCTGGCATTTTTTTTGTTAAATGCTAGCATTAGTAATAATTAATTGGATAATTACATAGAAATTTTCTTTCTGGCTCCTGTCCATATGGATAGTATAGGCAGAAAATTCAGTGTGGAGGGGAACATACAAGCAATTACTTGTTTCAGTGAGTGCTTGTAAACAAGGTCAGCTCAGCAGGCACCCAGGAAGTCTCTTATGAAATGTGATGCTGCCTTTTATCCTTTTAGAGGGGCTTGGTGCAGGATCAGAGCAGCAGCAGGATTTCTCTGCCGTGCTGTCTGAGTGCATACAGCAGATTTCTCAGGGCTTGCACACCCAGAGATGAACACTTGAGAAAACAAGACTTGTAGTCTTCAATTAAAATTGTATATTCTTATTCTTGAATGCTCTTTTGCCTGAGTTTGGTCACAATTATTCAGTAAACTTAGGCTAACAAAAATCTCTTCAACTCAATTTCTGGTTTACTATTGTAACTCATGTTAAGAGGTGTTCCTGTTACTCCCAACCAGAAACATGTGGAAGGCTCTCAACTTCAGTATTTACCGTGCCCCACACATTCTGAGAAATGCTAAGTATTTTGGCTGGTTGTGTTTAAGAGACTTAAAAATCATCTTGAGTTTTCTCGTTGCCAGACATGCAAGGTTTGCCTGCTGGAGTCGTGGGAATTGCCAGGTAAGGAGCACATGGGACACTGTGGGGTGGCAGAGGTGCCTGTGAGTTAAGGGATACTGGAGCTGTGGGACAGTGCTGTGACCTGTGCAGGGAACACTGAGGCACTCTTCCCACTGGAGACCTGCCCCGTGCCTTTATCCTGAGGAAACCACTGTTATT
This sequence comes from Anabacerthia variegaticeps, assembly GCA_035583185.1. NCBI lineage: Eukaryota > Metazoa > Chordata > Aves > Passeriformes > Furnariidae > Anabacerthia > Anabacerthia variegaticeps. Next base: position 4,159,545 of record JAWWEW010000112.1, on the reverse strand, counting down.
AACTCTCCTCTTCCTGACTGGGCTTTAATTATCCTCCCAAATGGAGATAAAAAATGAGCTTAATGCCTTTAGCTGGAGCCTTGTATGGAAACTTGTCTTCTCCCCAGGGGATGGTGTCACTGGGAACATGACCCCTGTAGAAAGGCCCCAAAGAGGTCTGTGTTACCAAGGGGGTTGAAAATAGAACTTCCTGAAATGCTCCCAGTGTTTTTCCAGCTGATGTGGCTCTCCAGAGTGATGCCATGAACCTTGGAATGGATGGCTGCTGGAGGAGAGCGGAGCCCAGGTGTCTGCTGGGATTGTGCCTGTGCATTTCTCCCTGACTGCATCATGGCACTTATTATGGATCTGCTTGCCCTGCTCCCTTGGGCCTGTTCAAAAACCGCAGCGTGTGCTTTGAGACACGGGGGACTTGACAGAAATAGAGTTCTTTTTTGTTCTCTGCCAGGTGATGTGTGCTGTCTGACCCAGTGTTTCAGTGAATAACAGGAGCAGATGTGCCAGAACCTGGGGGCAGTGACTGTGAGTCCCTCTGGCCATGTGAGGCTGTGTCCAGGGCAGCCAAATGTTTGTTTGCAGCAGTGGTTTTCCTGGCAGGCAGTTGCTTATTGTTGCTAGAGAAAACCTCCAAGGACAAAGTGGGAAAGGACAGTTTGTAGCTGCTTCAGTAATGTGTTGATGTCAGTGAAGGTATACCTGGTATGTAGCAAGTGTTAATTTTGAACAGCTGTCTCTAGGTGGGAATAAGTTCTCTGATGTACACCTCTTAAAATACAGTGCAGAATGGGTGGGCTGAGCTGCTCAGGAGATTAGGCTGATCCAGGGGGCAAAGGAACACCCAAAGGAACAGCCATGGGCTGCAGGGGGTGCAACACACAGTCCATTTCAGGGTAGTGTTGGTGCCTCTTGTTTAGGGCATGGGGATTGGTAACCCTCTTCTGACCCTGCCCCCTGCTCTTAGAGTGGATCAGCACTGGAACAGGCCAGTGGCTTTGGGAACTGGTCCCAAGGTCACATCTAAATCCAGGAGGACAAATGGAAGGGCTGTGCCATGTGTTCCCCCCAGTCGAGGCAAGAATAACAGGTACTCTGGGTAGCTGTTACACAGTGACCCTGGGGCTTGCAGAAGAGGAAGGAATGAAATGAAGCACTCTAAATGCTGGCATAAAACAGTCTATTAGTTCTGGTTCTGTAACCAGCTCAAAAAGCAAAGGTAAGGTGAGCAGGAGAACGAGGGACTTCCATTTTTACCTCCCTGGTTCTGTGCCTTTGCAGTAGAAAGCTGTCTGGAGCCCAGCAGACACTGGAATCCAGGAGCACTTTGGTGTCCTGGCTCTGCTCCAGCTTGCCAGGAAGCAAGATGCTCTTGTGGCAATTTCAGTTGAAGTTTTTGGTTACATTTTTACCACTTTAGTGTGGCAGAGTCATTGGATGACAAATTCTGCCTTGATGAAATTTAAGCTGTCTAGTGATTAACAAAAAAAAACCTCATGAAGGGTTTTTTCAAAGGATATGGCTCCTGATGAAAAGATTTTACTTTTTAAAGAAAGGTTAAATATTAAATTCTTTTGGTAGAAAGGTCAGTAACTCAAATTATGCCAAGAAAGCTATTGCGCTCTAGCAAGTAACTTCTGGTGTGGCTTAGTTGGTGAATAAAAAAAAGCCTAGAAAGGGAGGCTTAGTTTTTAGTTAATGAACTCTATAGAGAACAGGTTTGTTTTAAGCCTGTCTTCAGGCATGCTGGTAATATTTAATTCACTAAAGACTCCATGATAGCATCTTGATTGACTGCATTGATAACTGAAGAGTTTTGTGGCAATACTTCGGGTTTTTTTCAAGTCCCCAGTGCTTGGTACAAAACTATCATACAGGAATTGAAGTTCTATTTTAAAGAAAGGTTTTCAGCCTTACAGATTGCAGAGCAAGTGGGCATGGTTGAGACAGTGCCAAAACCCAAGGGCAAGCAAAACATCTGAATTTTGCTTTAAGGATCTCATAAGATTTCAGCTGGTCCCATGATTTCTTGGCACTTGATTAATACATCTGAATATGTGGGATTATCACTAATCTTTAGTGAAAAGGAGATAGCAAGTATTATGAATAATTTCTAGGTATTTCTTGTTTTCTTCAGGTTCACTGCACACTTCGTTCTGGTGTCTGGCTCTTCTAATAAAGAAATAAGGATGGCAAAACCAAAGAAAACAATTATGTTCAAGTAATGCCATGATACATTTAAGTCTTATTTCTTTTAATCAGACCCAGTGTGATATGAATGCAAATAAGAAAAAAACAGATCCTGAATCAGTTGATTGAGCTGAATTCCGAATGTTTTCTGGGAAATGTTCAGCCAGAGCTGTATCTGAATCCAGAGAGGGGGCCCTAAATTTGTCAGCCTTGAAGTTAAAATTCTCCACAGTAGGAATCTTGTGTTAATTCTGGATGTGTCCACACTCCATCAGTTCATCTGCTCCAGTCTGTTTGGACTGTGGGAGTTTTGTGTCTTAGGATGTAGGGATGTAAAATGTAATTCAGTTAAAATGTCTTGAATTTGTGGTTTGTTCATGGTGTTTCTGTTCCTGTTGTGTGAGATGCGGCACCAACTCCTTTTGGTAGGAATAAGCTTGAGAAGTGCCATGGTGAGCTAAAATGCCAGGTGTAGTGTGTCAGGTGTGGTGGAGGGAAGTAGGCACAAGGAAGCTCCCTGGATCTGTCAGGCAATCAAGGAAAACAAAACTGGAGGGTCTTGTTCCAAAACTGTGGAACTTTCCCTTGTTTTTAGTGTGTCCCTGCAGTGGTTGGGTGCAGTCTTGGAGCGTATTGGACATGTCTCCAGTTAAGTTTCATGTTGTTTGGTTTCAAGCACAAGACAAAAATGAACGAGGTTCAGATTTTATTTAAAATTTCTGAAACTCCTTAGCTTGAGCAGCAGAACTGGGCACACCAGAGATTGGCAGGGTCTTTGGGGCTGAGCAAATTCCCCTTAGCTTTCCCTTTAGAACTCCGTAGGGTTTAAGTGGTGCCAAGAAACCATTTTCCAGTTGACTTGGCGTGTACAGTGTCGTTACTGTCAGGAAAGTTTTGCTCAGTGTGTAGCTGAGTGCTGTGCCCTTGCAAAAATGGCCCAGGGAGCAGCCCTTGTTTCGTTTTTCCAGTTCTATTTTCCATTGCCTGAGCTTATCCTGAAGTCATGGCTCGCTCCTGACTCATCATGCTGAGGGTCCCTTGAGTCCTGAGTTTTCCGGAGTGAAAGCAACTCTTTGGTCGTATCCACAACAGTAGGAACTGTCAGCTGTTTAATGACTAACACACTGGGTCAGTGTCAAGATAAGGAACTGTATTTACTCAAAAAAAAAAAAATTAATTTTGGCAATTAACCATCATTTGGGGCAGTAGGTTATCAGGATACAATTAATCGTTGATGCTTTTGTGTTTGAGGCAGGTGCCCTAATATTGTTATAGAAATAGTTGGAACTTGTAGTGTCCATCAGCTTCTTAAAATACTATTTCTAGATACTGCTTTTGCTAAATTACTGAAGGCAAAAAGTTGCAAATAGGCCTGAAAGGGCTGAAACTGCCAGGAAAATGTGTTTAGGTCCAAAATCTCTGCCGATGCCACCAGGACTGGCAAGAGCAAAGAGGAGAAAGACTTTTGAGGTTAGGCAAAGGTGTTTTCATTCCTGAAAGATAAAGAGAGTTAATAAGCTGAGTTCTGGGATAATGATGCTGATGCTAGAGAGTGGAATGACTGTGAGAAGCCTTTTCTCTCTTCTACAACACACAGGCTGTCTTTGCTGCCCCTATTCATTGTGCTAAAGAGCACTGTGCAGACCCTGGTACTGCTCCTCATCGGCCTTTGGGTCAGATGAAAGTATCCAAGCTGGTTTTCAGTCATAAATTCTAATGTTAACTCATGCAGGCATTCTGCCTTTGCCTCTGACTCTGCTACTTCACCTTCTCCAGAGCTAGGCAAACCTCCTTGACCAACTGGCCTGTGCTCCTCTTTTTTGGTGTTCATGTCAGAGTTTCTCCCTTGATTTTTCTCACTTCCTTTTTCTGATTCACTGCTGACACCTCATTTCTTCTCTGCTAGAAGCTGCACTTTCTCAGTCACTGCTGCAACACTTCTGGCTCTGTGTAGCTATCTGAGAAGAATAAAAGTGTTCTAAGGTTGCTTTTAGAGGATTTGATTCTCTTGTCATGTAAACAAATACCTATACATTTTACTAAAATTGATCCTTGTTGATCTGCAGTAGAGGCTTTGTAGTTCAGTTTTCTCACACTAGGTGTCAATCTGCTTGCATATGTAGAAGATATTATTCTCTGCCTTCTAGATATTTCTCTCACCAACAGCATTGCTAGAATGCTGTTTTACCTCTACTTTGCAGGGGAATCAGTGCCATGGGAAAAGGGATGAGTCTAAGTATCCATTTTCTCTCTTGGTGGCTAGTGTTGAGGAATAATTTTTCCAAATAAGTTTTGGGATTGCCAAGTGTAATTAAACACTTTGATTTCAGTAAAACTGGCTGACAGCTTTAAAGGAAAATGAAGTTTCGACACCATGGAACGAGAAGGTGGGGAGAATTAGGTAGAAATATTTTTTCTGATTGCTGAACAGCAGTTTAATATTCCCATTAGTGTGTTGTTGGTAGTTGTTTGTTGTTTTGATTGATGTAGGTGCTGTCCAGCCTGGCCTTGGACACTCCCAGGGATGGGGCAGCCACAGCTTCTCTGGGCACCCTGTGCCAGGCCTGCCCACCCTCCCAGGGAAGGATTCCTTCTGTACATCTGTCCTAAACCCACTCTCTGAGTTTGGAGCCATTCCCATTCCCCCTTGGCCTGTCACTCCAGGCCCTGAGATAAATATAATTCATAAAAATGCAGAGAAACTTGTTCCAGTGCTTTCTTGAATCCCTTTCTCTCTCCTCAAATACCTTTCTTGGAAGGTCCAGTTGAAATGAGATAATCTTTGAATGTCTGAAAGCATTTCCCACCTTGCCATTGCAGAGCCAGCACTCCAAGTAACTGTTTGGGAGTGAAGGTGACTAATTCCTGCTGGGAATGCAGGATTCAATGGGTTACAGGGATGTTTCCAGTCACAGAGCAACTAAGAATTGCTATTAACTCTGACTCCTTTCCTCTTTAACCTCTTCCCCTGTGTTACAACTCCAGCTTTGTGTCAGGCCTCCTCTGCGTCTTCTGAGAGGCCCCAGAGTGCAAAAGCTGCTTTTTAATAGTTGAGCAAGGTTTAAAATGTGTTTTAGTTAGTGTCTGTGTAAGATGAACTTGACTCTTGTTGGAAATATCAAAGAAGCTTTTTCCACCAAGAAGATGTCTTGCGTTTACTCTAATTCTGTCAGATTAAAATATTAAAACAACAGTAATTCTGCCCTTAATGTTGTGCAGGAGTTGCTGTAATTAATAGTATAGACCAATGTAGGTAAAATTCTTCAAGAAATATTGTATTGGGTTTTGCATGTTTCTACTTGTTTGGCGCAGAGTTCGTATTTTTGTATGTCTGAATAAGTGACTGAAAGGTCACATACTTGTAAGTCAAATCTGATTTATAGTTGTATCCTAACTAATTGCATTAACTGCTGAATTCTTCAAAGCTTCCAGGGCTTTGTTTGGGGCAAAAGAAAACCGTTTGATTTTCTTTTCATTTTTGGAGTGCATCTCAATACCTTACTAATAGAGCTTCCCAGGATTTTCTTCAATAAGTTCAAGAGAATAGAAATCCCAAACACCATTGAAGAACCAAGCTGGTTGGTATTTTTAGTGATTTGGAGATCTGGTCTATATTACTGAAACATCAGTTTAAAGAGGGAAAGAATGTATTCGACATGGCAGTAAAACAGAAGCCAGACAGAGCATCATGGCTTGCTAAACTGGATTTTGATTTCATTTGCATCATCTCAGGTGGGAGAAAGTTACTTAAGAATTCTAAATATGCAGAGCCCTGAAGAATTTGTACTTCGTTATGAAGTTAATTGCAGATGAAAGGGGAGACAGACCTGGATTTCTTCAAGAGCTCAATAAATAACTTGTTAATTATTGGGGGGAGTGTTCTAAAATATTAACGGGGTTTTTTGGTACCTGATTCCACTTGGCAGCTCAAAATGCTTTTGAACTTCTGGAAAATAAAAATTCTTGGTTTGGGATTTTTAAGTGGTTTGTTGAAGCCTTGGGTTTTTGACTGAGATTCCTGGAAGGAATATGGTACAGTGTGGCCTTTATAGTTATGCCTCATTTATTTTGGGTTATTTCATTGGACTGAGTATCAGTTGAACAGAAATGAATTTGTCTGAAATGACTATTACAAGTGGTGAATGTATATAAAGTAATAATTAATGAAAAATAATATGCTTTCAAAAAACTCTTTTGAGCTGGGATGATTTATATTCTCCAGGCAGCATCTGTCATGCAACAGTTTCATTATCTGAAGGAATTTTGCCTTAAGGGAAGTGTTTTGCATTCCATGGCAAACAGAGCCTCTCCCAGGATTCACTGAGGTGCCCTGAAGAACTGTAAGTAATAATGAATTGCTTGGGACTTGAGTTCTCTTTAAAACTGGATTCACTTTCAGGACATATCATGGAGGAGTGCAATTTGAGTGTTGCATAGTAACATAGAACAGATTTAGGCCCTTTATCACATTTTACATCAAAATCTCCATCTTTAAGAGCTGTTACTTTGGAGCAGCCTACAATGGGATTATTTTTATAGAAGCACACAAGTGGAAAGTGTAGCTAGTTTTCAGTTTTGCTGCTTCCATATTTGAGTATATGGAACCAAAGGAGGGTTTGTTCCTTGTCACCTGATCTTCCATTCACACACTGGGGATGCTGTGGCTCAGGTTTTAAGCCCTGATGTCAGGCTTTGCAGCACAGATGTTACTCCTGCCTCCTCTGGCCGCCCCAGCAGCCAAGGAACCTCCTCAGCTTGAGGTGGTGCCCTTCTTCTCCAGGGGCTTGTCCTGCCAACCTGCTGTAAGAGGAATAAAGAGAGAAAAATGGGAGAGATGAAGATGGGTCCATATATACTGAATTAGATGTTCCCTGTATCCCCCTGTGTCTGGGCTTGGTTGGTGTCCAGCCAGGTTTCCATCAGGATTGTGGGGCTGTGGTGTTTAAAGGTGGCAGCTTTGAGCTCCTGTGGCTCATGTTAGAGCTGCTGCTACAGGACTGCTGCTGCTGTCCTGTGTGCTTGTGGTAAATGTAAGTGCACATAAAGGCCTCTTGCTTGTGCATAGTCCTCTGGTCATTTGTTCTCCTTGGGGCTCTCCCTGTTCAGTTGTAATTCACCTTAGAAGGGTTGTGCATGTGTTTAGGTAGAAGAAAGAGGGTTTACCACCTTTGCTGTTGCCTCAGGGTTTGGGCAGTTGGTGTTTGCTGGGCACACCGGTGGTGCATCAGTTGTATATTTGGGGAAACTGTGTTTCCCAATAAATCAGTGGTTTGCATTTTGTGCAAGGCAGGCAACTGTCATCTCTTCCCAGTTCTTGGGTACCATGCAGCATTTGGATCCACCAGTGCTGTGGGCTTTGGAGAGAACGTGCTCCAGCAATTCCAAGCTTTTTGTCCATCTCCAGGTGCAGTGAAGGAGCAGGGATTGGTGCTCTAACTCACCCTGGAATGCAGGGAGAGGGGGCCAAGGCTTATTTCTCAACCACCTACAACTTGATTAGCTGAGCAGGCTTTTTTGGCTTTGCCTTTATCATTTTACTGCTGCTATAGGAGCAAGGCAAAGCAGCAGATATTAATATTTAATGAAATGTGCTGGATCTCAATGTGATTGTGTTGCTTTTTGTCTGGATTTAAAAGGGTGTTGCCTCTTCAAGTTCCTGCTGGATTTCTTGTTTAAGAAGCTAAACTCAGGTTTTATAAATGAGTATGCTTTGTCCTTAAGCTAGATGTCTGAATTTTGGGGGTATATTTGTAAGAAAAATGTTTAGAAATTAATATCCTGAATAGGAAGCTGTTTTAGTGGTTAGATTTCATAGGTGGTCACTGAACTGGTCTTGACACACACCTCAAAGATAAAGGGTTCTTAAGAAAGGGAACTATCAATATTTATAAGTGTTGGGGCTTTGTCTTCCATTTTGGAAAGGTAAATCATCAAAAATGTCCAACAGTTAAAAATGGAGTGGAAATAATTATACTGAAAGCTGAAATGCAGAGTTTTATCCATTTGAGGGGATTAAGAATTAAGGAAGCATAGTAGTGTTTTTCTAGGTACTGTAATAGAATATATGGATAAGTGAGCAAAATCACATAAAGGAATAAAGGTTGTTTCTGTCATGTAGACAAAGAAGAAGGAAAAGAGCAGGAGGGTTAGTAGCAGGATAGTCAAAGATCTGCCAGTGCTTGAATTCTGAGCTCTTGTTTCCATTGTTTCAGTAAACAGAAAAACATGCAGGCAAGGCTGTGACATCCTGTCCTGAGTTTAAAGCCAAAGTGGATGTACTGCTTTAATTAAACAAGTCCTTTTTGCTGCTTTATATTATGAAGGCAAGTTCAGGAAGGCCCAAAAGATGCATCTCTTTCCTTGCAGGCCCCTTCCTTGCAGCTCTTGTGCTGTTTGTGCTGGAGCAAAGGGACAGGGGAGCCAAGTTCTCTGTGGGAGTTGTTCATGTGTAACAGTGTTCTGGCTTTATTGGGGCTACACCATACACTGAGAGTCTCATGTGAGAGCAGGACAGTTGGACATGTGGCTGGCATCATTTGAATTACTTGTTTAATAGCTTTTCAAGTTCTGTGCAATGGAAATTGAAGCAGCAACTGATACTGGGCTGTTCATGGCATTGCATGTGTTTAATGCTTAGTGACCACTTGTAATGCTGAGGTTACCTAATGAATTGCTGGATGCCTCTGGTGACTGGATTTTGACATCTATGGACTTCCAAATGCCAGGATTTCCAATCTGCTGGAGGAATTTGGTGCTAAAATAATGTAGTTTGTGTCCGAGAGATGTGCCCTGGTGACTAAGGTATTGTGGTATCCAAGAGTTTGAGGTATGCTGTTTTAAAATGCATATCCTCTGGGTTGGAATCCTAGTTAATATATTCCATGTAGAGTTGGCAGAGCAGAGATTAGAGCTCTATATATTCTTTTTTACACTATGTATAAATGCAGATTTGCCCAAGTAGGATGTGTTTCTCTTCTTTACACAGTGCCAGCACTTGTGCTACTTCAGACATCTTTGCATGTGTGCTTGCTAATGAAAATTCCAGCAGAATAAGCAACCGCTTACTTCTCCAAACACGGGAGAAGGGTTCAGTGGGATGTAAGGAATGAAACCCTGACTTTGCACTTGGAGTGTGCCTCACGGGATTGATGTGTTCTGAGCTCTTACATCTGGCTGGTGGTGAAATGTGTCACAGAATCATAAATATTCCTAAAAATCAGGCCTTGCTTATCTCAGAATGGGAGTTCCTGGAGGCTTTGAGTGTCTTTATGTGGAGGCAGATCTGTGGGCCAGCCACCCTTTTCATCCCACGTATGCTCCGTCCTGAATTTCATTGCAGCTGTCATAAAGTTCATATTTAACAGATATTTAACTTACATGGTGTTTGGACTATTTTCTGGACAGGAAGGCAGCTTGTTTGTATAAACTGCATGATGACAGGAACTCTTCTGACATGGGTTTTGTGAAATGATTATTTTAGAACAGCTCCTCCAGTCATACTCTGCCAATATTTGTAAATTGGCATAACTCCTCCTAAAAGTTATTAGTTTTGTTTTACTGCTGAGGTCTTGGTGCTGCAAAAAGAGGAAAACATCTTTTATTCTCTCTGCACTTAAATGGCCAAACAAACCATAAGCAAATTCCAAGATCCTCTTGAGAGATTTTATTCTAGGAATGCTTCAATGTCTCACCCATTTCGGCTGCTTGCCTTTGGAAATCTTTGTCACTGGGAGCACTGAGGAACTCAAAGTTTATTTTGAGATGAGTTGAGTTTTTATTTAAATGAGTTATTTCTTTACTTTTGAGGAAGCAGTACTTTTTGTCCTGTAGTCCTGATCCCTGCACAATGTGCATGTTCTGCAGCTGAGTCAGGGGTGTTATAAGTGACAAGAGCCCAAACCTGCACCCAGGGATCCCCACATGGTGAGCACTGCAGGACAGACACCACGGAGCAGAGTGTGACTACCAGGGAGTTATGCCAGCCCCATGGGTTCCTGTGGAAAGCCCTTTCTGTGGGGTGAGGGGTGAGCTTTCATGGAAAAGAAAATTTATTTCCAAGTGGAGAATCTTGATTAGCCTGGGAGCATTCCATACTCATCCTGCTGTGTCCTAACGAGGCAATTAGCTACAAACTCTAAGCTTTGTCAAGCGTAGGATAGTGAAATATTTGTACATAAATTTCAGTTAAATTAGCAAACAGGGAAATTTCTGGATTTCCGGCATTTTTTGTAGTTCTCAAATCACATTACAACCCCTGTCCAGGCAGAAGAAATCGTCAAAAAAAGGAGGAAGGGAAAGAAGGAAAATGGCATGAATTTCAGAAAACAAATGAGGTGTTTGATACTTCTTGACAGGCCCTGAAGCTTGAAGGGAAGACTGGGAGGGAAAGGGAAGGTGTTTAGAAACATATTTATATTTTGCTGATATTCTCTTCTTGAAGTATCATAACCAGCTGTATATAAAGAAATCATAAAGCATGAGCAACAGAAGTCAATCTGTGCAGGATGTGCTCATGAATCATTATTAATAAGAGTTATTTAGCAATGCTTGAAAACAGTGTGAAACATTTGTCTTCTAAAGATATTTGATTTGGGCTTTCTTAAATGTTTATTTCTTGTAAGTAGTTGTAGTTCTTTGTATAAATTTTGTTAAAAGGTCAAGTCTATGTCCCTGTGCTCATTACAAGTGTTATTATTGACTTTAGTAGAAATGAAATGCTGCCTTTAGTAGAATTGTGCTTTTATTGTACTTTTTGAAGTCTGAGACTCTCAACACCAAAAACATGTACTCTTAAAGGGCAGGTTGAGTCAGCAGGGAAATGCCCAAAACAAGTGGGAAGTTCAGGTGGAAAGATCAAGCCAATTATCCTCATAATAAAGTAAATCTGGTTTACTTTTGTAAGTGGGAACTTCAAGTAGCAAATGCCACCCTTGCCTTGAGAGGGGGATAGCATGGGATTCCCAGTCAGGGTTTATTTTGTGGGGAAAAGGATTTTGATTTTTTTTTTTCCTAGCAAGAAATCTATTTCTTGATTCATTTTATCACTATTGCAAATAAGGAGGAGACCATTGCTTTGGTAAACACTCTGCAAATCAGGTTAATGAAAACACAGTGTAGTACAGCACAGGACCCATGGAATAGCTGGAACAGGTATCAGATCTGGTTTCAGCAAGTACTAAAAGCCTTGTTGAACAGTTTCTTTACACCAAGAAACATTGACCCAAGGTGCTTGTTCATGCTCTGCTGGCTTCCTTGCATGGCTTGGAGCTTTCAGGGTGTTTTTCTCCTCAGTGAGCATATACAGAGTGACAGTGCAGAGACCCCAGCAAGGGCTTTGCCCTCGGGGTGCTGCACTCAATGCATCTTCTTTCTATCTAGATTATTTTGATATTAATAGAAAAAGTAAAGCCCAACAATTAATGATGTTAAAGCTAATTGGGGGTGATGCTGACATGGAGGAAAACAGGCTGTGGTTGAGAGTTCTGTTTGGTTCTCTTCCTTGAGATTCAGCTGATCTATCTAGCATCCCTCCTATTGGAGTGGTTTGGGATCAGGGCCTGAAAGGCTTCATTAGGTGAGCTATTTAATAACGTGACATGTGAACTTTATGGAGCTTAGAGAGCAAGGGGAAATGAAACTTAGGTTAGATCCTTCAAAGGCTATTTGGAGTGTATGTAAGTCATAAGAAAAACATCATAAAGTAGTAATGTGTCCAAGAAGGAAAGTGGTTTTCTTGCTGTAAGTGAAATGGAATCCTTTGGGATGTGCCAGTGTGGAAGAAGGCAGCTGGTGCCACAAGGTCTGTGCCCTCCCACGGGGGCAGCCTGGCACATCCCACCCCGAGCCTCCCTGCCTCGGGCTGTTGTGTCTGGAGGTACCTCCAGGCAGCTGAGACAGGGTGTCTTTGGGAAGTGTGTGATGGAAGCAATAAATAATACATGTCCTGGTGTGCTTGGTAGCACAGGGGGTGTGCATCTTGTGTCTGACAGGTGCAGTGTTCCCTTCCCTGTGAACACACCGTGCTGGGGGTGCCTCTGCAGGGCTGGGAACCACAAGGAGCTCTTGTCAAGGAGAGAGCTGTAGCATCCTTATGGTAATCTTCTGCTTCCCCCTGTTGTAGCTATGTGTAATGCCAAAAAAAAATAGAGCATTATCAAAGGAAGTCTTGACAAAGCTCAGATTTTCTCACTTATAAAACTTAAGCAGACTATTAACTAGTGTAGAGTACTTGTTTTCCTGAGCAGTTGTGCTCTAATAGAACATTATCAAGCCATTTTCCTGTTCTTTTGATTTTGATTCTAAGATGTCTATTATGTTATATCACAGTTGCTTTAAAAAAAGCAGTATGAGGTTGGAGGTTAAAAAGATGGGTGTAGCTGCCTCCTTGGAAAGGGTGCAATTTAAATTAAGTCACAGAGTGTAAAATCAAGGGGAAAAGGGGACCTAAGCTGGCTGAATGTTTAACAAGAAAATTACAATACACTTTTGCAAGCTAGAGATGAAAAGAAACCCCAAACTCTCCAAACTGTTGGCTTGTGGAGCATTCCAATAGTGGCATTCCAGGGAAAGGTCAACTTAGATACAGTCACTGCAACACTGGGAGTGTTAAATATTGTCCCTCAGTCTCGCTCAGTGCTCTACAAATTGGTGATGCTTTCTTTTAACATCTCCATTTTTATTAAATTGGAAATGGCAGCGTCTCAGTGAGCCGCCTTGGATTTTGTTCACTGTCTTAACTGTTCAAAGAGATTTATAAAGTAAGGGAGACTTTTGAGGAAAATAGCAGAATCCCAGTGGGGGTTGAAGGAATTCGCTCTGGTTTGGCCTGGCATTATTTTTAGCTCTTGCATAGTAAATGAAGCTGTTCTTCTGTGTCAGTGTCTCAGCTACATGGCGGGTGTGGCAATGTCAGTGCTGGGGCTCCTGTGCCTTTGGTGTGTGGCTGACCTGGGTACCGGAGGACACAAGTGTCGTCTTCCACTTTTCTTGCTGGGGTTGCCATCTCAGCTCGTGGCTCTGGGGCTTTTGCCAGGCTCTGTAACAACGCAGGCTTTTGTGAAGCTGAATTGGCCAAGTGTGATGATTCCTTATGGCCTTTCAATGCTTTGAAAAGACCAAGGTGAGGGTTTAAAAAACATTTCTAGGTGTCAAGGTGAGAGTCAGAGGCAGGAGTCCTACAGGTGTCTGTTTTGCACAGTTTATGTGGGTGGTGGGTGCTGAGCTCTCCCATCAGCCTGAGTGGATACCCCACAGTAACAGCTCCCCCTCATTTGAGCTTCCTGTGGCCTTAGGTTCAATAGATGTGCAATGAACTTGCAGTGCCATTCTGTGCAAGGAGTGGGGTTAGCCAAAATTCCTGGTCTGCCTGGTGAGCCAACTTGTCTCCTGTAGAGGCAGATGGATTACAGGGAGAAAGTACAATGGGCCTCTTGGCTGCTTCTGGCTTTCTGGCATGTTTGCTGCTCTGGGAAGGCAGGCTTAACTGGAAGTTCCCTTTGTCTTGTGCTTTCTGCAGGTCAGTGTTTAAGTTACTGGAATGGCTGAATTTGGTTTTACTTTTCATTTGCTTCTTTACTTTGGACCAAATGCCTGCAGTGCTGCTTAGATTTGTCTGATAAGATCTCTGAGAGAAGCCAAAAGGGACTTGCCTGACAAGGTTTAAAAAGAGGTATGCTGATAACTTTTAATGAAAGTATACTTGTGATCTCATGTTGAAATTATTAATCCTCTGTGAAGGTTACCAAAGTGATTAACAGGAAAATGCACAACAGATCTTGGCACTGTGTATGACAAAAAACCAGCTCCAGGCTTGGTTTCTTTCCTTCTGGATTAATTCCTTCTTTTTAAAGTAATAGGTGAAGACATTTGACATAGATCAGGTGTCAATGTCGAAGTAAATTTGAGGTACACAGAGCCAAATTCTGTGTTAATGCAAACAAGTCATGATCACTTTTACATTAGAAAGCCTTGCCACTAACATCCAGAATGTGATGATTAACAGAGAAGTCATTTTTCTTCAGTTTATAAATAGAAGTGCAGCACCAAAATGTGTTTGAGGCTTATTCAGCCCTGTGTCCCACAATATCTGTAGTATCTCAGATCCTGCTGATTTGCCCTTGCTGCTGGCATACTGTCCTATGTACCTCAAGAAGCAGCTCCTCGTGGATTCCCTGGGGGAGTGCTGGCCCTGGGAGCAGCCAGCCAGCAAGGAAGGAAGGAATAAACAAATTCACAGCATCCATCTGACAGCTGTGTTTAAAACACGGGCTGGGCACTAGTTTTGATTAACTAGCTCTCTCCCTTTGGAACTGCTTTAGAGACCTTGTGCTGAAAGGTGGGCTGAGCCCTTGCCGTTTTGGGCAGCAAGGGAGCACAGCCCGCCTGCCCCACCCCTCAGGCTCCAGCTCTATTCTGGGCTGCTGTGCCCACGCCTCAGCAGGTTGGTTGGTTTGCAGCCCGCCCACTGGTTGGGCTCTATCCTTCCATCCTGCTGCCGTGGCTCCCTGGGTTTCATCCTCCAGGGGAACCCCTCACTTGGCTTGGATTTGGTGGCACCACCTGAGTCAAGGGACTAAACTGCCCTCCCTTGCACTTTGCCTTGTTCTCCCGCTGTGACGTCCCTTCCTTTTGCAGGGGTGCACATATGGCTGGAGTCCTCTTGGCCTTATCCTGCACCAAAGTGTGAGTCATTCTTGCCAGGAAGAATGTCATGTATTTTCCCTTGTGATTCTCTTCCAGAACCTGTTTTCTCCCCCTTCCTAAGGCCTTGGTTGTTTTTGCTGAAGCTAAAATGCTAGATGTCTTTTGGTTGGGTTTTTTCACAGGGTGCACTGATTCTAACCACGTCAAATCCGAAGGGTTTACTCTTCCTGCTGCTTTTGCACAACAATAAATTCTATAAATTGTCTTTACAGATTCCTCTTTTCCTCTTAGGCTCTGGCAGCAGGAGCAGAGGTGTAGGGACAATGGGATCACTCTGGAGTAAGCTGGGAGCTGTCTTTACTACCCAGGCTATTGGAGGCTTTACCTACATGTGGCTTTAGACTTACAAAATCAAAGATTGTAAGTAAAGTGTTCTTAGTCTTAAAGATTGTAAGGAAAAGCTTGAAAACTGTGGCTAAAGTTCTTCCCAAAAGCTCAGAAGCCAGACAACAAGAAAGAATTCCACATTTCCTCTGCAAACGTGGAAATATCAAGATTTATGAAAATTGGACAGTGCTGTTGCAGAAGGCAACAATATTTTGGAGGTATTTTATAAATATTTGCAAGCCTAGTCTATATGCTGTCGTAGATGTGAATACAACTTTCAAAAAGATACTTCTCTGCAGTATCTTATCCTAAACAAAGGGAAATAAAGTATAAACAAGTCAGTGCCTTTATTTTCTTTCCATCTAAATAAAAGCACGCATTTCCCTTGTTCCACTTAACTGACATTGTGCTTGAGGTGAAGAGAGGAATATTCCTAACTTGTGTCTAGTTCACCACATATTGATGCTGTATTGACATTTTATTTGCATTATCTGGTATATAATAATATATTATATACAATATATATATTATACACATTAGTGGTATTTCCCTGTTCTTTTTTAGCACTGTAGACTGTGAATTTCTCCAATAGCAGGATAAATGTTTGGCCTTTTGCATACAAGAAATGAACTATTGCAGGAATAGTTTTTACATTGTCGGGAAATATTTCAGAGAATAATGCCAAACAAGCTGTTTGAGAGAAATCTGTTTTATAGCATAGGCTGGAGTTAAATTCATCTTATTCAGGAAATCAGAAGGTTATTCTTTCCTTAGTATTCCTGGCACAGTGGTTTTTCAGGGCTGTGCCAGCATTATTAATTATGATTATCAATGATGACACTTAGTGCCCTGGTTTGGTTGACATGCTGGTGTGTGGTCAAAGGTTGGACTTGATGATCTTGGAGGTCTTTTCCAACCTTAATGACTCTGGTTATGCTGTGTTACAGAGGTGAGGCCCCTTAGGTAACATTTCCAGCCTGCTCTCCAGGTTTGACCTGGTCAGGCTCTGCTCTGCCAAGCTGACAGGTAGGGGTGTGTTCCTGCCTGGAACGCTGTGCACAGCAGGCTGTTCCTGCAAGGATCCAGTCTGGGAGAGAGCAAAGCCAGCTCTTTTGATGTTGTTTGCTGAATCCCTGTTGAATGGAAGAGCTCTGTTGCCTCGGTGATGAGCCAGCATCGGTTAGCAAGGCTCCTTTAGGTAATGGAGTGAGAAATGGGAAAGGATGGTAGAGCCACTCGGTTTAGGCTCCCAGGAGAAGGGGAAGTGTTTCAGGAGCACTGGGCTGGCTTCTCCCCTGGACAGAAAGGTTGTGTAGCTCATAAATCTTTGATTCTCCACAACTCAGACAGTGGGATCAGAGCATGGCCAAGAGCCCCTTTTACAAAAGCCTGGAGGGGGAATGGCTTCAGACAGACAGCGAAGGGCTAGATGGGGTATTGACAAGGAATTCTTCCCTGAGAGGGTGGGCAGGCCCTGGCACAGGTTGGGCAGAGAAGCTGTGGCTGCCCCTGGATCCCTGGGAGTGTCCAAGGCCAGGCTGGACGGGGCTTGGAGCAACCTGGGCTGGTGGGAGGTGTCCCTGCCCATGGCAGGGGGTGGGAATGGATGGGCTTTAAGGTCCCTTCCCACACAACCAGTCTGTGAAATAAAGCATGGTAGGGAATGGCTATTGGGATCTTAGCTCTTGCTCTGGGCTCCTTGAAGCAGTCAGCTTAGGGATATAGCTGTTAAAATTGAAGAGTAAACTGAAACGGTGGTGTCCTGTGACAGCAATGTCCTCATTTGCTTCAGACAAGTGAGGTGGAGGATGTCTTCACACTCCTGAGGAGAAGTGGGTAGGAGCAGTGATTTTAAAGTGCATGCTATAAATGACAAGCTAAAGCCCCAAATGCTGGTAATTGCAGCTCATCTCTTGCACACGTTGAGATCTGAAGTGAAAGGAAATTAGGAAGGCTAATTAAGTAGAGCAGGAGGGGGGCACAGAACCTTCTCTTAACTGTGGGTCTGGGTACTTGGAAGTTAATGCTATTTTTAAGCAGACCAGTGTTAGTGAAGAGATTGGAGGTGGGATTTAATGCTCATGAGATAAATGAGGAAACAACTGTAACTTCGAGGAAATCCTGACTTCCTGCTTCCTTAGCTTGTAAAAAATGTGCTTCTTCATAGTGTTGGTGACCAGCTGTGACTGACTTGAGCAGCGAGATGGGCTGAGGAAAGTCCTCAGCTTCCTCCTCTACTTCCTGCATTAAATAAGGAATAAAAATACACTCATCCTATACAGAGTTTCCATGGAGCTGGGTTGCTCTGACTAGACTGATATTGTGTGCCATCCTTAGTGATGTGAGTACATGGAGCTGAGAATGGATCAGGGCTGCAGTTAGTTCTTCACACAGTGGAACTTGGGAATTGGCGGCAGCCAGGTGTGTGTTTATGTTGTGAAGGCTGGACAAGGAACGTGTTCCTTTTGGCTTTGTTCAAGGGAAGCTCACCTGCAAAGTGGGAAGGAAGCAGGAAATAGTCTGTTCACTTTTGTTATCACATTATTAAAACAATCTGTACTACTTCTAGAATATTCATTATCTCAAATACATGTTTTTTCTTCTCCCTCAAGGGCATTCAACTTCATTAGAGACTTTCCTGGGCTGTTTCAGGGGGTTTGTCCTAATATGGAGCAGAATGGGCTGGGTTGTCTTTAGGTCTTTTTCCTTCTGTTGGAATATCTGTTGTGCCTTGAGGGCTCCAGCACAAAATGGGAAGTTGGGTTCTCCTGTTTTACTCCCAGACTCCTATTCCTGTGTTATATTCCATACAGGAAGGGTTCCATCTAAAGCAGCCCAGAAGGGAGGTTGATCACAACGTGAAGCAACGAACAAGAGATGTGGGAACATCCCCCAGATACTTGTTAGAGCTTCTCAGTGCTGAATTAAGGCCAGTCCCACTTGGACCATGAGCTACTTGGCTCTGGGTTCTGTTCTGTAGGAAGGTTTTCCATAGAGAGCCTTTATTTTAGTGGTCACATAGAGCTGAAGGCAGCTTTGGAATTGTCTGTGGTAGTGATGAGACCCATCTATGATGAATTAGCATGATTTATGACAAAATGGTTTGTCCCTGGTGAAATATACAGGGTCTCCAGCAAGATGTTTCTGTATCTCAGGTGTGAAACGCTGCTTATCTTGAGCCAGTCAATCAATCTCTAAGCACAGTTCTCATTGTAAAGGCATCAGAATTAGGTCTCGCTGCAAGAATATCTCATTTTATAATGCTCAGTGTGATTTTGCAAAGGATTAATTAGCATAATAAGGCAACTTCTATGATCTTCAATTTGGAATGTAAATTAATAATTATTTTTAATACTAATCAGTTATGTATCTATACCAGTTTATGCATTATAAAAGGTATTCATGTGGAAATATTTCTCCTTCAATATGGCACACGAAATTCTTTTATTTTTTTAATGCTGACCAAAAATGCTGACCAAGTGTTTTCTGTAAATAAACCCCTCTCTGAGCACTCACCTGCTGCATTCCCAGTGTTTGGATGTACAGTTACCCAGGATGCCTTAGAACAGCCAGCATTTATTACAGATCAGCATTGCTTTGACATAATTCTGGTTTTTGTTTGCTGTGTCTTTTTGCTGGCTTTGAACTCGTTAACTTGCATTTCAGTTCCCATTCTTAGTTGCCAGCAGAGGGTAAACTGGCCGTTGGAATTCTGTTTTCGTGCTATTTTTCAGTTATGAGTGGTTTTAGGTCCTTGCTCAAGTGTAGTATTGAACCTGCAAAGGTAATTATACCTATTTTAATGCTATTAATAGTGTTTAAAAGGGATCATTGCAGCAATCAGCTTTAGCCTTTTTGTCAGCTGTGTTTCTGTGTAATATTGTGTATTACTCCCTGAAACACTGATGCCTTTGAAATAGCTTGGCTTGTTTTGAGAAAGGGAGGGAAAGCAGAATAATTTTGGATAGTTTCCTTATTAAATGATGCTTTTTATGGCTCTTCAGAAAAAAATAAGGGGATGGCATGACAGGAGAATAAAGCCCAGATATGTAGCTTGTTGTCTGTTAACCCTCTCTTATTTTCCTGCAGGAAATCCTGGCTGAGCAAAGTTGGAAGCCCAAGTTCCCGCATAGATCGCACAAATTTTTCCAACGAAAAGGAGATCTCCAAGCTTGACTTCTCGGGCTTTAGCACCAGATACTGACAGAAGGGGACACCCCAAAGCACAAACCCCTGACATTTCTGCTCCATGCTATTTCCTG
This sequence comes from Anabacerthia variegaticeps, assembly GCA_035583185.1. Classification (NCBI taxonomy): domain Eukaryota; kingdom Metazoa; phylum Chordata; class Aves; order Passeriformes; family Furnariidae; genus Anabacerthia; species Anabacerthia variegaticeps. The sequence goes on along the minus strand of JAWWEW010000112.1, from coordinate 4,140,070 downwards.
TGCCTCCATCCACTGTCACAAATGTGCTAGACAGAAACATAAATGCTCCCTGTTCCCAGGAAGTAAGAATTCCTTGTTTTGCTCTGTTAGACATCTCATACCAGCCATGTCAGCATTTGGCATCTAAAATGCTAATATCTAATTTATTGCAGCTTGAAAGACATGTAAATGCTTAAAAGTGTCAGTGGTTATCTGTGCACAATGAGGCTTGTTACATACAACCCTATGGTACCTTATCTTTACACTGTGATTCATATTTTAGATTCAAAGTAATAAATTTATGTTCTGCACTTTGTAACCTCACCAAAAATACTTAATTGCAGAGCTGGAGCATTGAGTATTGAGAGGTTTGTGGTAACAGCTCTGTGCTATGGATGATGCTCTTTGGACTTATGAAGATGTAATGGTAACTTGAAATAAATATGAATTGCCTCAAAACTGGGATTATCTAGTCAGCCCTGGTTTAAAATTGTCCATAATAATGCAGATTAGCCTTGGAACCACATGGTGAAACGTGTGGCCTCTCACCTTGTTTTTTCCTTGCCTACCTCCAGCTCATGTCCATAGTGACTATAAAGGATGTTTTGATCTCTTTGCTTTTTTTTGAAGTTCTTACTAGAATTGAAGATTTCAGTGGTGTTCCTTGTGGCTGTGTCTCGCTCCTGAGTGAAGATGTGTTGGAACCTGGTTCAACCTGCTGCACCACATCCATCACCTCAAGCCCACAGAAGGTCTTAGGCCATGTCCCTGCAATAAGCACTGGGTCAGTCTGTGCAGCAGTGGATCCAGATCTCACACCCAGTGCTCTCTTCACAGGCACCACGGGGTCAGCCAGGGCTGGGACTGGCCCACATCCTCCCTTCTGCAGCACCTGGGGGGCAGGAGTAGGACACACCAGCAGACTCCAGGAGGATACTTAGGCTGTTATTCCCACTGGCTGCCCTGGGCCCTATCTTAGGGTAGGTAGTCTCAGGTTAGGCAGTTTCACCAAATCTGCAGTTCATGTTTGTCATTTCAGAAAGGGCACTTCACTGCCCTTTTCCATCTATGCAGAGCGTGCATAGAAAGGTATTTCTGCTCACAACTGGACTGATTTTTCTCTGGGCCTTTGTGCATGAAGCAGTCAAGTCTCCTTTCCAGAATCTGCAGGAGTTACTTATCAATTGTGCTGTGCTTATACACAAGTGCCTGTTGTTGAAGTTGTGGTCAGTGGCTCTTGTTTGGCTCCTGGTAAATGGCAAAGTTCAAGTGTAGCCAGAGCTCAATAGTTGTTCCATCCTCTTGGAAAACTGTTTCCTGCCCAGCAAAAGGAGTTTACATTTTCCTTGGAGCTACCTGGCAGAAGATACCCCTTTGGTCAAAGATTTTTCCAGCCAAGTTGCTTTGCTCATGTTTTGGGCAGAAAGGAAAGAGGAAGGCAGAGAACAAAGGGGACATTAGATATGGAGATGGAATTGCTTGGATGTGTTGGCAAGGGTGGAGCTGGGCGTGCAAAAGCACTTGGGAGTTCTAAAAGGTTATGAAAGGTAAGGATTGAGGGTGGGGAAGCAGCCACTTAAAGTACTTGCATTTTGGGGGGAGAAAATACGTGAATAGAGAACTTTAGGGAAAATTGCAAGATCAAAAAAAATAAACTTGAATTTGTTAGGAGCACCACTCCAAGGACTTGAGTGCCTTCCGCAGGCAAGGAGGCTTTGCTGAGCAAATAAGCATTGCATGTGTGTCAATGTTTCCCAGAAACCTGGGGCAGGATTTTCAGAGGAAAAGGGAATGAATGTCACCTTCCATACCTTCAGAGTTTTGGGAAGTCTTAGGGCCAGTTGTCCTCTGTACAGTCTGGTTTCTTAGGAGCATTTTTCTGTGTTGCTTTCGTGTGTTGCCTGTTATTGTAACTAAGAAAGCCTTGGCTTGCACTGTGTGCATTAATCTTCTCATTTTATTTAATCCTCAGATTCTGTTGCAGTGTTGTGAGCCCCAAATCATCCCATTTGTGGAAGTGCAGGATGTGCAGAACACCAGAGCAGTGTCTCTAGATTTAATGAAAACAACATTGGTTTTGAAGAGCCAAAGAATTCCAGTGGTAAGATAGAAAAAAGCAGGAGCAGTTGGCTAATCAGATACCAGAACTGAGTTGAGTCGTTTTTCCTGTTCTATCTATATTAATATCACTCAGTTATGACTGTAGGTATCCCTTAATTTTATTTTTGACTTAGTTTTTTGAAATGCAACACAGCAAGAATGAATGATGCCTAGGCCAGCTTCATTCTTGCTGTAAGTGGAAAGAGTTTCTACCGAATAGTTTCTATCTAAATAGAAAGTTTCCATCCATAGTTCCTATTCTACAAATAGTTTTTCTCTAAAAAAGGTTGAGACTTCTGAAAGTCTGTTCCCACTGTTTCCAAGTTATGTGTGAATTCTGCACAATTCTGATTTTCTTGAAGGAAAATGTTGTGCCTGACTTGTCCTCTACTGCAATTTAAGGAAGTTCACCTCATTAAACCTGAAGATCAGAGGTACTAATGAAAACTAGAGCTTAACTCCTAAATAGCAGGAAATTTCAGAAATTTCCTGGTTTGTTTGTGTTTGATTAAAGTATAAAAAATCAAATCTTCCCAAAGAGTGAGCAGAGCGAGAATCCTCAGGAATGATGTAATCTTGCATTATGCCACACACTCAGCATTTATGGTGCTGTAATGCAGAAGGGGGATGTTCTGCTGCACCTACTCATTCCTGAGTCTCATGCAGGGAGAAGCGTGGTGGCATCTCCTGCCATACTTTCTCTTGGGTGACACCAATCTGTCACTTTTTATTTCCTTGATGTCCTCAGGAGCTGCCTTGCTTGGCTTGTTTTCTTAGAAAACTGTGGGCATGTTTGCTGCTGGAATCCTCTTACTAGACAGAGTGAAGTGGATTAGTGAAGAGAGCTTCCTGATTAATGCGTGGCTCCCCACTGGTGCCAGTGCCCTGGGAGGGAGGGCTCTGCTGCTGCCTGCTGGCATTCCTATTAAAGTCTGGTTAGACAGTGGCAATACCAGGAACAGCAATTCCTGTTGCACTGTTCCTCCTCCAGGCTCCACACACTCTGTCTGGTGGGTATGAGTATTAGTATTTGGGGGGTTATTTCTGCCTCAAAACACACTGCAGGGACTTAAGTGCACTTGCCCCAATTCATTTGATATTAATACTGACATAATTGGATAAAAAGTACTGACATGGAAGATCAAAGGAGGAACAACCTTACTTCTGGTTAAAAGGGCTGCAGAAGTGGATTGGAAGGTTTTACTAGTCAGAATTCAGTATGGTTTGAGTAATTAGGAGGGGGCTAGTTGTCTTCCACAATTAGGTGATCTCACTGTAACAGTTAATTTGCATAAGTGCAAACATAAATGTTTAAAAGCGGTTCCTGATGAATCACTCCATAAATCAGTTGTGAGGTGTACTTGTCTTTACCCCTGAAGTGAGCAATTCCATTTGAACAGCATTAACAGGGGGGTAGGAAAAGGTTTGGGGCCAAAATTCGACAAGCAGAGCTGTCTCTGATGAGAAGGCATTGTGGGCTCTCTTGTGGCTGTGCCAGTAGCTCCTTGGTGTTAGTTCCTAACTCCTGATTCCTGTATTTTGGGAATAGGAAAGCTTTGCAAACCACTTCATCCTGCATTTGAGTTGTTCCTGAAGGTGGACAATGAGTTTTAAGCCATGTTTGATTCATAGACACTTGATTAGTGTCAAGAACTAAATTTTGTCTGTCATAACCTTGTATTGCTGTGTTCCAGAAAAAAGGGCCAATGCCCTTGAGGATTTCTGGGACAATTCTGTTCTGGATCTGACAGGCATATCCCCAGGCTGAATCGGAGGAATACCCAGAATCCCTGGGTTCCGCCAGTAGCTGAGAGGTAACCTGGCATTCCCTTGGATTTGGCAGGGAGATAAAACAAACAATGGAGAGACACAAGTTTTGTGCTGGAGGCAGTGACTTCTGTTCCACTGGAGTTCTGCCAGGGACTTCAGTGGGAACAGTAATTGGTCATGCAGTGGAGGAGCTCCGGAGCAAGGAAATGCATTATTAATGGGACAGTGTTGGAGCAGGGGGAGATAAGATAAAGGCACTCAGTCACGTTCTCGGTGCTGCCTTTGTGCTTTCCTAATTACAGAAGTACCACTGTGGCTTCAGGAGCACTAGGAAAGCCTGGACTTTCTTGTATGAAGTTTAGCACTTGAAACCATGCCAGGTGCTCACCATCCAGGGCAGGCCAGTAACTACCAATTTGTAGTTAGAGTTGTTGTGCAAAGGGTAGGAGCAGAGGTAAGTGGATACACGGAGCCCTTAAAAGCCTTAATAGCAATGTTAAAATGAAAAATAAAATCCCAGCTGTGGCATAGGGATGGTAAGTAGAGCAGGAAGAGTGCAGGGACCAGACCTCTGAGAAGATCCACGTGGAGAAATTTACCTGTAGTTGTTTTTTTGGAGCTGCACTCAATGGCACCCCTGGAAATGAGTCCTTGGGGAGCAGCATAAAGAGAGAGGGGTAGTGGGGAAGAGGGGCTTGGCACAAGAAAGTCTGTCTTGAAGGAGTCGTTGAGCTTGAGAAGGCCTTCAGAAGCAAAAGGTGAGGAGATACTTGGAATATGAGAAAAGGCCAATACTCAAGTATCAAGTGATGTATAGCACTTGTATAAGCATTGCTGCTGCCCTGTATGGCTGATGAACTGCTGTGAGGAGCCCACCTCACCCTGGAGGAGAAATCTTCCTGCCAGGTAGGAAAGCACATGGACTGTGTGTCTCTAATAGTGAGGGGCTCTGACAGCAGCATCTCTTCCCAGAAATAACTGTCTGCTGTCAGGAAACAGGCAGACAAAAAAACTGCAGACCAAGTTAAAACTGGTTAATGACCCACAATGTAACTCGGAGAGAAAAAAACCTGTTCCGTTATCTAAGTTTGCTGACACTCTGGGAACAAAATGATGACTAAATAGTAATGTGTGCTCCAAAGAGTGAGTGATACACCAAGATGAATAGGATTTAGGCACTATTTATCACAGTTAAGCCATAGCCTGAATGCCATAACGCTGATTCTTTACATTCATTGTGCAGCCAGTATAATCTAGCAGGCAGCAATGTGCCTGTGAGAAGGAGGAAACTATTTCTATTGTTTTGAACTCAGTTGTAGGCACAGAGTGATTGACAAGGCTGTGCTTTCTCTTATTTCTAAGATACCACACTGATATTTGTAGCAACACTTTAGTCTGAAAGTCTGAATTATTACATTCTACTGTTTAAAGTGTTTGAAAGACCTGTGAAACTCACCTCTGCTGCTTAATTTTTGAGACAGTCTCAGCACCAAGGTGCAGGTTAAGTACCCTCCTCTGCAGGAGTTTGATCCATGGTGTATTTTATTTGATGGCTATAGAGGAATGGCACTCCCTACATGTAAGACATTGGTGATGCTTCCATCATCCCTGTTCAGATAGCTGGCAATGTGTGGGTGCTCCCAGCCTCTGTTTCTGTGACTGGGCTTTAGTCCTGGGCCATAAGTAATAGTTAATTTTGCTGGTGTTAATACCCCTGAGAGTAGCATTAGCTCTGCACACAATTTGTAGAAATCATCATGTATGAAATTACAATTTTGTTCTGACTCAGCCATAAAATTTGCTCTTTGGGTGGTATGAAATGCTGTACTCCTGAGCTGCCCTTCAGTGGGAATTCTGTAATATTTTGGGAAGAAAGGGAAAGGAAGGGACAGAAATAGCCACAACTTGTAAAGTTTTTGGCTTGGCTGAGGTATGTCTAAAGCTCACCCACGTTCTGAATGAAATAACTGAATTGTTCTGGAAATCCTGAGATAACAGCTTCTGGTTGCTTTTGTAATTTCCAGGTAGTATTCAGGAAGCGTAGGGAATGAAAGCCGAAAGGGATTTGTTTTTTTTATATCCTTTTTCTTTTTTTCTAAAAGCCACAGCCAGGACTATGTGCATTTTCTCCAACCTGTATGAGGGGAAGGGAGACACTAAAAGCTGCTGTGGTAATTAACAGGGTTTGAGATGCTTGAGGGCAATCTCCAGAGTTCCAAGTGGTGCTCAGTCCCAAGGGAAAGGCCAGGGGTGCATTAAGTTGCTTTGTAGCAAAGCCCTCAGGGAGAGGCTTTTCCAGAGTATAAACCACAGTTTGCAGACCCGGGGCCATCCAGCTAAAGATGCCAAGGAATTATCCATTCCAAAGAACCTTAGCAATAGTGAGGTGCAAAGAAGGAAAAAACTGGGGTTTTCTCCCTGCTATTGCAATCCAGGAGGCATTAACTTCTGGAAACTAGGAGGCAGGCTTGTCCTCAGGTGTTTGTATTCCCTAAAGGACAAGATGGGAAGGCAGCTGTACATTATTTAGTAGCAAACATCTGATGTGTCTAATAAGGGAAGTGAAGGAAAATACCCTCTGAATTTTGAAAACCTGCTTTAATTGAGGCAGCAAACAACCACAAATCAAAGATCTGCAGCCAAGAGAAAAACACTCAAGTGAGTAACCTATTTCTTAGCGACCTGAAGCAACCACTGAACTAATGCAATTGAAATGAGCATTCAGGAGAGAAAATAAATCTTGCTACCTACTAGAAAAATAGGTAAAAATAGGGACCTTGCCTCTATGCTCCTGCTGCCACCCCTACTGTCACGTATTTCTTGGTTGGATTAGCACATGTAGTACTTGCTGCTCAGTGGTTGTGAACTATTTGCTTATGCTTCTGTATATCACAATTGCTATAGAAAATGTTGCTTCCAGTGATACAAATCTTACCAATTCATGCCTTCACACTTTCCCACCGATTTATTTCTCCTCCAACATCTTTTCTCATGTTTTGCACAGCTGAGCTGTGATCCATCTGTCTGTGCCAGAGATGTTTATTCTTAGTCCAAGATGGAATTTCAGACTCCTGTTCCTAGGTTACCATTTTCCTTTACCCAAGACCTCGGTATTTGGATGTATGATATTGACAACTTAATATTTCAAGTGGAGCAACCAAAAAACCAGAAGCACTTTAAGCAGCTCAGGATGTCCTTTGGAAGCTGGTGCTGGGCAGCAGCTGTGGTGAGCAGTGTAAGGACCATACACAGGCTGTCCTACACTGAGCTGCTTCTATGATTTTTGTTTTTCCAGTCCTTTACTGCTTCAGATTAGAGTTGTCATATCCTAGTGGCTAATTCCAAGGCACTCCCTTCTCAGTATTTCTTAGCTCCCTTGAGTCTGAGGTCAGCTGGAGTTTTATAGCCTTCGAACTCCCAGAAACCTCTGTCCCTCTGGGAATTGCCTTTCCACTTTATTCCAGGCTTTCACCACTGACACGGCTCCCTGTGCAAAGCTCAGCCAGGCACAGCCCTGCATGCCCTGCTGCTCATTGCCCTCCCCAGCTCCTCCAGTGTGGCTGGCAGTGATCACTGCTGCCCTGGCTGCCTGTGCTGCAGTCAGTCCCCCTCAGAAGGGCGGCCCCAGCAGCCACACTCGGCTGGGTAGCTGGGGGTGATCCTTCCTGACAGTGTAACCCCCTGGGATTGCATTAGCCAGGCATGCAGAAAGGAGAGTGCCTGTCTGGCATAATAAACTAAACACACAAGTGGAAAAGCCACCAGCCAGGGGTAGAGCTGGGGCTGCCCTCCTCATCCCACTGTGCTCCAAAGCCCTCCCTTCCCTAGGTGTGCTCATAGTATCTGCTGTCCTTGAATCTGGAAGCTTTTCCATAAAGCTCCTGTTTTGTTTGGTTTTTCTCCTGCAGGCATCTAGTGGGTTTTCTTCTGCTCAAATTGTTCTCTTTCACTATGAAGAAAATGTTAATATTAAAGTGAGGTCATGTATGTGCAGGCTTAGGGAAATTGAATCCCTGAGCTGACCCATCAGTTTAGCTCAGAGTCAAGTAAGTTTAATCCAAGAAAACCAAATTACACAAACCAATCTTATTTCTTCTTCATCCCACTTTACAGTAAACAGTGTTATTAGATCCTGAAACTTCATTTATCCCTCCCTGACCACCTCTAGCTCCTTCCCTGGAGCCCCCACTAAATCCCTCTCTGACTGCATCCCACAATCCTTTCAGAGGCAATTGGCTTACAGCAAACAGGTGGGAGCCCAGTTTGCCACCTCCTTGCCCTTCTGCCTTCTCCTGAGGAACCCAGGATGACTAAATCCTTCACAAGGTACCAAGCTTGGCAAGGTGCTTTAGTTTTACCTCTCGCTGTAGGCACAGTAGCCAGTTCTCTCCACGCCTGCCTAGGCAGTGCCCCCACTTACATTTACAGGCACATTTCACTTGGGATTCTGCCTGGGGGGAACAATTCTGTCATTAAAAGAACTGAAATCCACCTGTGATCAGGTAAGTGGCTCCAGTGACACATTAAGGGCTGTAAATGTAAAGCCCAAGCCCTCATGTACCACTTAGGTATGCTTATATTTTCTTTTAAATATGTTTGTGGGAAGAAATGGACAGGAAAATTTGGACTTGAGGCTTTTTTTCTTACCAGGGAAATCTGTTTTTGTTTCTGCTGTTCATGAAATCGGTGGATTCCCTTTTCCTCTTGAGCTTAAATTTATTGCCTCCTCCTTTCTGGGTAAGTTATTTCTTAGGAGCAAATGAGATTTCTGAAGGAAATATGGGCTAAAGCTGTGCAGTCACAAGAGGAGTCGTTGCCAAAAGGGTAATTTGAACTGGTGGTGGGTGTCATGGATTATGCCACAGAGGCACTGGAAGTGGGTCTGGCTGTAGAAACATCCCCTTGGAGGGTGGTGTTCCTCCTTTGTAGCTCCTTTCTGCTGGGACCTCAAACATCTTTTGGTGTTAACTGGCATTGTGGAAGGATTACTCTGGATAGCTTGTTTTTCCAAAGCTGTGAGCACTCATATAGTACTTGAAGTGTCAGATCAGCTCGCTGGTGATGGGCATGCTGAGCAGGGCAGAGGAAGGTAAAAGCAGTGTAATGGCATTGCGGGGTGTGGTGCTGCTGCAGCCGGAGCACTTCCCAGTTCGGGCTCCCCATCCCTACTGGAGAGGCCCTTGGATCTCAGCGCAGAGAGTGGTCCAGGGACCTCGCTGAGGGCTGGCAGAGGCAGGGGGTTGGGATGGAGGACGTGTAGGATTAGGTTTGAGCCTCCAGAGCACCTGGGGGTGTGCCAAGGGGTGTCTCCATAGGTGGTTATTTATCCCTCTTGAGAAACAGGGAAGGTTGTGCAGGCACTGCAGTGCTTTTAGAACTTGAGCTTAGCTGGCTGTGCGTGGGAAGTCAGTGCCTGACTTCACTGGGTGTCCTGCTCCTCGGGTCTCCTCAGGGCTCTGGCACTTCTGGAGAAGCACTGGGATACATGGGAAGGTCTCTGTCCCTTACAGAGCTTTTCTTATGTGAGCTGTGGAGGGATAGGTAGGCTTCAGGCATGAACTGGGCACTGGTAGGCTCAGCAGGGTGTTAGCAAAACAAAATAAAGAAAATGAACATAAAGAGAAAAAGAAGCAGAAGAGAAGGGATTTGTTCCATAAACCTCAGTGTCCAGCCAGGAGGTGAGGTTGGAATACAAGAGCACTGTTTTGGGACCTGTAATTGAGCTATCTTTGTTTTCTATAGATACAATTCTCTGTCAAATTGGCTATTTTGTATGTTTCTTTCTGGTGTTTTGTTTGGTTGGGTTTGTTTTGTTTTTGTTTGTATTTAACCACTCACATTCTGGGTAAACAGTTTCACAGAGCTTTCCAAATCCAAAGATGGGGACCTTATACAAATTAATCTTATGAGGAGAGGTATTTCCTGGGAAAGCTTTCTGAAGAAATTTTTTTCATTAGTGAGTCCCTCATTACAGGATTAAAAGCTAAGCTCCCTCTTCCCTCATTTCTTCCACAAATTAGGTTTTCATAAGACCTTTTATGTGTTTTTCTAAGTACCACAGGTCTTGCCTCTTCTGGCAGAAATATATATGTTAATAATACTAATTACTTCATACTAATCAACTACTTTTTGATCTTTGGCTAGGAAAGTTTAGGAATCCCTCCTTTCACAGCTTTTTACTGTGATATCCCAAGTGTAGCTGAAAATATTCAGGGCCACATAATAACTGAATGTCATTGACCACTTTGGATCCAAAGGCTCACCCTCAGCAGTGACAAAATATGCACAAGAAAATAAAAAACGTTTGTGCTTCAGATGGCAGTGCAGAATTTCTGATATGAAAATGTCTGAATTCCAGTGCAAAAGGTTGTTGGTCTTGCAGTCCCTGTTTAAAAAAAGGCTGGGCAGCGTCTGATGTTCTTACAAGGGTCTCATTTAATGAGCCAATTTCACCCAGTGATGAGATTTCATCATTACTTGATTTAGGGCTCTAGAACAAGTGGAAAAGAGAGTAACTGTTAACCTGAACTTTCTAACAATTTTGTTAACACACCTGATTTCCTAGAGAGGAAGGCCATGGTGATGCAGATCAACACTGAAGTATAAGCAGTAATTCCAGGGTAAGGTGAGAATATACAAGTAAAACTAAAACAGTTGAGAATGTACAAGATGTTCAAGAAACTGAACTGGAGCAGGTTCATTTGGGGTGAATATGATAATCACAGGGTGGAAGAGCCAAATTTGGGAGAGGAGACCTGCCCAAATGTGGGACAGGAGAACCTGTCCCTGTTTTAAAACCCATTCAAAAAGAAACAAAAGTATTTGAGAATGTTGTTGCTATTTCTGGTTATGTTGTAGGGTAAGTGTTCAGGGTCACAGCAGGAATTTAACTGAAGGATAATACTTGAATAAGAAAGACTGGGGGTCCATTGGCCAAAGAAATCAATCACTGAAAATGAGGTGAGTTTTGGCTTTCTGAGCAGCGAGGCTCTGGCCTGACAAGTGTAGGAGTAATTATTATTATTGTTAACACAGAATATGTAAATAGCAAAGTTGCCTGCACGAGCATGTTTGTTGGAACGACTGGGGTGTCCTGTCAACACTGGGCTCCTGAGGCCCTGGAAGAATTTATATTTATTGCATATATAAACAGGTAGGACCACAGTTAACTTACACACTGAAGATCTGCCGCAGCTGCACATCAGGTCGCTGGAGGAAGAGCTGCCATCTTGGCCAGGTCTGATCCAATCTGTTAATAAGACATTTACTTGTAAGTAGAGCTGGTGTGTAGAGTAAAACTAGACTGGAAGCTCTTCAGAGCCATGATCCCCCTCTTCCATCAAAGGCAAGGGGAGAAATTCCCACTGTGGCAGCTGGATGAGGTTTTAGGTGAGGGACTGACTTTCCACAGGGTCTGTGTCCTGCGGCCCCGGCTTAATGAGGAGCCTCCAGGCGCATCAGTAAGTACAGAATTGTGCTGCTGGAAACTTCCGTGTGAATGTTCCTTGGCTCTTCATCAGCTGAGTATTCTGAGGGAAGAAACTGATGTGTTGCTATGTGAAGCTGATTTCTAGCTCTTGGAGTTAGAGCACAGGCAAGACGTTTCCTTATTAGAAAAGAGCCCTTGGCCCTGCTGCAGAGCGTTTTTTTCCTGAACATTAACTGTATATCCCAGTATCAGTTCTGGTTTATCACTGTAATAAAAGGTCAGCTCAGTGTCTCCGAATGGCTGAACTAGCTGGGTGAATGTTTTGTAACTGAGAACTGTTTCCTTTTGTAACTTAAGTACTTAATTGCCTCTAATTGGTTTCCACTGAAATGGAGACTGTGCTCAAAACGCCAGAGCCCAGAGGAGAGGCTGGGAAAGCCTGTGGTAACTGCGTTTCATGTCAGTAGCGACATCCGAGGTGTCATTGTGGGGCAGCACAAAGGAAAAGGAATAGGAGGTTGAGGAGAATTAGCTGGGAATGATCATAGAGAAGCGATTGAGGGATTCTGGGAAAGATTACTGAGGTAAGTCCTGCCAGCAGAACCCGCAAAACAGTATTTGATGAGGCATAGAGTCCTCAGCTAATCAGTGTCCAAAGCAGCTGATGGAAGCAGTGAAAACCTTGGAAATGAGCAAGTCATTAGCG
>JAWWEW010000112.1:4093086-4127986 GCA_035583185.1 Anabacerthia variegaticeps | reverse complement strand
AAGTCATTAGCGCTTGGGAGAGCTGGAGTGCCAGAAGTAAATCAGGAATAAAACAATGCTTAAAACTCTCAAAAACCAGGCAACCCAGTCCAGAAATTCGGATCAGTTTTGTGCTTTCAGGATCGACTGTGAATGGGTCATAGTGAGTCATAGTCTTAGTCTGGGAGAACCAAGAAATGAACAATTTCACTGCAACTCTTCGTGCAACCTGACCTTCATTTCTCTCCTATGACTCAGGAGTAACTAGAAGAAAATTAGTGTGATGAGAACAGAATCCAATTGCTGGCATTTGTTGAGACTTACACCCAGACTGTACCTTGTCCTGGTTTCAGAGCAGTGAATAATATCATCCACGGCCTGCTGACCTCTGAACCAGTACATACTTTCATTTGCTTGATGTAAACATCTATCAAGGAGCAGAGTTCATATATTGGTGTAAAACTTTCTTCCTTGTCTGCTTTTGTCTTTCAGCCTAAATACTTATGGCATGTTTAATATTGATTATGCACAGGAATTGCCAGCAGAGACCTTATATCTCTCTCACGTAAATGCTGCTCATGTTCACCAGTGGCACAATAATCCCCAATTACATTGTGCAGGATTAATTAGCTCCTGTGACAGGCTGCTAAATGAGCCATTATATTATGTGGGAGCAAAAGACAACAAAACAGGTATGAACAACTTTAGTATTACACAGGGGCAAGGTTTCAAACTCAGAGGGTGGTCTTAGTTGGGATCTTGGGAAGAAATTGTTCCCTGGGAGGGTGGGCACGCCCTGGATCCCTGGGAGTGTCCAAAGCCAGGCTGGACGGGGCTTGGAGCAACCTGGGCTAGTGGGATAGTGCCCATGGTAGGAGGGATAACTGGATCATCTTCAACTCCCTTCCAACCCAAACCATTCTGGGGTTATAATTGATATAATTATATTGATATGTGGTGGGAAATACCCATCAAATATCTGAATGAGACTATCAGCCTTGGAGCAACCCATAATTAAGACTTGAAATGAGTCTGGGCCTTCACCTAACCACAGGATGTCTTTGGAAGAGCAGTAGGAGATGTCAGAAAGGTCATGGCATGGTTGGTTGCTGTGGGTGGTGTTCTGAGGGGACGCTTTAAAACACTAACAGTTGTGCATGTGCAATTTCATCTTTCCTGGGCTGGCCAGCTGAGGAGTCCCCCGTGTGTCCTCATCCTCCAGTGGATTGTGGAGCCCCTAGAGAAGTGACTTGGGAGCACTGTGGGCACTGTCTAAGAGTTGCTGTCTGCCAGCAGCTTTGGAAGCTGTATTGCTCACTTTTGTCTGTAGTCAGAAATGGCAAGTGGTGTGCACTGTTTCAAGCTGCACTTCATGGGGAGCACTTGTGTACAGAGCCTTGTCTCCTTACAGCAGCACGTACTAAACACTACCCTGCTGACGTCACTCGAGGTGTTTCCTCCTGCCTCTGCTATCCTGGAAACAGCCATAAAAACTCAGAGTTCACCTTTCACTTTGTACCAGTGACAGTTGCTCCTCTGGCAGGTACAAACCAACCCTTCTGGAGTTATCACACAGGGAAATGGTTCTGTTTAAAAAAAGCCACATCTGGAGGCTGTGAGGCTGTAAGAAACCACCCCCCTGCCCCTTAGCTGTTTTAAGGTAGAGTTATGGGGACTGTTTTTGAGGGAGCTCGACTGAATTGGGCTGTCAGAGGCCAACTGTTTGCTGTGTCCTCCTCCCGAGTGCGGGCTCTGAGCTGCTGCAATTCCCTGGCAGCACAGCTAGCACAGAACTACTGAAGGGTTCTCTCTCCAGGGCTCAGGGCAGGCAGAACAGTCTCTTGTCCTGCTTTCCCAGCTGTCTCGAAAGTAAATTAATGAGAGCAAGTCTAGACCAATTTTTACCAAACTGCTCAGACAGGCTCTCTCCCTCTTGCTGGTGTTTTGTCAGCTTAATGACTGGTTTATTCCCTGCAAGTAAGGCCTTTGGGGAGCTAAGTGTTCTGTAAAATCAGCCTTAGGTCTGAGGGGAAAGCCTCATCCAAAGCATGTCTGTAACAGGTGAGCTGACTGGCTGGAAAAGCAGTAGAGGTGTCCCTTTAGGGGCCTGGTAACACTGTCTTATCACCAATTTGACTCCAGCTGCTGTGATTTCCATCACAGCTTATTTCTGTGAGAAGAATTTGCTGGAGAGCAGCTGCAATCCTGCATTTCTCAACTCCATGTGCATTTATTCTGAGGCAACTGGTTTGGGAGCCAACATCCTGGCTGAGTGTGCCAGGAGGATCAAATGAGCCCGGTGCTGTCACCAGAGGGTGTTCCAGGAGAGCAGTGTCAGGCCTGCAGCAGCAGTCTGGAACACCAGGGTGTTATGGCTGAACTGCACTGTCTTCACCTAAAAAACTGCCAGATTCAGTACTGTCCTAATGCCTGAAAACACTCTGAAACACAGCAGATTATACTGCAAGAACCAAATGCATTTTCTCAACTACCAGTGTGGATACACTTGAAATGAGTACAATGCTGCTCTAATGCTCTGAGCTGCTCAGCTTCTGCTGGCTAATTAGTATTACGAAGTGGAGAGAGGGGCTCCCTAATTGGCAACTTCAGAGCAATCTGAGATGTGAAGGGAATAGGGCAATGATAAAACCCTTTCAAACACCTTTGTTAATTAGAGTAATTAAGAGAGAGGAAGAAGGGGAGATGTTTCCTTGAACAGAGGGACAGTTTCTTGTCTGCCCTGGTTTAAGGAGGGTTGGGCTGCTTGCTCAGGGCTCTTGAGTAATTGATGAAGGAGATTCATCCTGCAAGACAGAAGCAAAGGTGGTGCTGACTGGGCAGATTTTGGAACTCCTGAGGTCTCTGTCAGTACAAGGAGGACAATGACAGGAGAAGAAGATCATTTTTGTCACAGCAAGAGCTCTCATGTGCTGGCTTCCCTTCCTCCAGTGTGGGAGGGGAAAGACAATGGCAGTTGTTGGCTCCTTTTCCCTGCCAGTGGGGGAGAGGAACATAGAAAATGCATGTCATGATACAGACAG
Organism: Anabacerthia variegaticeps; assembly: GCA_035583185.1. NCBI lineage: Eukaryota > Metazoa > Chordata > Aves > Passeriformes > Furnariidae > Anabacerthia > Anabacerthia variegaticeps. The sequence continues at coordinate 4,124,966 of JAWWEW010000112.1, read as the reverse complement.
GCACAAATCTCGCAGGAAATCAGTGCTCTTGGCTCACGAGGGCATCCCTGCCAAGTGTTGGCACAGAGCAGTGAGTAGGAGACTATTAAGTCATAGCAGAGGTTTTGATGTACCTGTATCACCTGGTGCTCAGAGCTCAGGTGGCTGCTGTTGCAACCCAGCTGCTGCAAGGTTATTGACTGTATAGGCTGCTTTGCATTAAGTTTGTAGCCAAATGGGGTGGAGTTACCAAACTGTGTTTTGAGGTTTGCTCTGTACAGTCAGGCTGGTGTAGTAGAAAATCAAAGGCCATGTTTAGAACCATGACAGCTTTGGCTAAACACTGAGGAGAAGGGTGAGAGGAATAATTAGGGAACTATTTTAATTTTCCTCATTCTTTCTGCAGCAAAAGTTAGAGCTGTTTCAGGGTAACTAGTGAAATTTTGGAGTTTTGGGTGTGGTGGTTGTGTTCACCTTTACCTGAAGGATCCTGAAGCCTGTGACAGTCTCTAGTGGGTCACATTGCCTGACTTAAACATGTGCTGAGCACAAATAATATGTTCCCCTGTGGCAGAAATCTGTTGGGCTTTTCTAGGAAAGATCTTGGCTCTCTTGGCTGTTTGATGTTGGCCTCATGTCAAGGCAGATGGAAGTGGCCTGTAACAGAATGCTGGATCATCCATCCATGTCCAAGGAAGGAGAATGCTCTGAAGTCCAAGCCCTTCCCCTTGGTAATAGCAGTTTACTGGTCCTAATATGGCCAGTGATTTTTTGGCCCTGTGGGACCCCTTTGTTTGTATCCCTGGAGACTGCAGCACTACCTGTTTAGTATCGTCTGGAGCCCCAAAGGGGAGACTTATGGAAAACTTCCATGGAGGTACAGATGAGGAATACTGGGGGAACCTGTTTGATTGATGTCAGCCAAGCTGTGGAGCAAGTAGCAGGCTACTGAGTTCTGAGTGGCTCACCCAAGTCTGATTTCCCACTTAGAAAGTTAAGATAATGAGAGATTTCGCAGAGTATTCTGAGTTGGAAGGGACCCATGGGGACTGTTGAGTCCAGCTCTGAAGTGAAGGGCCCATAAGGGGTTGGAACCCACAACCTTGGGGTTAGTTAGCAGTATGCTCCAACCAACTGAGCTCATCTTGGGGTCAGCTTTGCTATGAAATAATTGGAGTGATCAGCTGAAAACAGCAGCATTTGGACAGTTAATGGCTGGCTCCTGGTCTGTGCTCTGTGTGTGAAGCATCTCCAGCAGTCCTGCTCTCCATGGCGTGGTCTCTGGGCAGCTCAGGTTCAATTGGGGGGGCAAAGGGTTACCACTGGTCCTGGTGATTTTCAAGCCCAGTGACAGCAGGCTGGGGCCATGGGGGGCTGGTGCAGTGTCCCCTAAATGGCACCCTGAGCCCAGGACTGGGATGCAGCCAAGGGCAGCCCTGGGCCCTTTCCCCCCAGCTGCAGTTGAGCAATGCCCTGCACAGCTGAGCGTCTGGGCCTCCCAGACAGATACAATAACTCGCCTGTGAGAACGCTCGTACCAATTAAATCTTATCATCAAATCATTCTGTTCCATCACCCCACTTAATTAGCCATGGTCTTTGGTATTTCAGCAATGCTCTGCCATGCCAAAAAATGAAAGTATTCTTTGTGTGGTACACACCCAACAACTGCCTGTGCCAGCCTGAGGCACATCAACAACTGTTCCTCTTGCACCAGGGCAGTGTCTGCTGGGGAACGTAATTGCCCACTTCTGGTTTTTCAAACCGAAATGGTTTAGAGCCCGTGGTCTTTTCATCTGGGCACTCCGTTTTCCTTGGAGGAAAAGCAAGCTGCCTTCTCATCAGCTGTTTTGGGAACATAAACTGATGAGTCACACAAAACCCACAGCTGAAAGGGTTCCTCGAGTGTTTTTAATAGGGCCTTTTCTGTTTACAAATGATAAATGCAGGAAGACGGGACAGGAACAGTAATTAGCGACTCGTTAGCAGGGCATCAGAGCTACTGCCTCAGTCCTTGTCTGCAGCGGGGCCCTGGGCTCTAGGAATGTGTATCAGGTGAGGGTCTGACCTAGTTCTGGCTTATGTTTGAAAACATCCAAACCCAGGCAGATCATCACATCCCACTTGCAGCAAGCGCCTCATTTGGCATCCTGTGCCGTGAACGGCTGTGATTTTTTTTTTCTCCTTAAATGTGAGTGGTAAGTGTGGGTGAAGAGCTCTATGGCCTGCAGAATCCAGCCTGAAAGAGCTCCTCAGGAAGTGGCAGCAAGGGATGCATTAAAAATCAGTATAATGGTTGGTTCCCTGCTACCCACTGATGCTGGGCCCTTTTTTCACTGCCAGGGAGGAAGAGGCCACTGACCTACCTCTGACAAGCAATCCATTTACTCAGTGGGAATAGGGGCTATTTATTAGCCCCCCCAAAGCCCTGCTCTGCCATCTGAGGCATTTGTCAGATGTGAGAAGGCACTCAGCCTATTTTTGTCATGCAGCAAATCCTTTTTCCTACTCTACTTGGGGCTCAGTCCCGTCCTTGGATGTGAGCTCACTGCTGCCTTTCACTTCCATGGAAATGTTCTATGCCTGAAGGTAGAATTTGGCTGGGACCTGAATAGATGTGTAATCTGCCCTCAGATGGGGGCCCAAAGGACACCAACAGGTTCTGGTGAGCACCCAGCCTGCAGAGATGTGTTTGTAAGTCCTACATGGATCTTACATTTGAAAATCTGCCTTGGAAAGACTTGGAGAGAATTTGGAGTTCCTGCAGGAACAGATAAGCTGTCACTGGTGACAAGGCAAGCATCCTGTGGTCAAATATTCATTACTAAACCTTTCCCCTCCCTTCCCTTGCTGAGACTGCCGATGTGTGAGGATTTCCTGGAGTCCCAGGGGTGATTTTTATTTTCTGTAGGCTGTTTTTATTTAGAGCAGCTGAGACTTTGTCTTGAAGATATTTTTTCATGAGATTTTTCCTTTCACAGGTACTTCTAAATGAAAAGTGGGGCTCTATTTAAAGCAAAAGGCAAGAGGAGATATAACTTTAAGATTGTGTGAAACACAACCTTGTTCAGAGAAGCTCAGACCTGTGCAGTGTGTAAATACCTTCCCTACCCTTTGCACTGGGCTCCAGGGATCTTCTACTGGATAGTAAGTTAAACTGCAAGTAACGACCCGGTCGGGATGATGGATGGGCGATGTTGTGCACACACCCAGAGTGTGTCATTTCCAATCTGAAGGGGAGCAATTGTTTCCATATGTTGGCACGTTTGGGGGCTTGGTGTGGAGCCAGTTGTCTGGCTGTGATCAGGCAGCAGCATCTCCCAGTGATGGAAGACTATACCTTGGAAGGGGGTGCTCACTTTAGGCTGTATTCCTTAAAAGGGTATAAACTCTGAACACTTATCCAGGGTGTAATTTATGGTTCCAGTATGTTTTGACTTTACACAGATGAAAAAACAGCCCTATTCTCTATGCATATATATATAAAAATTCCTTTCTGCCCCCTCTCCCCCTCCGAAGGAATCCAATAAAACAATAGCTGGGGCTGGGCTATGTGCTGACTTGGCTGCATGGGCTGGTGCCTGCTGAGGCTTAGAAGGATTCCCCCTCTTTTAACCCAGTTCCTTAGGGGTGTTTTAACAGCTACATCTAGTTTTGTTAACTCAGTCTAGTTCTTGTTGCTCAGCTGGAGTTCAGGCTCTTGGAACAGCTTTTAGAGATGTCCTGCACCTACCAAAAGCATCTGTTTGGGATTTTGGTTTTGTTTCCTTTTTAAAGTGTCAGACTAGTTACATGTTGATGCACAAATACATTAATATCACTTTCAAACTTCAGCAATAAGATTCCTCCATGCCAAGGCCCTGCTGAGTCTGCATCAAGCACAGGTACCCCAGGGAGGGCATAAAGAATAGGCTGCTGGGAGGGGGTGTTTTTAACATAGTAAGAAGCCACCAATTCAAAATATTTCTCCAGTTCCCCAGCTAGCTACAATTCCCTGAGCCACCAGTACTGGAGAAAAGCTGCCTGAGGATGGCCCAGCCAGTGAGGGATCCCCACATTCTTCCTGGCAGCACAAAACCTGCAGTACGTGTTGTGTGTGTGACCCCATTTGAAAAAATACCCAGGCAGGTCATCAGAAAGGCACAGGCTCCTTTCTGTGTGCCAGGCCAGTGCTTTTGGATAATTTGCCTTTTTTCTTCCCTAAAATGGTGAGTGATAGTCAAGCTTTTAATTCTGCAGCCAAAAGGCTTTGCAGCTGTGAGACAGGGTGGGCAGAACCATCCAGGTCCCTGCAGCAATGCTCCTTCCTCCAGCTGAGAGTCCTCTGCACACCCATTTCCTTCGGGGGAACAGGCTTAATTAGCATTTTAACTCTGGAAATGTTTGGTTGGAGTGTCTGGTTGTTGTCTATTGACCACCATGGTTGTCTTCTCCTGCAAGATTGGCCGTGTGTGCAGTGAGATGTTGGAGTGCTGAAGGCCAAGGATGCACATTTCTTACCAAGGTGACTTGCAGTGTTGTGAAAGGAAAGCAGAGAGACCAATGTGTTTTTCTTTTCAGTCGTATGCATGTGTTTTTGTGAATTTATTGGTACTATTACCTTATTAAGGCTCTTTACTGGAATATTTACATAATATATTGTGAATAGATAAAATTCCATTCAGAGAAATGAACTGGTGTCTTTTAATAGATGATTAATTTGCAAAACGAATCTGCTGAAATGTATGAGGATAGATAATGTATTCAACAGCTACCAAACTTACTTTGGGAGTAATTTATTGGGAAAACAATTCTGATCTTCTGAGCAGGCATTTGGATATTGGGGAAGGAACCCTCGGTGCTTTTATGTGAGCCACATGCACAGTCAGAATTTCAACAATGGCATTATGCACATGTGGTTTTGAGCCATTTGGGTTCTACTTGGTCTCTAAAGAATGGCATTTCCGTGCAGCAAAAGCAGAGTTTAGAATTGATAACATTGTTCTCAACCATGCTTGGCATGAACATATACAAGTATATACCTTTGTATTCCAGCATGAAGCTAGGATTTCCATCTGGTTGTATTTGTTTGCTTCAATTTCCTGGATAGATGTGGTTACTAAATACCAGGAATCAGACAATATATAGTTCTACGCAAGCCAGCACTTCTCTACACACCAAGAAGGGTCATTCTAGCTGTGCCTCTGGCAGTTGGAGCTGCAGCCATGCCTCGAGCTCACAGGACTGCATGGACAGCTGCAGATCCATGTGAGTGCCCTTCTGTAGGAACTTCCCAGGTTGTGTTTGCATTCCCAAATGTCAGGGCTGCTATTGGCCTCCTGCAGCTGGGAAAAGGGAGGGCTGAGCTGGAACACAGCACTGCTCTGGAACGATTGACCTAAAACTGCTGCCTTCCAGTGTGCTGGAATGTAGGTCTGCCCTCTCTTCAGAGCCCAGTTAGTGCTAATTAACTACTTCCAGCATATTAACGGCCCTGGTATATGTGTCAATAGGAGACTGAGCTCAGCTAACGCTCATGTTAATGATGGTCTCATCGAGCCAACCAGTTTGTGTAGAGTGGGAGATCCATTTCCTGTCATGGTGTGGTGGCTCCTTCCCTCCCCTCCTGCTCTGCCTGGAGCCACGGTGACCTTGAGGGACTCTCGGGTTCCCGACCGTCTCCTCGCAGATCCCTTTCCTTGGCTGCTGTTCTAACAAAGGCTTTATTTCTGTGCTGACAAAGGTTATCACACTCAGGCTCCCGTACCTGATCTGCCCTCTGCTGCTATCTGGGGCCCGTGGACCACTATTTCTGTGTGATGCTGCGTGTTCCCAGAATAAATGTCCTTAAATTAGCCTGTTCAGTTACTGGGAGCAGTCTGGCTGTTGCAGCAGACCTTGATGTAGGCCAAGTAGGATTCTTTTTTTTTTTTTTTTGAGAAAATGTACTCTTTTGAGGTTAATAATTATCTAATTACTCAGTTAATAATAGATGCCTCTCAACATATTAATGGCATATCATATAGTTTTCAGCAGGACTGCATCCTTTGGCAGGTGCAGCTCTTGGTCCAGCTATGATATAGAAATAAATCAGTATCTGTCCACATGCTGCTGGTTGTTTCATAGGGATTCCAGCTGCCAATTTACTCTATTCCAGCTCTGCTTCCCTTTTCTGGGTTTATTTGAGGGCTTTGTGCCCTGGTGTCTCTGGCAGTGTTGCTGTGTTGCTGCTGTGCAGATGGAAGTGCAGTGGCCTACATTTCCCTGGGCTCAGGGAGACAGCCTGACCCACTCGACACGTGGTGACCAGCCCTGCTCTCCCCGTGGCTGGGAGCACTGGCCCACCACTGGCACTGCTCTCATGCCATTGCTCAAGCTGAACAAGCAGAGTTTCTGGTCACTTTGGAGAATTTGATACAGAGAACTTAAACTGTGCTTCATGTTTGTTTGCTTCCCCTTGTGCATGGATGTGTCACGGCTCAGTGTAATGGGTCAGTCCGTGTTTCATTAAATATTAACAGAGAAAATGATTTGTGCTCGTTTAGAAGGTAATACTGTTGTGCTAATGGATGGAAAATGGTCTGGAAGGCTGCTGGGAAAGGTGTAGTGGCGACTGCTCCTGAACCACTGAGCGTCCTGGAGCCTCTAAACTGTCCTGCCAGGGGGATGGGGACATGAAGTGGTAGAAAATCTGTGGGAAAACAAGAAAGATACTGTAAGGAGTTATTCAGGCCACCAAGTGATCCAACAGACCTGTTCTGCCCTGCACTGTCTGAATTCTTCCAGCCTGGTGTCATGCTGAGCCCAAAGCACTGCTCTGAAGCCACTCCAGGAGTGCTGCCCCTCTGCACGACCTCTGGCACGTGTGAGCCCAGCCGAGTACCCGACTCCTGGTGCCACTTCCTGTGGTGGGAAAGGCCTTGAAGCTGCTGGAGCAGTCCAAGAGGAGCAGCTGTCACTGGTGCTCACAGAGCCCGTGCTCTGGCCTTCCTTGGCCATGTGCAAGTGCACCCTGTCAAGGGTAGGATGTTGTGTTTTCCAGTTCCACCCGTGACGCCCAGAGCATCCGAAGGTCTCCCGGAGATGTTCCAGGAACAGAGCTCCTTTAGCCATTAGCCCAGCGCCAGGGAGCCTGCTAATGAGCCCCTCCAAGGAAAGGTAAGACAATGTGCATCCGCTGTGATTAATGGCATCCAGGGAGGGGCAGGGGGACGTTTATCCCGGCGCTTCCGACTGTCCCTGCACCGTGAAGTTTTGTTGTCACATGCTTTAGATTTGCTAACAGCTCACACTAATGACCTGCTCCTTTTTGTACTGCTGGGACGTGCTCCCCTCTGTATTTGTGAGTGTTGTAGCACTCGGGCTTCCTGTGGGTGTGATAAACAATAACCTAATCGTAAATCACGTGGCTTGGATTGCTGAAGAGGGTGTTTATGCTGTGGCTTCACCGAACCCAACTGTCTGTGCCTGTGAAAAAGCTGGAATGAGTAAGGCAGGAGCAAGGGTAAAGCAGAGCTCTTAGCATTAACTCTTGCCAGGCCCTGGCTCTTAGGGGCTTGTACGTGTGGTTAGGCATTCCATATAAATCACTGACTTAGCATAAATAGGCTAGAACATATATAAACAGACTCTGATGGCTTCAAGAAGATCCAAAATGCAAGGTTTGATTGTGAAAAATGTTGTGAGAAAGGCAAGGAGTGCTCATTGCCGTGTCTGTTTATTTAAAACCATCATGCTAAGCAGGCTCCTGTGTGGCTGTGCCGAGCAGGAGCGTTGGGATGCAGTCATAAATCTGCTGGCCTACAAAGGCAGGGGCTCAGCATCGTCTCCATGGCAACCCTGGGAGCCAGAGATGAAATCTGATATGAATAGTCTGGGGGGGGAAGAGCCGTATGCGAGTCACACACTCCGTGAGGCAGAGTGCTTGTGAACCAGGGAAAATAAGCTGCATTTGCTTTTACTTGTTGCTGCTCTGCAAGCGCTCCTGCCGTGCCCTGCTCTGTGAATAAAGCGGGCTGACAAACCAGCCATTATCCCATGGCCTCCAGCCACTCGGAGCCAGGCCAAGGGCTGGCGCAGCGGCCGAGGAACAGGGCTGAGCTGTGCCAGCACTTGAGCTCATAAATGAACTCACCCCACAGCTGCATCTCCAAGCTGCTGAAGCTTCATGGCAGCCTCGTGTCCCTCCCAGCGCCAGCAGCTTTGGGGTGTGTGTGGATAAAACCAGCACTGAGTGGTCGGCGGTTCCTCGGCGAGCAGAGACATTCCCGAGTGCTGCGGGGTCATGTTCCCCACAAGGGCCAAGCATAGAGAAAGGAAACTCAGTGCAAAGCCCAATGACCTCACCCAGTCTCTTCCTGCAGAATTCCTCCGAGACAGGAGGCTCTGCAAATCACTTGTCAAAACCAGACGGCAGAGGAATAGCCAAGGCATACCCCAGAATTCCTGTGGGAGGACACAAAAGTTCAGGCATTGCTCAGACAGTTGGCTGCCCTGCTGGGGAGGAGCCTTCACATCCTGTGGTGACACACTTTTGGTGGATACAGGGAGAGGGGCTTTACCTACTGCACATCAAGGCACGGAGACACTGATCCCACCAACAGCAAGGGACACATAAAGAGCCTTGAGTCACTCTGGGACTGGTCCATTCTCTTTTTTTAATATCAATAACACCATCCACGAGCTGACACCAGTGAGTAGCTGGAGGAACAAAATCCTCCTTTGACATACCAACAGCTGCACCAGGCTTTGATGTCTCCACAAAACTATATGTTTATCAGACCCTTTTTCACTGGGGAAATTTCACTGCCTTCCTGCTGCCATCAGCCCCCTGATTCTGCCTCTGCATCCTGGAAGATGATTTGTAACTCAGCGAACACTTTCAGAGCTGCTGCTTAGAAGCAGAAGCCGCTGTGATTCATGGAAAGGTTCGAAGCAGTCGCACTCTTCCTTTTTCTGGTTTCACTGGTTGCTGGGTGTTGTGCATCAATGGGTTTATTTCCCCCATCCCTTTGGATGCTGCGGAGTGAAACGTAATTCCGTGTGCCGTGTGGTGTCAACTGCTGATAAATGGGAGCCATTGTTGCTTCCGTAGGAAACAATGACAGCCAAGAGGGACAATTTGCTGCAGTCCACAGGAATGCAAAAATAATATGTCACTGCTCTCCACAGCTAATGAAGACAAACCCTCGAGCAGCCCTTTGGAGGGAGAAGAGAATGCTTTTGCTTAGGATTTAAGTCAATTTTTTCCCCTCATATTCAAGTACATTAAACAAGATAGCAGTGAATTTGCCCTGGGCTTTCCTCCCAGACTAAGGAAATGATTGTTCAAGAGGCTGACGGACAAGTTTTATTGATATTTCTTCAGAAATTTTCCTTGTACTTTGCACTGGCATTCCCAACAGATTTTCTCATGTATTTCTATTTGTTTAATTCAAATAGAAAGCATCCCCCTATACAACATGCTGTGATAATTCTTCATTTTTTCTTGCACACTTTCTCTGGCTGGATATTTTTTCATGTGAAGTGGCAGCAGCTCAGTGTTATATTTAATCAGATATTTATATAACACACAGAGATCCCATCACTGCACTAATTTACTGTTGAGCTTTGCAAAGACCAGTTTAAGGACTTACTCCTAGGACCTTATTCTGTAGGGCCCAGGACCTCTAGTCATCATCTGGGGCTCCCTTGTGCCAGGTGCTGTGTGGTGGAACAGTGTTTCCCTCTCCGGGGCAGGTTTGACACAAGGCAATGGAGCATTGGTCACCAGCTGAGGTGTTGGGTCCCTGTGCACTCCCAGCGAGCTGCTCTGTTCCTTCAGCCTCAAAATGGTCTTTGGGAATTGTTCCCAGCCAGCAAATTTTGGTTCCAAAGGAAGCTGAAAGGGGGCAATTCAGTAAGAGAACTCTAGCAGGAGGCTCTTAAAGCTTCTTTGTCAGATTTTGATGTGAGTGTGGGCTATTATTAGGAAATGAGTGCAATATGGAAGAGATGGGCCTTGTTTTCTATGTTTCTCTCTGTTTTAATGAGAGATTTTGTGAGCCAGAGACTAAAAAACACATTGTCAAGTCTTTGAAATGTGCTGACATTCTAGGGCATTTGATGGTGGGTACTAAAGCCAGGAGTTCCCAGTACTGCTGCCCAGAATGTGCACTTGAGTCTTCAGAGTGTTTGCTGACTTTTTGTGACATTTGGAGGCATTGTTGGGAACTCAGTGATGGGGAATTTCCTGGGGAGCTGTGCTACCCAGAGCGTCTGGCTTGCTGCTCTGCGAGGATAAAAACACTTGCTACATTCTCCCAGGTCACCAGCCCAACCCACAGCCAAACAGGCACAGGGAGGAAGAGCAGACTGCTCAGGCTGTCCTGTGTTTTGCTGGGCAGTGAGGTGTCTGTGGTTTTTGAATATAAATCCACGAGGAGTGTCAGGGAACAAAGACTTGAGGTTTTTTGTCTCCTTAGAGAGATGGTTCAGATGGTGTGTGTGCTGTTCAGAGCTCAGCCATGGAATTCCTTTGGGAGCCGGGCTGCTCAGTGTGTCTGGGTGGTTGGTCTGTCACTTTGGGATATGGGTTTCCAATCTCTGCACACCTGGGAAGGCAGAGTTGTGTGAAAAGAAATGTGGGGGAAGGTGTCACAGCCTGCAGGAAACCCCAGCCCAGGCAAGCTGGAGGTGGTTCACTGCTCAAGACTTCCATTTGTGCTGTGAAATGAGGATAGCGAGTGATTAGCCAGGTTATTGTCCCTATAGCAGTGGTTTAAAAGAACTTGTGAGTCTATCTGGGTTGGCTGGTGAGTTTTTGAAACCCCTCACAGTGAATAATTTGTAATTGCAGTGCACAAGCATGTCATTGCTCAGCCCAAACCTGGTGTTGCACTCAGCTGATGGTGCTCCACGAGGACACGCCTGCTTCAATTCCATCCTTCCCTAGACAGGAACTCGGCCACAACAGCTGAAACAGGTGACGTTATGGCTTAGCACCAGCCTCCCCAGGCTGGGAATGGTGTCTTGCCCTGAGCTTTGAGTCACCCAACAGCATCACTGTTTGTCAGGTGTGCTGGCTGCTCCTTGGATCCCCTGGAGGAACTCCACCTCTCCTCTTCATGTGGTTCCTCATGGAGAACAGTGGGGCAGCCCGAAGTAACACCATTCAAACCTCACTTTCCATGCCAGCTTGGCCAGTACCCCCCTCCCATTTCAGCGCCCTGCCCCATTATCCGTGTGCGTGGCTGTGGATCATCAGCACCTCCAACAAAGCAGCAGCTACTGGGAGCCACAACACACACTTTAAACTCAAAGTAACTTGTAGGGTGCCATGAAGGCTCTCCCAGTCCATCGGCGGTTCTGGGGTGGGGCTGAAGGGAATGGAAGTGCTGCCGACAGCAGTTGGAGCCTGCCCTGTGATGGCACTTTGTGCTCCGATTGTCTCAGCGCTGTGGCTTTGCCCGGGGCAAGTTAATGGAAGTGCCGAGTCAGGGGTTCCAGCTGAACAATGGGAGTGCAGCCCCCGTGGAACACACGGCCCCCTGGGCACTAAGTAATGGGAGTAGGACAAAACTGCAGCCTTTGGAAAAGGCCCAGCCCTGCCACTAGGCCTCTTTGGCACAAATCAGCAGGGATTAGGCTGTGACCCATGGAAGTTCCTACTAGAACTCCTCTATGAATGCAACTGCTGTCACTGCACATGGGAGGGGAAGTGGTTTGTGCAACCACAGAGTGTCTGTGAAACACTGTGGTTTGAACCAGGGGTGAAAGTGGGGAATATCTGATGTGAACTGAGTAAACACCAAATGTAATGGCTAAAATGTTAGGAGTTTGATCTAGGAAGTCACCCTGCTGAGTAAGTGCTGGTGTCCTGATCACTGTCTTGACCAGGATTTTATTTAAATTTAACCGTAACTAAAGAGAGAGGTTTATGGGGAGCTCTGTGGGCGGTCTGGACCCCCTTCATAGCACAGCTCAGTGCAGTTGTGCCTGTGGTCTTCCCTCTGCCTCCCATCCGCCTCTACTTGTCCTCAAAAATGACATTTTTCAGTGTGAAACTTATTTGCCAGTACACGAGAGGAGATGTGAGAGCAGTGGGATCGTTAAAAGATACTAGTGTTAATTTGTTTTGTTTCTAGTGACTCAGAAGAACATGCAGAAGCCAAGAAGCAGTTGAGAAGGTGTGTGGGGAAGGTGAGCATCTTGCACAGGTTTGGCACTGATCTCCTCAGTCTCCTTCCCTGCTCCTTCCCCCCTGGACCAGATTGGCTGGACACACCTCTGGGCAGTGGAATGTCTCTGAAGGTGCTATGTGCAACTTGGACAGTGGGCTTGGCTGCTCTGTGCTTATTCTCGTGCACAAAATAAGACAGAGAAAGCAGCCAAAGATTTATTCACTGCAAACAGCCATTAAAACATTAACAAAATGGCAAGGTAGAATGTGGGCAGTGTTCGTCCCACTGCTGAGCATCCAATTCAATGTAAAAAGAACCTTCTTCCACACTGTTTTGGCATTGTTAATTTTTTGAGCCTGAGAATCAAAATAATTCCAGTCATGCAAAATTACAGAAAAATAACCTTGTTTAAGAAATCAATAGCGAATGCTCTTACAATGCTTCTTGCATATTTGGGGTGCTTTGCTGAGCTATAAACTATTTTTATGGAGCAATTGCTACTCCCGTCACTGAAATGGGTCAATACACCGTGGATTTACATGACTTATATTAACCTTACTTATAAACATTGCAAAGGCAAGATGTCCTGACAGTATCCCCATGCCCTGTGTCTTCAGGCAGAGGGATTTCTCAGGCCTTGGAAGCAAATTGTTCTGGAAGCTTTGGTGCCCCATATTGGCAAGATTGGGGCCAGCCATGCCGAGCTTTAATCCTGTACTTCAGATCTGCTGGTGTGGTAAAGGCTGAACAGGACCAAAGTCCAGATCCCAGGAAGAGTCTCTGGATACTGAGAGACTGGATACTGAGGCACTATCTGAGGCAGTGCCTGCTGATCTCCTTGGTGACAGGAGCTTGTGTCACTAATCGGTCCCTGAGCCTGCAGTGCAGGGATGACACAGATAGGCTGGAGTTTAGGATGGGGCTGGAGTTGAGCAATTACAGCTCAGGGGGTTTTGCAAAGAATTTGGTGAGAATGGACAGTTGGGCGTGTACAGAGGGTTTAGTGAAGGTCTAACAGAGATTGCTGTGTTTGTTCACACAGACCTGTTGTCTGGGGAGTTACTCTGAAGAGCCTCGGGCTGCAGGATTAATGTAAGAACCATATTTGGTAAATCATCTTTTCTGTGCCCAGATCATTGGTATAAACAAGTCTTTTGGAGATGGTTTGTGCACAGCTCAGGTGCACATGCCTGTGCCTTGGCATGCTGTGGAATCCATCCTTGGAGGAGGTCCTTGCCATGTGTCCCATGAATGGCTTGGCTGCTTTCTTGGTAGCAAGTTAAAATCGTGAGTCAGCTAATTGAGCTTGAAAAGCAGTTTAATCCTATTACAGCACATAAGGCACCGTCTTTTTTGTTGTTCTGTCAGTAGTGCTGGTTCATGCACTATTCCCAGACATCAAGAAGCATGTTTGTAAGCAGTCTGTCTCCTCTGAAAAAGTGTGGATCCACAACAGAGCAACGAGCATTACAAATTGCAGCCCTTGTCACTGGGGACTCCCAGTTCCCTTCATCTGTGCCTTGGTTCTTCCCATTTGCACAGACCAGGAGGTAGATGGGGACAGTTTGCCAAGGTGTTTGGCTGTGACTTTTCCCTCACACACCAGACCTGTAGCAAACACCTGGACTAGGAGCAGCAGGTACCAACAAACCAGGGCATTGTCTGCTCTGTGTGAGACAAAGAGAGAAAAAGCTCTCAGAAAGAGAACAGCAGCCCCTTGCTTCAAAAGGGAGACCTGTAAGGATCAGGTTTGTCTGGTGAGGCATTATTAGTAACAATAATAATGAAGCAGCTGGCCTTTCAAAAAAATGCTTGGGCATGGAAAAGTCTTGGAGTGAGAAGCCTTTAGGGCTGTGGCACATGACCCTGCTGTGGCCTCGCAGTCCTGCTTGTCACCTCTGGAGAAACAAGTTTGTGAGTTCATTATTCCACAGCAAAACTCTTTAGTACCTGTGCCTGTTCCATGCTTGCAGTGGGAACTCTGCAGCTGGCTGCTTTCCAGTGCTCCTGCTCTCCTGTTCTGCGTGACCTTCCAAGGAGAAACAGTCCAAGCTGGATTGTTCTGCGAACAAAGGCCTGTTCCCATGGTGTGGGACTCTGTGTGTCACAGGATGATCAGCCACTTCACTGACCTCACTTCCTCCATCTTGCTAAGGGCTTTCAAGCATCACCCAACAACAGGGACAGCAAGGTCCTGCTGTTTTAATCACCACCACATTCCCTGGTACTCTGCTGAAGCAGGGACACACAGGTGATGGATATTTTATTCCAGTACTTTGTGCGTATTGAGCAATATATTTCCCTACTTATGTGTCAGAGCTTGGAAGGGCAATGCATTTTTAATGAGCTATACCAGGCACAGCTAATGTAGAAACTTAATTTTAGATACAGATTTTGGTTTTGTGCATTAGGGGAATGCTGTAAATCGCTGTGGTGAGTTAGGATGACATAAGGAGCATGGTGGTCAGTGGTGGCTCAGAAACCTAGGCATAGGTCAAGGTGCTGCTGCCTGAGTCCCAGCCCATGGGTAGGAGCTGGTACATACATAATGTAACAGCCTGTTCCAGCTGACCCATTCCAGAGCCTCTTAAAGGCTCAGTTCCCTGCAGGCAAGGACTAAAAATAAGTCATCTGAAAGGGGTACTAGCTCAGCTAATTAGCAGAGGAGCGGAGCACTCCCTGCTACACTGGTGCCAGCTGTGGCTGCTCTGCTCCAGCCCAGCTGAGGGTGCCTGCATCTGGAGGGTCCTGCCCAGAGGTGACCTCCCCAGAGCAGCTGCTGGGCTGAAATGAGCAGCTCTTTGGCCAGATCCCAAACCCTTGATGCTGTGGTGGTACCAAGCTTGTGTGAACCTGGCCTGGGGTCCTGGGGAGTGATTCCCTTTCACTGAAGGGAAAGGGCCCCAGCCCAGACCTGCCTGTGGTGGTTTGAGTCTGCTCTGGTCACATTGCTGGCAGTGCGTCCCACAGTGTTCTGGGGACAAACAGGGGAGAGCACGCTCCCAGTCAAGCCAGAGAGAGGCAGAAATGCTGTAACAGGAATTTTCCCCAGCTTCCTTTTCTGTTGTATCCCCACTTCTTTACCTGTTCTGCTCACTGCAAAGCCGCAGTTCCCTTCCATGTTCTGGACTGCTCATTTGGGATGCAGTGTAGCCATTTTTTTGTTTCTCCTAACTCTGTTTTGGTTCTATTTTTTTATTATTGTTTTTCAGCAGTCAAGGAGAACTGTCAAGTACTACATTCATGCTGATTGCAAGTGGCAGAGCAATACCAGCAAGGCCTTTGTGCCCCAGGAAATCACCAGGGCCCTTTATGGCTGCTGACTCTATTCATCTAGAAGCACCTTTTTGCAATGTTCTCCTTCCCCTGCCAGTTGTTTATTCATGCATCGACAATGAGGAGCAATTGAAGGTGAGCTTACTCTTGCACTTGTAATATATTAAAATTAAAGACCTGTGCCTCCAAGAATTGCACTCTCCTTCCCCAAACCAAGAAGAGAAAGGACAGACCTGAGCAAAGTGCACCAGGAGTTATGATGTGAACCTCATTCAACTCACATAATTAAATACAGGGATTCACAAGATCAAGGGGCACCTGGGTAAATTAAAAGAAAAGCCTACATGGAATGGATCCATCTCTTGAGCAGCTTCACATGGATTAGAATGATGTGAAGCTTTATCAGTCAAAGCCAAGATGAATATGTCTGGGACTTAACTGTTTGGACAGAGTGCACTTCTGGTTGAACATAAAAACTGTTCCACAGACTGACAGCAGTGACATGTGGGGGGAGCTGTCCTAGACCTTGGAGAAAATGACTGTCAGAGGCAGTGAGAGTCTTTCCATCAGCAGTAAGTGACACTGGGGGGAAGCTGTGTCCCCAGGATGTGTGTCTGAGCCGGGAAGGAGTGGACACTCTGGGTGCATGGGCAGGTACAGCAGTGGTGAATCGGGGACTTGGAGCAGCACTGAAGCAAATCCAAGCAACAGGGACATGAGTAGGAAAGGCCAGTGAATTCCTGGGAGCACTGGAGCATGGGCAAACCCAAACCTGGAACAGGTGGGAGGGACTCACTTGGGCTTCAGTGGGAGCTGAAGCCAGTGGGACTCATGCAGAGGCTGGGCCAGTTTAGCATGCATTATTTTCCAGGGCACCAGTGAGAGATCTCTACTTGCCCAGGGAGTGTTTTTCAGTGCAAGAAGGCTCTTGTTCCCATTCTTGGGATTTCCCACAATGCCAACAGAGTTCAAGGCACTTCAGCATCCATCAGAACAGCTCTTGAGCTTCGAGGAGAGAAGGATCTGAGGGCAGTAAGCAAAGTTTAGAGGAACAACACATACTTGACTCTGTTATTGTAAATTATTCCACATCCTTCCTACATGCAAGTTGCCATCCCAGTGTATCTGCAGGGTAAACACATGTCCATAAAAACTGAGTGCTTACAGCCTGCTTTGTTAAGCCCTGCACTAGTTCAGAAGTCATGGGGCAAGTAACACTCCTGAGCCAGGCAAGGGGATGGTACCTCATTTAAATTTCAGTGTCTGCATTGCCCTTCCAGGTCACAGCTCCTTTATGGCAGGGGGAATGGTGTCTGGGGACTGGGCACAGCAGGGATCTGAAGACCTGTGTCTGTACTGAGCTCTTTCTGTGGCACTTAAAAAAATAACTAAAAAAACACATCACTTGGAATTACCTGGCACCCTTGAGAAGCTTCTCTGGAGAGGTGCCAAGCACTGCCAGCCTTGCTGCCCTGCCCTGTTCCCAGTTTCCCTTAGAGTGCAGGAAAACCTGTGTGAGCAGTGTCCTGGTGGTCCAGCCTCTGGTGCCACACCACAGGAGCAGCTGGCTTGGCCACAGTATGAGCAGTCTGATAGGTCTGTGCTGGATCTGTCTTCATCATGTCAGAATATATGTAATATACAGAATAACAGTAACAAGCAGAGATTCCCATGCAAGGAGTGGGAATGTTAAGGTTGGCAACACTTCATGGAACCGAGAGATACATTGATTACTAGTGTTTGCTGCTAACTTCAGGCAGATTAATAATCAGTGTTTGGCCATGCCTTTGCTGCTCTCAGAGGAGCTGTATATCCATCCCAGCATCCATAACCCCAAAGCCCATGGGCCAGTGCTGCTGGTTGGGATGAGGGAGGGTCTGCTTCATGCCTGGAAATGCCGCAGAGCACAAACCCTGCAGACACTTAACATGCACGTTTCTACATGATGACAGGACATCTTATTGCAATTACTTTGGAGGGACTAAGAGGGATTTGGGAGGCTCCAAACAGTCAGGAAAATGAGGGAGAAAGTGGGGTGTGGAGAGCTCTCAGCTGCTAGCTCAGCATTTGGTGCATGACCGTGTGATTTATTGTGCCTAGACTGAAACTTTGGATTCCAGCTCAGTCACAGATAGATCCAGATCCACAGAGAACGTTCCCACTGGGTGAGCCCACGCACTGTTCCACCTGTAATTTAGGATCCCAAGGCCTGCTTTCAATTCCTAGCTCATTTTCCCACCAATTTTGCTGTTTCTTACATAGCCATAGGGGTTTTTTTTGCTTAACAGGCTGCATGTGGGTTAAATATCATTTACAGTCACTACTTTCTCTTATGACTGTTAGAATAACTCGGTCTCCTCCGTTAGACAATGCTTGGGTCTTAATTGCAGGTTGATTAGTTTGCTCAGAAGTGTTCCTTGTTTGCACAGCTGAGCTGTGCATCTCAGGAGATGATAAATAAATGTGCTTGTCCTGGGAAATGTCGATGATGGGCTTCCAGGCATAGCAATCCATTGACATTGTTTGTCTCCAGAAAAGGGAAGGCAGGACAACCGGTTTTGGTTAAGGAAAATCCTTTCTAGCATCCCTGGAGGTGGGCAAAGGAGCAGTTTGGGGTGAGAGCCACAGGGCCTGGCTTTGAGCACTGTAAAAATATCCAGAAGAGCTTTATGTGGCTGAGCATTTCCTAAACAGAGCTGCAAGAGAGGGGGAGCATCTGATGGGATTCATTGCCTGGAGTTTTCTGGAGGTGCCAGCTGAGTGGGAATGGCTGCAGCAAAGCAGAGATCAGAGGGGTGGGAACGGGTTTTGGTTGTTTACCACAGCCTGTATCTAGTAGAGCATCTCAAAACCACTCAGAGGAGAAGTCTTGCAGAGATTGTCTCGAGATACCAACACCTCCAGAAGCTTCAGTTGCTGAGGAAACATAGAGAAAGCTGAGGTGTCTGTGCCAATACCTGACACAGGTACAGGGTCTGAGACTCCCAGTTCCCCTTTTCTAGTAGCTTGTGAATGTCAGAGTTGAGCCCTTCATACCAAAGCATCTTGCCTGTGGTGTCAGGCTTGGGTTGAACGTGGGATTTTAACCTGGAACAAAAGCACTTCAGCTCTTTCTCACAGCCAGTTGTGTCCCATATTATCTGAGTTTGTTATAAATGGGTTAAACTTTGGCTTGCTGTTTAGGAAGGCAGTTACCCCAGAGGGGTGGTTTGTCACTTGTGTGAAAGTAACCCAAATTTAGACATTGTAAAACTTCGGTAACACCACCATCTAGCAGGAAAAGACTCGTTAAAGTGCACCTGTGGGCACGGAGAGTGTTCTGGCACGGAAACCCTTCCTCCAATTCCTGCTCCAGGGACAAAATCTGTGAGGTATGAAGAGCAGGGAAGCACAGTTTCCTGCCCTCTCACTGCTCCTGCTGTGGGAGGTAAAGGGAGTGAGCAGAGTGAGCTTAGCTGGGATGGAGGGAAGGAGGCAGCACTTTTAGGGATATATCAGTGGAAGGGTGAGGTCTGGTGGAGTGGAATTTAGGAGATCAGCATGACTGAAATAGGTTTCATGGAGCCTGATTGTGACTGGATAAACAGGTAGAGATGGGAAGCCAAATAATGAGGATTGATGTGAGGCTTAGGAAGCAGCGGGGTGTTAGTTGTGAGCACCAGGAAAAACAAACCAACCCAAAAACCGGCAAAGAGATGAGAAATGCAGAGTTAAGAGCAGAAAGGAAAAACGAGCAGCAAGCACACTATCTACGTGTTGCTATTAGAGATGGCTTTTCCTGGAGACAGAAAGAAGGCTGGGGCCCAATGGGAAAAACAATGTGTGATAGTTCATAACACAGGGAGGGAGGGCTCAACTGAAATTGCACAGGCAGCTCCTGGTCTGTGGAGGGGGGAGAGGGCTGAAGAGTTACATTAGTCAGGGGAGTCCTTTGCTCATTTGTATTTGTTCTGAGGGGCTTTTGTGTTTTCAGCAGGGAGGGTAAGTAATCACTGCACCAGTAATAGGTTGCCTAATGAGTGAATAATGAATTCTCCTCCCCTTGGAACCTCCAGCTCTCTCAGGAAGACAAACCTAACCGAGATGTAATCCAGTTTACCCAGAATTTATTGCTGGAGAAGGAAGTGATGAGGGATGTTGTGGCCTGTGTGAGAGGGGAATTCAGGCAATTATTCCTCATTGGGGAGTCTCTGTTCCTTCAGTTCTGGCACTTCCACTTCTGCCGTGCTTGATCACCACTTCAACACTGCTCCTTGTAGAGTCAGGTCTCCAAGTGCATTGGAGCTGCAGAGAGGAGCAGAAAAGCTTTCCCATTTCCAGCCTTCCCTGTGGGAATTGGCTGCTGGAGGGAGGCTGAGCCTGATCTTCAGTTGTGTTCTTGTCCATGGGGACAGGGAAGTTTTGCAGCAATGATGTGACACAGGAACAGGGGGCAGAATAGGAAAGGCTGGTGGGAGAGAAGGAAATCTCACTTTTCTTCCAAACATAAATGTTGGAGCCTTGAGATACACCTGGATCAATGAAATAATTTGGGAAACCACTGGAAAAATCTGCGTGGGGAGCGCTGGCCCACTGAGTGGTGGCACAGACGAGACAGGAATCTTGTCTGGGGCTTCAGCATAAAACCCAGAGCCTGCTGGCCTTTTGGGAAGGGGTGGGAAGGCCCAGGCTGTGTCTTGGGTGGAGACCTGTTGGCTCTGAGGAGTGGGAAGCAGTCCAGGGGGCTGGGGCCAGCTCCATGGCCTCTGCTATCTCCTGGCACAGCGTCTCCCTCCTCCCAGCGCCTGCAGCCAGCACCGCGGCTCCCTCGCTGCACAAACGGGGTGTGCCTGGGAAATCCAGCCAGATCTAGCTGGGATTTTAGGAGATCTCTGCTGGAATTCTAAGAAGAGATGTCCTGGTTTCTTCCTGAGCTGGGTGGGTGTTCTGCAGGGGCCTGCTTGCCCACGGCTGAGACCCAGAGCTGGTGCAGAACTGCTGCCAAGGAACGCCAGCAAAGATCTGGGGGATGCCAGCAGAGTGTGAAAATCCCCCTGTCCTGCATTAGGATGTGCCACCATTTGGGCTGGATTTCAGAGCAAACTTGGAGAATTGGGATAGCTGAAGAGGTGCACAGAGAAGGAAGGGAGACCACTGGGCGGGGGGGGCTGTGACTGAGGGCCTGTCAGAGGAAGGGTCAAAGGCAGGTCTGGGTGTGCCCTGGGATGAGCAGCCCTCTGGGAGCCCTTCCACTCTGATATTTCTGAGAGTTCAAGGCACTGGAAAGGCAGACTCTCCTTTGGTTTTTGTCACTGACAGTTTTCTGAGGAGATATGGCAGGTTGTCACCTGGAAGCGTCTCCCTCCCCTCAGGTCTTCTGATTCCAGATAATTCCATTTCTGTGCACACATGAAAAGAGATTCTGTCCTAAAAAACTGGCTGAGGTTACCGAGTTCAGGCAGGACTGTGAGTGAACATTTGCAGCTCTTGGAGGGTTTTCCCCATGACAATGCATTCAAAGCCAAGCCCAGCACACAAACATTTCGCAGAACACATAAAAACTGTCTTAAAATCACTTCATGCCACAAAAATTTTATTCCTTTTAAGTTCAGGCAAGGTGTTAATATTCTTGGCTGGCTGGAAACCCAACAAATACCTTTGACATCCCTCTTGGCTGTGCTTCCTGCTGGATCTGCCAAGCATTCTTTGGATGTCAGGGTCTGGGATTTATATGCTGGAAAGCACAGGATATTTTGAGGGCACGGAGTTAACCAGGTTTGCACAAAATGTACCGGTTACGTAAAAGTCATCTTTGAAAATGGAATGGATGCCTTTTGGAAAATCCTGAGTGTGGAAATGGGAAGAAAAGCAGAGACAACCCCAGGGCTGGGCTGGCTCTGCAGGGCTCTCCCCCTGCTGTGTTTCAGCTGTGGCCCGAAGGGTTCCTGGGTACCAGGGCTGCCCTCAGTCCCAAACCCCCAGCCTGCACCCTCCTGAGGGGCAGCTGCCTTGCAGTCTCACAAGACTGAAGGGAAAAGGAACACAGGGGCCATTTTATACTTGCCTTTCAGAGGGCTTGGGTGCATTGGAGAGCATTTTTCAACAGCTAAAATAGAAAATAAACTTACTTTTTCTTTGCTGGGTAGAACAGCACAAGAGGTCTGGTAAAGAGGTCTGAGCTCCAGCACATTCATCTTCTACTGATTTATCACTTGACTCTAAGAGCAGTGATTTCAGGAAAAAGAAGGTCAAATGTCTTGAAATTCCTGATAAATTGTAAGTATATGTATAAGGAAGGAAGAAATTGAGCGTTTATTTTTTTTAGCTTTTAAGTTAAAAAAGATTTGTTTCTGAGATCTGATGACAA
Organism: Anabacerthia variegaticeps; assembly: GCA_035583185.1. Classification (NCBI taxonomy): domain Eukaryota; kingdom Metazoa; phylum Chordata; class Aves; order Passeriformes; family Furnariidae; genus Anabacerthia; species Anabacerthia variegaticeps. Next base: position 4,103,226 of record JAWWEW010000112.1, on the reverse strand, counting down.
ATAGCAAACAAACAGCCCTTTTGGGACTGTTGCAGTTACTGGAAAAACTGTGATTACCTTAAAAGATGGAAGCCTGTGGTGGGCCCCAGAGGTTCTGAAGTGCAGTGGTCCTGTCTGTTGTCATTATGTGCACAAAAAAATTAGATTCGTTATACTTTGAGCTAACGGAGAGTAAGGTATTTTCAAACAACAGTCCTGCAATAGGAAATGAGGTTATTCTTTGCTTTCCTGAACTGCAGCAAAGGTCTGATTGGGAGCTTTGATGAACTTTAAAAATTACATTGACTGAATATGCCTTTGCTGTGAAAAGCAGATATGGATTCTTACTAAGTACGTTCCATAATGGAAAGTCTCCATTTTTAGGTGGGTGTGGATCCACCCTGAGCATGTCTTTGTTTATTTGTAGGATTGTTTCCTGCTTTTCCTTATCACAAACTTCCAGCTGGGAGTTAAAGAGGCAGCTATGACATCACCTGGACTAAGGGATGAGAAGAGACCTTTGTGTCCATGCTTGGAAGGAGCTGGAAAACCATCCAGGGGTACGTGGACTTCTCCAGCTTCCTCCCTTCAGCTGTTAGTTCAGCCCCACTGAAACACAGGGGATAAGAGCAACAACAAATGTGGACTGTTTTGAAGTGTTTGTAGCCCGGTTTCACATGGAATGACACATCTGTGTCCTCCTCTTCCCCAGTTTGGTACTGAAGTGTACATTTGAATTTTTAACAGTAATTAAGTCTTACCTGTTTCCTAAAAAGAGGAGGTCAAGGAGATCAGAGCTGGATTTGCACCTTCTCCCTTTTGTCCCTCCTAAATCTCTGGATCCTTTACCCATTCCTCTTGCCTAGGTGCTCTGAGGAGTTTTTGCTCAGGATTTGGGAAAAATAAATGGTATAGAATCCAATATTCAGCTTGAAGAGGACAGGAAGTCTTTATTTGCATTGACCTCTCAACAGGTGACTCTTTAGTTTGCAGGTGTTGAAGTGACTGAGGTGTCTGTACATTGTTTTTCAGGGCCAGGGGGAATCTTTATGATTATTTAGGATTTCCATGGCATAGGTCATCAAATCTCAGGGGGAAATTCCTTCATCTAGCTGGAAGTTACTCTTGAAGCTGTGGAATCACCTTCAGAAATGTTTTATTCTGGTATTTGCCAGAAGTCATGAGCTCTTAGTACATCCCAGGGGGAATGGTCCTGATAGTGAATTGTTCACATGGGTGGAAAAATTTGTACTTTATTTGTGGTGAGTTTCTCTGCCATCCCCTTCAGCAGTGGATCTGGTATTTCCCTGAGGGACTTGAGCCTGAGGTGTATTCTGTATTTGTACATGCAGAACTGGCTTCACCTCTGCTTGAGAAATTGGAACTAATGTCTTCGTTTGATAAACGACATGCTTGAGCTAAACTAGTTTTATACTTCTGCCTGATCCTTTCCCTGTATTAAACTCCTTTTTCCTTTTTTTGTCTCAAGAGTAGCCCTCAAAAGCAGGTGCAGCATTCAGAGTAATGACAGAAGTCACGCCATCCTTTTCTCCTGGAAAACAAAGGGCAGTAGGAGAGGGAGTTGACCCAGATTCTTCCCTCATCATAATGTCAAAGTCAGTTGTGAACATTTCTGAATATGTAAGATTTTACATTACTCCTCTTCTACTTAAATCTACAAGGAAAGCACTGACAAAATACATTTCAGTGATCTTTTTGTTAGTAGAGACCTGGGGCTCCAGTGACAAAATATTCCAGTCTCTCTGAGGGCAGAAGCCAGCCTGGATATGACTCCTGATGGAATGACCCTTCCCTTGCACAGCTGCAGCCCTGTCCTTGGCACCCTCCAAGCTGCTGTCCCTGCTCTGTGAGAACACTGTGCAGAGTGCAATTTACCCATGTGGATTCTCAATGTCCAGGGAGTTCAGGAAAAACTGCCATTCTTCTAAGCATGGGTCTGAATCTGGATCTTTTTCCCATCTCTTCAGGAACTGCTGTTGGAGTAGAGAACGGGCTGGGCTGGTTTCCTGGTTCTGAGTCAGTAAATATCAGCCAGTGTGGAAGTGGCAAACATGGGAGGAAAATGGGTGGAATGGGACTAGAACTGCAAGGGAGAACAGAGCAGGAGGCTCTGGGTGCCCAAAGGGGGATACAGGAATTCTTGCCATCACTGCCACCACCATTGGACCCTTGGACAGCTTGGCCCAGCAATGGTGAGAGCTCCAAGCCCTGGAGTGCAGCAGAAGGAATTACATGGTGGTTAAATAAGGGATCTGGGCTCCCTCAGGGCTGGAGGAGGCACCACAGGTTGTGTGTCAGCTCCATGGGGAATACACCCTGGTGCTACAGGACACCCATCAGCTGTGGTGGGTTCACTTGGTCGTGGTCTGAAGGACTGTGATAACAGGGCATGTCCAGGCCTGGGAACCATCAGGGAGGGAGGTTTTGTTTCATGTCTTTTTTCCCTTTATGCTTTATCAATGTGCTTTAGTCTGGCTCATTCTAAAATTAAGTAAAAAAGTCACTGAAAAATCTGCACTTTCATGCCACATTCCTTTGTTGTTACATTTAACCCTTATTTTCCTTCCCTGTTGTGCACTACAAACATAGAACTTGCATTCCAAGTGAAAAGTGCCCCCTGATTTCCTCCACCTCAGTTGGAAGGATGGCTTTGCCTTTCTCTGTTTTCCCCGTGGAGCTGATCCAAAGCTCAAGGAAGGAAACTTCCAGCAGGCGTTGGCCTGTGTGTCACAGATGCTTGAATGACTTTCTGCCCACGGTGGGAAACCAGAATTTTCCATTCTCTTATTTTCCTTTCTGAAAGGACATGCAGTATGTACTGGGGGATTTTTTAAATTATTTATACAACTGTATCCTGACAAGCTACAACTTCCTCCCGTGTAAACACAGCTCCTGTTTGTTTCTGGAGCGTGGAGCTGTGTTTATAAGGTTGAGGAGGGACCACAGTTAGTGTGGTGTGTCCTTTCCCAAAAATGCCCCCCTTTATTTTCTCTGCAAGCTCTGGGATGTTCTCCTTATGTGACTTTCAGTTCCTGGTGCCACAAAACATGGTTTATGGAACCTGTGGCTTTGGTTTTGTTCAATGTTGTACTCAGTTCTCACATCTCCCAAACCTCCCAAGGAAGATCCAAACTTTGTGACTCCAGTATGGATTCTGAATAACTCTAGACATTTTCCAGTGAGTTCCAGGAAAGGTGCAATTGCAAATCTTTACCAGTCTATGTGTATTTCATCTTGAAATTCCAGCATCAGCCTCTTTCATCATGTATTAAAGACCTTTTTTTCTATTCTAGGCTTCTATTTGCTAAGGATAATCAAAGCATTGAGATGTAAAGTGTTTTGTGATACCTTGAGTGTGAGTGCAGGAAAAAAATCAAATTCTGCACTGTCAGGTGCTTTAAAAAGTTCATTGCTTGGCTGAGAAAATAACTGTGGTGTCCCCTGGGTTTGTGCTCCTTTCCATGGGCAGGCTCTAAAAGCACTTGGGAATTCAGAAAACCAGGGTAGGAAGCCTTGAAGCCTTTGGTTTTGCAGGATCTCTTCCTGTCAGCGATCCCACTTTTCAGACTTTCCTAATAGTTGTTTTGATATTTTTTTCTCCCACATAACAGCCTTTCATATGAAACTGGATTGCCTGCAAATTCAGAAACCTCTGGATTTTTTTTTCCATGAAATCCCAACCTAATTTTGCCTCGAAGGGTCCCATGTGGGTGTGGAACTGCTGCTTCCCCAGGAGCAGAGCAGACATGGATTTCCAGGTGGGTAAGAACAGGTGTGCTGGGTGTGTCCTTGTGCAGCTACAGCTCCTGGGGAAATACCAGCCTGATTAGCTTTATTAAAATTACACTTTTCCTCATGGAAATAACCTGGATACAAAGTCATAACCTTTGCAGATGAGGTGACTACTCGGTTGACTGGAAATGAAGCTTCAGGAGACAGGATTCCTGCAGAGGAAGGATGCAAGAAGCATCACCTGCTGCGTAAGTTTTGCTCTGCTTTCTCTCACTTTGTTTTTGTTCCTAGAGGGAGAGTGGATTAAACAATAGCCTTCTAACTTGTCTGAGACTTGGGGAATAACATCCACCCGGAAAGACAGGAATTAAAGCATTGTGACCTCGGGCTAATTACAATAGAGATAGAAGCTGAGAGTAAGGGCTGAGGAAACTATCCCACAATTAAGATTTAATTCTGCAGTTCAACATTCCCCCTCAGCCATCCACTGCTTCTCTTTGTGATGGAATTTCTGACAGATGGCTCTGGATCCTCTGGGCTTGGATAAACTGTTATTATCAGAATATTAGTAGGCTTTTAAACCTTCCTCCTACCGTAGCTGGTGTGCTAATGAGGCATCAATCTTCCCTCCAGGGTTTATGCTCCTGCCCAAGTGAGTTTTCAAGGAAGCAGGGAAAATGTTGGAGTACATGTTGTAGGTACAGCTTTGGAGGAGGAAGGTTTCCCTTCTTACCCTTTCTGCAAAGGGCTAAATGGTGCTCTTGATGTTTGGACCTTGAAATCAAGAACTTAGGAGTAAATTTCAAAAAGCTTTAAAAATTACCACAGAATTAGAGGGGAAAAGACGTTCTGCAAAAAAATGCTGCTCTAGAAGAAGGAGCAGGAAGGTATGAAATACCAGATCCACTGCTTTGGGTTTCATGCAAGGCACTATTTATAGGGTGATCAGTGAAACTGCTCCAGACTGCACTTAAAAATAGATGAGCCCACGTTTCCCTCCTGTGCCAGAATTTTCCCAACTGCAGTTCCATGACTCTCTTATTGTTGTGCTGAACATTGCTGGTGGTTTGTGGACACGTGGCTGGGTAGGGGGCTGATAAAACTCTTTTAATCAATGGATTCCCTTTCCTAGCTGGCAAATGCTGCACGGACAGTTGATCCAATCCCACTTTGGGAGTGATGAGGGAATGTGGGTTCTGTTGCCTGGGCACAGACAAGACTCTGGTGACACTTGACAATGAGCCACTCCAGAACTTTTGCCTGCAGTTTGAAAGTCAGATTTTATGAAAGGATGGCTTGCTGTGTGGAGTTCTGAGGAAATCCTACAGGCCATGCCTTAAGTCCTTAAAATCTGCTCTGCTTGGCTGCTTTTGACCTTTATATATTTTCCCCCCCCCTTTGGCCAGATCCTTTCTAGGACAGAATTGTGGCCCTGGGAGCTCTTTGCCCACCAGACACTGAGGGAGTCACATCCAAAGTCATCACTGCTGGGGTTCATGCTAGGAGTTCAGCAGCAGCAAGAGCAGGTGACTGCACCTGCATGGGGTTCCACTGGTGTCAGACACATCCCTGCACATGGTCCAGCTGCATGGAACTGAACACGGAATCACAGCCTTGGCAGTTGTTATTGGAGCAAGGTAATCGCCACAGGAAGCATTTAAGAATCTGCTTATGCTGAAGGGTTCTTGGAGTATGTGCTGATGCCTTAACCTGACCCTCACCCAGCTTCAGCTTCTATAGGAAAAGTGGCCATAATGTCATGGAAATGATTACAATCTGCGAGAGAGTAAGAATAGCTGTTTGTACCCTGTAGTAGTTAATGGACTAGTGGTACATGACAACTTTGTTTTGTGAAATCACACAGACCATCTAATGTGTATTTTTCAGAGAATCCCAGAATGGTTTGGGTTGGAGGGGACCTTAAAGCCCATCTCATTCCACCCCCTGCCCTGAGCAGGGACACCTTCCACTAGCCCAGGTGGCTCCAACCTGGCCTTGAACACTTCCAGGGATGGGGCAGCCACAGCTTCTCTGGACAACCTGTGCCAGGGCCTGCCCACCCTCCCAGGAAACAATTTCTCTCTAATATCCCATCTAAACCTGCCCTCTGCAGCTTAAAGCCATTAATTTCTAATTAGATGCATTTTTAATGCATCTACAGGAAATGGAGAGAGAAAATTATGGTGAAACGCAAGGAGAGAGAATAATGTTTGGGAACAAGGGGGAAAGATTTTTGCAGACATTTGTGCAGATTTTTCTGGGACAGATGAAAGCCGTGGCTTTTGGTCATCTTCCCTCCCTGTTTCCCTTTTGGTGCCCTTGAGGAAACCCTGCTGCATCAACACCTTCAATCCAGGGGGCTGAGCCTCAAACTGCTGCACCACAAAAGGGGCTTTGAAGGGGCAAGAAACTTTACTTTGCATCCTCCATGGTTAGATTCTTTGTAGACATCCTCTGTGACTGGATTTCTTTGTAGACATCCTCTGTGGTTGGATTGTTCTGTGTGGAGCCCTCAGGACAGAAAAGCAGGTCCCAAGGCATTTATTTTATTTTTTAATGTACTGACTCGAACACAATGGAAGAGTCTGCAGGGGATGTTGTGGTAGGCTGGACCTGAGCCCCTGCCAGCTCTCACTAATGCTTCCTGTCCCTCCACAGGGCCTCCTGCCAGGACTCCTCCTGGCCTGGAGATGCTGGCAGCAGAGCAGGAAAGCCATCTTGTCTTCACACTGTCAGCATTTCCACTGCTGACTCCGGTGGCGTGGGAAGGAGGCAGCAGCTGGCTGAGGCCAAGGCCAAACCTTTGTAAGTGCCCTGTGCTTGGGTCATTTTCCAGGGTTTGGGATGTTGGGCATGTGCAGAAGTAGGCCTGAAGCTCATGGGAGCTGGTGGTGGAGAAAAGGGTGAAGAGTAAATGCTGTGGGCATGGGGTAGGCATGGAGTAGCACAATAGAGAAGTAGAACTTTCTCAGCAAAAGGGCATGGCCAGACCTCTGATGTGCAGCCTGAGAGCAGAGTTACTAAAGGTCTGCTTGGCCCTGCTGGTTGTTTCTGCCAGTAGAACCCCTTCCTGTGTCACACACTCTTTGCCTGTGCCAGGTGCTGTGCATGGAGATACCTGCACGAGTGGTATTTCCTGGTGCAGGATTTTGGGCTGGTCAGCCTTGTGAGCCTGTTGTAGAGAGGAGAGGAATCAAGGAGTGAGGATCAGACACGTTTGTGTTTGCAGCAAATCGATCCCAGGGAACGCATTGCTACAAGGTGTTGCAGAAGGAAATGGTGTAACACTGCTGAATGTAACTGTGAGGGTGAGAAGAAACAGTTCCATGAAGACGAGAGCTTCCAGACACTTGCGCACACAGTCAAGAAGAAGACTTTTCCCTTCAGGCAGGTTATTGCCCATCTTTGATTTTCCTCTCAAGAGCCTGGCCAAGTCTGCCATGAGACAAAGCACCAGTCTGGGTTTGTGCCCTTGAGCCCCGCTCTGTGTCTACAACCAGGAGTTCTGGGTGGAGAAGGTGTGTCTGGTGGGAGGAATGTACCCCAGTCCTGCTGTGTGAACCTGTGGAACTGGAACTCTGGTAGCAGAAGGCTTCTCCACTCTAGTGGTACAGCCAGGAAGGTTTTTATTGCAGTGTGAATTTCTTGGTGTGCGTTTCTTGCGTGTTCTTGGAAATTGCCAGCATCCTTCCATAGAGGTTTTTTTGACTTTTAGTATTGCCTTAGCAGTTGTGACTCTCAGTGTCTCAGCTAGATGTGCTGCTTTTGTTTCTGCTTGGAAGTGCCTTTGTGCACATTCAAATGTGGTCCCCGGGGACGTGGTTTAGTTGTGACCTTTAGTGCTGGCTTGGTGGTTGGACTCACTGACCTTGGAGGGCTTTTCCAGCCTAAACCATTCTACCGTTCTAATTTTGTTAAATTTTATTTTGAGCAGTGCATTAGGTTGTTTAAACTAGGCTTTATTTTTAAATTATCTCTGAGTCTGGAATGTGTTTACCCTTACACACCTGTGCAGTGTATTCCCCTTGGAGGAGGTGTCAATATGCACATGGATATATTTCTGTGGGATGAGCATCAGACAATATTATTGAGTGCAGTGACTTGGTAGATTTTCAAAAGAAAAAAAAAAAGCACATTAAATATTGCTTCAACTTTAAGAAGTCCATTTTGCCCGGGCAAAATGTGTGTGAGGGGAAAAAGCCTTGGACTTCCCAGCCAAGGGAACTACAAAGTAACAGCAGAAGGGAAATCACTTAGTGCAACTTGTTGCTTCCCCTTTCCACTTCATTTAACAACAGTTTCTATCATACCCATTCATACCACCCCCTTCAGCTTGATTAAATGAGAGGGAATGTGGCCATCAGTGGGAACAATCTGTCCTTTTAACTGGGATTACTCACTGATACTGGGAAGTGCTGGTGAATTACCTTGTATGTATTCCCAGCTGAATGGTCACCAGGGTGTAGGTTTGGGCTTTCTAATGCTGTGAGTGGAAGGTTCGTGCTAAAAACATGAACAAATAGGTGCAGTAACTTAAAAAACATGAAACCATCATCCTTTCTGTCAAATGGAGATGCTGCTTTTAACCATCAGCAACCAAATGTTTGTACTTGCCCTGTTCTTTCCCAAATATAGGCTCTTTAAAAAGAAGAGACTGTCAGTAACAGGGATAACTGGTTGGAGCCCACAGTGCCCCTGCTATTCTGGTTCTTGCTTCTGCAGGCATTCATTCCTACCCAGTTATTTCCATGGGAATCAATGGCCCACCCCTCTTTGAGCTAGGGGGTTCAACAGACACAATCCTAAAATACGCTGCATGTTCTTGCTCGCTCCCAGACATTGCAATCTTCTGTCCCTGCCAACTTGCTGGGTGGATATTATTAGTTGAGTGAAGGGTGATTTTTTTTTTAGGATGTTTCTTAATATCCTAGTATTTGAATATAATTTTTATATATATTTCTATTTATACACACATTTTTACTGAATCCCAAGGACTGGATATGAACCAGCACAGGTGACCAACATGGAAATATGTTTTTAGCTCTTATCAAGATTCTTGGGGCCTTCACGGTGACAGGACATTTCAAAGAGCCTTTCTGAATTCCAGGGGAGCTTCTCGCAAGTTTGAGGGACTTAATTCATTCAGACTCCCACTGGAAATTGGGCATCTGAGGAGGATGTGCTGCAGGAGCCATAGGGAGGTCACTCTCAGAGAGTAGTCTTGGAAGCCACAGGAGAATGAAATATCCAGAAAAGCCAGGCTGATAATTCTGACTGGCTGGAAATGAAGCAATATTTCAGAGATTAACGCCAGGAAGTGGATATTAGCAACTTTGGCAAAGCAACTGAGTGTGGAGGGGCAGAAGCCAGATAAGTTGGAGATAGGCACAGAGGAGAGGAACTCCAGACAGCAGTTAAATAGTTAGCAGTGAGTGTGGGGATGAAGAGCAGGGGAAAAGGGAACAATAACAAAGGAGGTGAACCAATGCAAGGGTGGTTTGTTGCTTTCTTATTAAAATACATGGATACCACTAGTTCACAGCTGTCCTGAAAACAAGGGACAGTGGACAGGAGGGAGTGAGCGTGGACACGAGGAAGGTGAGGATGCTCACAGATGGAACCACGATGAGCAAAGGAAACCTGAAGCAGCAATGTCTGCCTCTGACCTTGGCTGTGGAAGAGGGGCATGGGGAGAGAAGGAAAGGCACGCTGGCTGTGGGATGATAGCAGTTTTCTCTGGAAAGACATGCAAAATCCTGCCTAGGAAAGGAGGGAAAGGGAAAGTGCCGCAGAAGGGCAGCTGGGGTCGACTTTCAGCGGTTGTGTTACCGTGGCAAAGGGCGGCTGTTTCCGTGGGAAGGTGGCGGGACTGGAGCGGCAGAGGATGACTGCAGTGGAGGAAGTCAGAGCCGGGATGGGGTTTCCACTCGGAATGACAGAGCAGCGCGAGGGAGAGCAGCACTAGAGGAAATGGATGCTGGGGGCGAGCCAACATTGTCTTTGCCATAGGAGCGGGTGTCAGAGGAGGAGGAGCGAGGAGGCTGGAGAGACCCAATAACCAAATAAATGTACGAGAAGGGAAGGGGAGCCGGGAGCGGCTGGAGAACACCCGCGGGAGGTTGGGAGCGCGGGCCGGCGGAGGGGCAAGAGCTGGCGTGAGCGCAGGGCAGGCCCCGCAGCAGCAGCAGCAGAACAGGTGAGGATGCCAAGGGATGCGGGGCAGGGCAGAGGGATGCGGGGCCGTGCCGAGGCCCCCGTGGGGTAGGGTAGGGCAGGGCAGGGGGGGATGCGGGGCAGGGCAGGGGATGCGGGGCCGTGCCGAGCCCCCCCCCCGCAGGGCTCCGCAGGGCAGGGTGTGCGGGGCGGGGGCTCCCGCGCTGTCCCCGCCCCTGGCTCGCCCCTCGCTCG
>JAWWEW010000112.1:3999814-4092986 GCA_035583185.1 Anabacerthia variegaticeps | reverse complement strand
GCCCCTGGCTCGCCCCTCGCTCGGCGCCGGGCGGGGCACACGCAGCGCAGCGCCGGGGGCTGCGGGCACGGCCGGCAGCGCCGCGCCCTCCGCGCCGAGAGCCGCGCAGCAGCACGGAGGAGGTAGGGCCGGCGGGGCTCGGGGCTGACCCGCATTTCCCGGCTGTGCAGCGGGCAGTGCGGGCTCGGCGCTGTCAGAACGCGGAGCCGCCCGGCCCTGCCCTGCGGGCCCGGCCCGTCCCCGGGGGCCGCGGCCGCCGCCCCTGCCCTCTCTCCTATCCCTCCCTCCCTCCTTCCTTCCATCCCTCCCTCCCTCCTTCCATCCCTCCCTCCGTGCCCGGCCCGTCCCCGCCCGCGGAGCCGCCCCCGCCGCGCAGCCGCACGCCCCGCGCGGTGCGGTGCGGACAGCCCGGTCCTGCTGCTCTGCGCTGCTCCCCGGACACACGTAATGCCCGATTCCTTTTCCAGCCGCGGCCGGGGGGCGGTGCGGGGGTCGCGGCGCGCTGACAGCCCGGCGGGCTGCGGGGCTTTGTGTGCGGGAGCGCCGCGCTGCGGGCGGGGTGCGGGGCTGCGCTGCGGCCGGGGCTGCGCTCCCAGCGCCGCCATCCCCCGCCTTCCCCGCAGTGAGCAGCACGGTGCTGGCCCGGGGCTCGCTCTGCCCTTAGGGGGGTACAGGCCTGATTTAACAAAAAAACATGGCAGACTCGTGCTAGAGACAGAGACTGCAGCAGCGCTGGGAACGCTCGGCCATGGCACCGGGGCGGGCGGGTTAGTCAGTAGCTCGTGTTTTCCCTCTCCGAGTGATAATACAAAAGCAGAGCGAGCGCTGAATTTGTGATGTTGTTGTCTTAATCGCGAGTAAAATTGCTTAAAGGTGAGTAGAGATTTGTATTTCTGCGTTGTTCTCAGCGTTGTTCGTAGGTATAAATGCTGCATGTTCAGAACCAGGAGCAGGATTGCAGTGAGAGGGAATAAACTGTCACGATCCGGAGCATTCATTACATCCTTTGACCTCTATTGACAGGATACGAGCATTATGAAACCTGCTCGTTGAACAGGTCGGGAGAAAGGCTGGGATCCGGCACCGTGCTGACAGGCATCTTGGGGAACAATGCTGCCCGGAGCCGGGGCTGGGCAGGCAGGGCACGGGGGGAGTCTGTTCCGAGGGATATCAGCCGTGTGGAAATGTCAGGGGAGGGAGGCTCCGACTCCTCAGGCCATTGCAGGAGGAAGGGCTTGTATATGCTCAGAAGGCTCTGGAGAGAGAGACAGGAGAGGAAAATGGAACGGGATAAAGGGCTGGGAAGGTGGGCGATGGCAGTGAGATGCGACTTGTCAAGGATTGATGTTATCCTTCAGAACTCTGTTTTTTCTGTTTCTCAGTGAAGCAGAAATGGCTGCAGCGATGCCTCCATGACTTAGCAGTGGTTGTGGGGCTGTGGGGAGGGGACTAGGGGCTGGATCGTGTGTCATCACAACCAGTGGTGGATAGGCATAAAAAAAAAAAGGAATATTTTGTTAGTTCATGCAGTAGCATAAGGGTGGAATTAGCGAGGAGCTCGGGTTCTGGAACAGCACCCGCTTCAGGTTTTTCTGTAATGCAGGGTAAGTGCAGCAAACGGCACTCGCTACAGCAGGATGCAGCATTTGGGCATAAAATAGAAGCTTGCAGCAGTTGTGTGGCAAAAGGCGTTAGAGATGCTGTTTCATCCCTGTGGTGGCACAGATCCTGCAGCTCTGGGGATTGCTGTGTGTTGCCGAGCCCTGCCTGCACACAGGAGTGAGCACGGGGGGCAAACCCCTCACGCTGCATGTGTGGAGCCAGCACACTGCCCTGTGCAGCAGTGTGCACACCATTGCATGGAAGATGTCTTCTTTTTCCTTCATCACGTGTGAAATGGAATCAGCTAAACCCCTGTATTGGATAGGCCTGCAATGCTCGTTTGCATTACGTCACCTGACTAAGGATTTATTTTTCATGTGGGTCAGTTACAGGATTTCATATTTGCAGTTGGGTTGCTTGTAAAATTGTTGTATTTTGTTAGCAAGGAGAGCCTGGAGATCTTTTGTGGAGCACAGAGGAGGAGCTCTGTTTATGCAGATGTTTAAGGCTTGGACTGCAAAAGTTATTGAGACCGTTAATCTCTATAGGCACCTAAATTCCTTAGTCATCTGATCTGGGCACAAGTGAACAACCAGTACAATAGTTTGTCATTGCCCATTAGCCATGAGTCAGCTCCTAAATCCTGTCCAGGCCGCTGGCTGTGCCCACAGGCCTCCTGCTCACTGTTTGCTGGGTCCAGGAACACCTCTGGAAGTGGTTTTCCACAGGGGCTGGATGGGTGGCCTGGCATCATGGTGAGGAGCCACCAGCACCCCTGGCATCCTGGGGGGCTCTGTAGAAGAGCAGAGCCTGGAAACTCCTGGTGAGCCCAGGCCTGTGCTCTTGGTAGGAACTGTGTGGAGCCATAAGGGGTTTTCTGGCAGACCAGCTCACGCTATGGGCTGCTCCTGTTCCCAGCTGGTGGAGCTGCCAGCACGTTGGACCCTTCCCTCTGGAAGCTCATGGCAGCTTTCCCAAGTTAAACCAGCAGGAATCTGGCTTAGAGATAGTAAATGTGAAAATCTAGTTGCCTTCTCTTGCTTTCTAGTGCATTTCCACCTTAGGACTCCCCTGGTGTTTGATTTTCTCACCAAACACCACTTGTCTGGTGGAGTAAGTGTTGGAGCTGGAATCACGTGGCACCGAGGGGGGTGTGATCCCTGTTCTGCAGAGCCTGCTTTCCCCACTGCTGCATTTCTTTCCCCCCACACATGGTTTTCATTTGTCAGACTTTTATTATTGCTCTTAAAATGATCTGTTGTGAATTTGTTTTTCTAATGAACGTGAATACAACGTTGCAGCAGTTACAGCTGGACCTCTGGAGGCTTTGCCTTCCTTTAATGAAAAAAGGGTTTCAGAGAGATTACATGTTAAAAAACCAAAAAGGAATGATGTAAGAAAAATTCTTTTCATGCCCAGCAGACCCCAACTTTTTCAACAACTTGATCAGAGTGATGCAGATCAATTCTACATATACTTAAGCAGGCAGGTTTTTTTTCTATTTTGTCCAATTTCATGTCATTTTCATGTATTGTTAATCCCAGACATATTTTTTTACTGGTCATTCCTCTTTAAAAAGCCCAGTTTTGCATGGAAAAAGCTTTGATGTGTATTGTTAGGTCATGGTTGAGTTCATAACAGATTTTATGGCTGGGGGGTTGTGTCTGGAAGCGTTATTGCTGCTTGCACTAAAATGTATGTGATTAGCAAAAGATATGCACCAATGTATAACCTTTGTTCTCAGGGATTGTGAGCATCTTCCTATGGCCAAGAACAGATGAAGGTTGAGGATTATATTAAGCCATTGTTTTTCAGCATCATTAAGATTTTTCTCAGCCTCTTCTGTGTGAGGGTTTTTTTCGTTGAATGGTGAAAATTTTAGGATGTTCTTGCTTTTTCATGTCTTTTCACTTTCCTGCTGTTCTCTTAATAGATTACTTAATGTACATATTCTCTTAACGTATATTATAAGTTGTATTTGATTTCAAGCTGCATGTGTTTTATCACACCAGAAATCCCTTTGGTGTGTCACCACTGCCACCAGAGAAACAAACGACACCATTGTGCAGCCACTTTTATTTCACAATGTGCTGAGTATTAGAACTTTAAAAAGAAAGGATGAGTTGGTTTGATTTATTCAGCAACCCCTCACACGAAGAGGGCAGTGGGAACTGAACAAAAGAGCCCCTCCATGTGGCAGCAGATGCTGCCCCACACCTGTTGGATACTGGGAATAGCCTTGCTGGTCATGCCCTTGGAACAGGAGAGGTGTGCCATTAACACCCTGTCCTGGCAGCTAAAAATACTCTGCCATTGAGCTGCTCACAGGTAAATGTTCCAGATTTAGCAGTTTTTCCTCTTTGCTGGGGTTCCAAACATAGGCTGTTCCCTTTTTGGGAGAAGTGGCCAGAGCTGAAGTTACACCTGCTGAGCTGTTTGCCAGCGATCTGTGGAACACTTTCAGGAATGATGTTCTTGGACTTGGTGTCCTGGGTTTTTTTCACATGTCCAGAGCTGTAGGAAAGGGGAAACCATTTCTCCTGTGCTTAGGAAACACAGATGCTGTGTGAAACACAGAAACTGTGGGCTTGCCATTAGAAGGGATGAGTAGCAAAGATTTTGTATTTTATTTTTGACAGGAATAGTGGTTGACTGACAGCTCAGTTGGATCGGTGTGACCACTAGGTTTGGTTTTGTTAATCATGGCTTAATTCAGCTATGAGAAGGTGGAGTGATCCCTGAAAAGGGTAGCTGCTACTCTGTATGTGGTGTGTGGGGTCTCAGAAGATAGGGAGTTGCAGACATGGGAAGATTTCTGCTGTGGGAGATGTACCCAGCCATGAAGAGATGCAGAGCTGCAGCAAAGCAGTCCTGTTTGACTGCCCAGGGAGCGACTGGCACCCGGGTGAGTGGATTGTAAGGAGCCAGCTTAATGAACCAAGGGACTCGAGTGGCCCTGTGGGGAGTGCTGGGCTGGCTGTTGTGCCCCTTCCTGCCCTCAGTCTGCAGGGGCTCCCCCTCCTTTCGTTCTGGCTCTTGCTTTTCCACTGTGCCTCGAGGTCTGGTGAAACAGCAGCCCGTGAAGGCGATGCCTGGCGAAGGTCTCGGGGCAAGGCTGCAGCCTCTGGTGGTCGGGAAGGGTCACCCCCCGCCCCAAAATCCCTGGAGTTCTGTTTGCTCTTCCCCTCTCCCTGGGGCCTTAGTCCCAGAGAGGGGTGGGAGGTGCCCGAGGTGACGCAGAGGTTCCTCTCCAAGCCTGGCCCTGGCTTTAAGGTTACACTGATTACCCAATTTATCCCAGGCACACGTTTTGCCCAAGCCAGACCTACAGGCACCTTTGGGAAGTCTTTAGTTGTCCCTGGGGGATTCAGCCCCAGTGGTGTCCCAAGGTCTTCTACAAGGCTTTGTGCGTCTGGATCTGCACCTTTTGGTTCTGTAAGTTCCTGCCTTTTGTTCTGAGTTAATCCTCTTGCTCTATGGATTGATTTATTATGGAATGACATGGAGTGTCTGCTTTTGACATGATAAAAGGGAGCCTTGTGTTTGGAAGGGCGAGGGAGCTGTGGATGGATCTTGTTTCTCAGGCTGCAGGCAGGTCAGAGCCTGGGCACAGCGGGGCTGCTCCATGGGTAACACAGAGCACACTCCGGGTTTGTGCACCAAATGCTTATTTTTTCCACTCATAAAATCAATTTTGCTTAGTGCCTAAACACCACAAATGCTCCAGCTAATTATAGCAAGTAGTTCCTCTGGTTTTTTGGCTTAGAAGGGAAGAGGTGCTGCCTGCTGTATGTAAACTAATTTAATGTAGATAAATTTATTTGGATACCCTCAGATTTTGGGTTGGGCATTCCAAGCATTGGCTTTCGTCTGTAGCTAAACTAATGATGAGATTTTCTTCCCAAAGGCTTTCACTGCCTTTTTTCTTAGTAAACAGATATTTAGTGGGGATGTTTTGGGGTGCTCTGTAGCAGTCCCTGAAATGGGTGGGTAGCTCGTGGCTCCAGGATGCCAGGGGCACACACATTTATAGCAGCACTGGAACGCAGCATGGAGCTAATCATTCTGTGCTTGGAGAAAGCAAGTTTTGCCTCTCACCAGCAAATTCCTGGCTCTGTGCTTTTGGAAGGGAGCTTTGGGCCTAAATCTGCCCTGTGGAAGTCAGTGGGGTTTGGTACAGGAGGATCACCCAGTAGAACACCCTTCCTTAGAGCCTGGACCATGCAGGGGTCTAGAGAGGGAGGCAGGAGAGTTCTCCATAAGGTAACAGGAATTCCTTGTCCTGTAGGATCTGTATGTAGTAAAGACAACCTGGTTAGTTTAACACTTGCTTTATTTTTGTAATGTAAAATATCTTGACCTTTTCCTGAGCAGAACACTGGACAGATTAATTGTTACCTTTTGCTTTATAACCTTTTTTAGAGAAACACATTCTTACAGTAATTCTAAATGCTTTTAGGAGGCCAGATCCTAAGCCTGGAAGAAATCTGGTTGACTTTGGTGGAGCGACACTGGTTACCACCAGCCGAAAATTCTGCCTTTCAGTCGTGGAGTTTTGATAAAACAAACACTGGAGCCTGTTGTGTTTTATTCTGTTGGTGGTTTTGGCATCACAGAAGCCTTTCCTGATTGTTTTCCTCATTTGAAGGCTGATTGTACTGAGTGACCTCTTGCTACTGAAGGGTGGGTCAGTTTATGTGGGAAAGTGTTAGTCAGTGTGTCTGGGAGATAAGTGGGACTGCATCCCAACGAGCCTTGTGCGTTAAATCCTGGAATGTGCTGGGGCTGTGCCAGGAGATTGGAAGCAGGACTATGCGACAAGCGAATGCAGTCACACTCGCCCAAAATAGCTCTGTGGATAACAGGAGATCTGCAAAGTTATCACTTACCTCATTTTCACACAAATTCTTTCCCAAAAATGGATTATTGACTGAGGGCTCAGGGGTTTTTTTGGTCATATATTCCATTTGTGTTTTGAGAACCTTTAGGTTGCTCTCAAGTCTGTGGCTGAGGGCAGGATGGGGCTGCAGGTGAGGAAGGAAAAGCTGTGGTACAACCACACAACCTCAGAGTCCTAGAGCAGGAAAAGCCATTTTATACGGTCCTCATCATCACCTGAATGAGGGGGGAGATGGGTTTTTTCTCAGTGCAGGTCCTAGGAGCCTCTGCACATTCATCTTTGGCTGCCTGGGAGCACCAGAGCAGAGATGAATCAGTGGAGCGTCCGCAGACGTGCCTGGGCTGGCTGTCGGTGACAGGGTTTTGGCACGAGCCCCCGGCCTCGAACAGCCAGTGTTTGGATATTCAAATGAGCAGTGGTTTACCACTGCAGGCCCTAGATGGTTTTGTTTAAGGGTAAAACCAAGCAAATTTGAGTTTTGGCCCTGTGTCGCATGTGTCAAGGCAGAAATGTGACTGTGCAGCTTTACACGTTGGCATAAGCCATTTAAACGTAAAACCTGGGACGCCTAAATTAGTTTCTCACAGAAAGAGGATGAGTTGGCTGCTAAATGGGATGGTGTGAGGAAAGTGCGGGGGTGGCCGGGCCTGGGGAGCCAGGTTGGGATCTCCTGAGTCAGCAGGTGCTTGTGCTGAGCCCCGGGGTGAGTCCACCTCGGAAGGTATGGCTGGAAATAACCATCCCCTGGATGCCTGCACTGCCGCAGGGCCCTGCAAGAGGAGCTGGGTGCAAGGAAAATAGAAGTGGGAATGTAGGGAATCATGAGATCAGAACAAAAAGTCGTGACCTTTCACTGCCTGCGGAGCCGAGGATGAGCTTTGCTCTGGAAAAGGCGAATGGATTGTTTCATTTGTGGAAAAATACAGCTTCTGGGCCACACTGTGAGCCTGGGATGCACCAGGAGGTGTAACTCTGCCAAGGAGCCCACACCAGGACTGGCATCCCAGCCCCAGCAACTGGGTCTAGGTGGTGTGTGGAGAAGAACTGTGGTCCCAGAGGTCCTGCCCGGGGAGCAGCAGTGCTCTGTGCTGCTGTGGTTTGCAGTGCAGTGGGGAGGGAGGGCTGTGATGGTGGGCACAGGGGTCGTGCTCCGTGCTGGTTCTGTGGTGGATCCATGGCTGTGCCTCACAGGGGGATTCCCTGACCCCAGGTGCTCCTCTAATCCAGCTTTGCAGCGCCCGGGCGTGTAAAGGAGCTTTGGTGCTGCTCAGGAGCTGCTCCACGAGGGAGGTCGCATCAAACCCAGGTAAAAGGTGAATAGAGGCAGAGGGAAAAAGTGCAAGCCAATGGAGTGTCACTGAGCTTGGTGCTTTCCAGTCTTTCAGATTTTGTATTAGGAGGCATGAAAATTTCCAGAAATGGTAGTTTACATAAGAGATGTGAATAATGGCTAATAATAAGTTAAACTGCCCTGAAGAGCTGAGGGGGGGAAGTGGGTTATTTTTAGAGGTCTATTCTCATTGTATGCTAGACAAACAAGAATAAGATAACTTGAGTTAAACACGTACCACAAAGAAGTAAGGCCACCTTTCCCAGAAGGGTATTGCAGTCACCCCAGTGCAGTAATGATCTGTACTATCTGCCAGATTAGGAATTAAACTCACAACTGCTTCTTCACTGTCTGGTGAGAAAGAAAGGCCCTTTTATGCTCATTCTCATTGCAGCAGTGTGGTTCTTCTTTCTCTGTGATGCTTGAGCATGAAGGATCAGAACTGTTAGACAGCTACATGCCAGCATGGGAAGTGGTGCCATTTACATCATCACAGTCTGGGGATTGAGTTTTTAAACCATCCTCACACAGAAAGAGTCACAAGAACTTATCTGAGGTAATTTTGCATCACTCAGTTGTTTCTGAGCCACTTTAGAAA
Source organism: Anabacerthia variegaticeps (assembly GCA_035583185.1). Taxonomy (NCBI): domain Eukaryota; kingdom Metazoa; phylum Chordata; class Aves; order Passeriformes; family Furnariidae; genus Anabacerthia; species Anabacerthia variegaticeps. Next base: position 4,084,556 of record JAWWEW010000112.1, on the reverse strand, counting down.
TGTAAAGATTGTAATAAACATGACAAGACAGCAAAATGTTGGTAAATAGGAGTCAGGGCTGGTGTTCCCTCCTCGTGGGCAGGTGTGGATGACCGGGAGCACACAGCCCTTATCTAGCTGTGGTTTTAGTCTGAGTAATCCTAATCAGGTAGTAAATCCCGAGTGAGATTATGCTGCTGCAGCGTGTGGGACAAAGATCAGCTGCAGGAGTAGAGCTACAGAAACACCTGGAGGTGCCTGGTGGGCTAGTTCCTGGTAGGCTGAGGTGAACCACAGGCCAGGCTCTTTGGGGAGAAGGAGCATAGGGAGGGAGGACTCTGCTGTGCTGGCTGCAGCAGAGCTGACAGGTGAGGAGCACATGGGCATTCCAGGGCGAGGCGGAGCTCGGGGATGTTTCTACAGCTGTTGCTGACCAGCAGAAAATACCATGAATCACTGGGGCTGCAGTGGCACGGCTGGCTGCAGAGTTCACAGAGTCCCAAAGTTCCCCACATTCCTGGCACTGCCACGAACCTCCACGTCACCTTGAGGGCAATTTTCTGAGCTGCACATCCACGGTCTTCCAGGGGGCCTGGAACAGTGGACAGCTGTTTGCATTTTTGACTTCTGGTTGTCATGAGCTGTGGCAGGATGCCAAGGAGCCAGGCAAGAGCCTTGGGCCTGAAAGGAATTTTCAGCCAACTCATGAGATTGGCGCCCACAGCAGAAGTTAAAAGTGTGTGTGTATTTTGGGATAAATCCATCTCCTTTCTGATATTTAGTAGCTTGGCCACAATATCTCTGAGCAAGCTGGGAGGGTGCGCAGATATATAAAACAAAGGACAAAAATATCCTTGTATGCATTTTTAATATTTGTGGCTCTATCAAAATGGTGGAGTTTGAAGGTGATGAGTGTTGGGAAATGGTCACTGTGGAGGCAGCACTATTGCTTTGTCAGAGTGGGATGGATTTCCAAATCCCTCCCAAGCATGTCATTAAGGGATTAAAGGGATGGGCCACTCACCTTGGCTAACTGTCCTGAAACTGTGCTTAATAATACATATAAATGACTATTATGCAAATGTTACTGTAACAACAAACCACATTTTGAATTTGCTTTGTGCCTTGCAAATGGCGAAGTCAGTTGTTCCAGTGTTTAAAATGATAATCTTGTTTTCTCCAACCAGAAAGTGCTCCAGTTCCCTGGGTAGTGAAAAATATTTAATTTTGAAATATAACACCTAATTTCTTTTTCTCTGAATTGGTCTCAGCATAGAGGAGCAGCCTTGTAAGTTTTGTGCATAGTTTCCTTCCTTGATTAAGTTAAAATTTAAGGAGACTTCCCGTTTTTGTCATCAGGAGCAATAAATTCTTGATCCTTACAAAAATCTGTCCCTTGTGGTTTTGGCTGACATCTCCTGCTGCCTGGAAAGGGCAGGTTTGTCACTGTAGAGAGGGAAGAGCCTCAGGCTGCAGCAGGAGAGGTTTAGGTTGGACACTGGGGACGATGCCTTCCCCAGAAGGTTGTCCAGTCTGGGCACAGCTGCCCAAGGAAACCCTGGAGTCATCCCTGCAGGGGTTTAGGCCATGTGGATGTGGCGCTTGGGGACAAGGTGTAGTGGTGACCTTGGCAGTGCTCAGTTAATGGTTGCACTTGGTGCTCTTCAGGGGGTTTCCCAGCCTAAATAGCTCTGTGATTCCATGGTTTTAGCACTTCCAGATCTGCTGGCTTTCAGGCAGAAGTGCCAGGGGAAAAAATGCAGTATTTACTCCCTTCAGTTCTGCAGGCAGAGGGTGGTTTGTAAGGGAAGCTTTCCGTGGGGCTCAGAGATTGGGACTGGGTGTTTCTCCTTCTCAGTGCTTGTGTTGGCTGTGCTGATCTGTGGTCCTTGAATATTGCACCTTAGGGCTCTGCTCCCCAAGAATCACTTGGAAAACCCTTTGCTGCTCCTCAGAGAAGTCAATGAGCTGCCTCAGAGACCAGAGGGAACAACCTGTTCCCTGGGGTGGTGTTTTGGGAATCAGGGCCTTATGGTGCGTTTGGGAGGCGCCAAACCACCTGCAGCCTATTTTCTTAATAATAATAATTATACTATTGTGAAGTAATTGTGTTAACAGCTGGTTCTTGCTCCTCCAGCAGTGGAATGACCCAGTCAGCCTTGCCTGGGGTTTGGGTTTCTCCTACAGGGACCGAGGAGCCAGTTCCCAGGAAAGGTGTCATGTCTGGGGAAAGGATGTGCCCTTTGTGTTTGGTGACTGGCACTTGGCACATTTTGCTGTTGATTTATTGCTACAGAAGCCGGGTCTCTTCACTCGAGGAATGATCCTGGGTCTGTTGGTATGGAGTTATTGCCCTCTGGCTGTTCCTGAGGGTGGCAGATTTTAGCCATGGAAGCCTCTGGGGACTCTCCATGAGGTGGGATGGGATGGGTTGGGTTGTGAATGGTATTAGCACAGAGTTTGGAAATATACTGTTTGAAAGTTGTGTTTTGTGGGGGGAAATCCAGACAAACCAAACTTTGTGGGCTTCCTGAGTTACTGGTCTTAGAGGGAAGGCCACGGGCTGTCTTGTGGTGTCAACAACAAGGGGGAGGAGGCTTTGTAATTCGAGTATCTGCCCAAACAGACACCCAGCAAAGACCAGGAGAAACGCAGCAGAGGGGATTTTTATACAAGCTTACAGTTAATTTTAGCTGGGAGTTTGGGATGTAGGGGTTTTTGGTTGACTTTTATTTTCCAGGGCTGTTGAGGGATGGGGAAGAAAGGAGCTGTTGTCCCAGTTAGTCCCAGTGTCTCTGTCCCAGCCCTGGTCTGAGCTGTGACACCAGGCTGGGTTCAGCAGCTGGTGTCGAGGAGCTTCACAATTAGGAATTCTGTGCTTGTGCTGCATGGTGGTGTCTGTGATAAACCTCCCCAGCTCTTGTTCCCATGCAGAACCCAAGGGGCACGGGAAGCACAAGCCTCGCCTCTCCCAGTATTACAGTGCTGTGATTGTAAATCATCCCCAAAGCCACTGCATTGCTAAAAATAGGCCATTGCTTTTACAAATGCTATTACAATTCTGATATTCAAATGTTAAACCCTCTCTGCAGCGTTAAAAATAGCTGTGAATAGAGAAATTCTCTATTCTCTAGGTTAGTGCTGGCTGAGGAGCTGAACATCCAGCGTGCCCCGGGCTGGGGCTGTGTGGGAGCTGAGCGAGGCCTCCTCACCCTGTTCCCTCAGCCCTCATGTGGTGGTTGGTGTTGGGCACAGAGGGCGAGTGGGTGGGAGACAGAAGGGAGCAGGAAATGGACCAAAACAACGGGAAGAGCAGCTAAACTGAGATGGGGGAAGGCGAAAGTCCAAGCAGGGATTTCAAGGAGGAAAGGGCATTTGCTGGGGCCCAGGCTCTGCTCCCAGTGGCACAGGCACTGGGTGTGGGGCAGAGCTGCCTCCTCGGGAGGCTGTGGGTTCAACCCTCAACCACGGAAAATTGCAGCAAGCCACTAATTGCCTTTGGGAGGCCACTTACAAGGGCGGGAGCCATCCTGAGGATTGAGCTTGGTGGGAAGATCAAGGGCTTGGCAAGTTGGGATGTGTGCTCTGAGTGCTGATACCCACAGCCTACACACTCCAGGAATGCACTAATGAAAGGCAGGTGTTTGTTTTCCCCCCCCTCCAATGTCCTTGTGCATTAACTAAGGTAAAATTTAATAATAAAATACCATTTCAGCAAAACAACTTCCTTCAATTTGCCATCAACAAAAGATGTATTGGAAAAGAGAATTTCCTCTAGGGTGAAGTAAAGGACAAGCAAACAGGAATGACCATTGTAGGTTTAATGGAGAAAAAAAATGGACTCGTCATGCAGCTTGAATGTCATCTTAATGATATTATGAGGCAAGGAAGGAACCAAACAATGCCCACCTTTTATCATGGAAATGAATGCCAGAAAAGCTTTCAGCAAACACTGTTTAGCCAAAAATAAGGGTAAAGGAAAATCTAATTTGACCATATAATCCTGTTGGTCCAGGTGAGTGATGGGCGGGCTGTTCATGTTGCCTTTGAAGTTCCAAGTGAAAAGAGATCCTTTTTTTCCATTCTGCAGGGAGGAGAGCAGCACTAACATTTATCAGCTTGAGTTCAACCAGCTCCTTTCAGCCTCTCTGATGGTCAGAGCTGGAGTCCTCCTGGGAGAGAATCTGGAGCAGATATTTCCCTGCAGTCCCAACCCTGTGCAGGGCAGATCCCACAAGGCACAGCAGGAATGATTTTGGTCCCTGACCCTGTGATATGTGGCCTAAGGGGCTTGTTCTGGGTTTATCCCAGGGGAATGCAGTCCTGGCTGGGGTGATGTGGTGCCTGGCTGAGCTGGGGAGGGAAGGGCACTGTAAACTCTGTGTTGTCTGTCTGGGATGGCAGTGGGATCCCAGCACTTCAGCCCTCCAGCGCTCTGTGCCCCAGCAGCTGGCCCTGGAGCTCTTCCCACCTTTGGCAGGTGCTCCAAGCAGGGAAGGGCCCTCTGAGTTCTCCCACCTGCCCTGGCACCGAGCCATCCTGCCCTGGTCACAGCTCTGTGCTCGACCTGCTCTGTAACCAAATAAAGCCCAGATCACGTAAACCCAAAGGGGCCTGAGTTTCCAGCACAGATGGAACACCAGGAAAAGCCATGCTGTGAGGAGAGGAGAGGGGATGGTTGGTCACACACCAGCCTCCAGGATTTAGTCGTGCTTTGCAGTGGCCTCTGGGTGCTCTTCAATCAGCCAGTGATGTTTCTCTTGCCCAGATTGCATGCTGATGTAACCAGAGCCAGAATTCCTGAACACGTCTGTTCACCTTCAGTTAGACCCCGCAGGTGAGATACTTGCACCTGCTTTCCTGCTAAAGGTGGCGGCCTTAGCTCAGATCTGTACAGAAATGCATTTGTTGGTTACCCCTCCTTCAGTAATCCAGCAGGATTGAGTGGCTGGTCTTTGGAAGGTGATGCTGATGTGGTGAAATGTCCCTCTGTGGTGTGCTGTGCAGGCCCTCAGTGCCCTTACCTGAGTCCTACTAACCACTTTGCATCCAAAGATGTGATGCACGTGGAACACACTGTTGTGTTTGGGTGAGCATCTAAGGGCATTATTTTAATTCAGTAGCATCCTGGGGGGATTACACTCTGGACACTGGCATTGTTTCCTGGGCAGAGCACACTCACAGGCTATGAGTACGGGGCTGGCCTCTGTTCATGGTTATCCTCCTCTGTCTTACATTGGAAAAACTCTGGATAAAGGAGATGGGTGAGCAGTACCAGCCCTGGATAGTCCAGGTCTGTAGGTTGTGCGTTTCCATGACAGTGTGATGGCACTTGCCAGTGGTGTCAGTGATCCTGATGCCTCCTGTCGGGTGCCAGCTTCACCTTTCTGTCTGACATCCCCACAGCTTTTGTCTCGCTCACTTTTATTCCGCTCTTTTCATTTTTCCAATGTGGTCTGAAGAACTGTGTGTGGGCACATGGTCTCTACAAGCCAGTAAATCCCATGCCCCTGCCAGCCCGTGGCTGAATTGCTGCAGCCATGCCTTGGATTTTCTTTTGGAGGATGTGAAAGTAAAAGTATCCGAAATAGCTTAAGGGACCTTGGCTGCAGTGCTCATTTTTCACAGGCAAAATCCAGCCCAGCTTTGTAAAGGTGAGCAAAGCTGAGTGTTATGAGAAGAGGAATGCTGAGACTCTTGCTGGAAGGGAAAGAGAAAGAAGTTGCTCAGAGTTATGGCTGGCTGTTCTCAGGAGGGGTGGATTGCAGATCCCTTGTCCTCAACTTGCTCATAAGCCATCCTTGATTAATTTAGTAGCAGATTCAAGTGGGAGGAAGGAGAGGGAGCTGTGCTCGTCTTGATGAAAGAGAATCTGCCTAAGGAGCAGGCAAACCCAAGCTGTAATTCCTGCAGAGCTTCAAACATGCCCTGATTTTGCTGATTCAGGACCTCTTTTCTCCTAATCTTTGCATGAGCACCCGAAGGCAAATTTGTCCGTGTCCTCATTTGTCAGTCAGAGTGAAGCAGTGAGGGCTGAGGTAGGAGCTGGAGCTGCCAGGACACGACTGGGAGAGCCTTCTCTCTGTGCTGGGGAGGGTCTGGAGCAGGGAGTGGTGCTCTGCCAGGGCAGCCTGAGCCCGTGTGTGCTGGAAATGCCCTAAATGGGGGGAAAAAGGCCAGAAAAAGCACCAGCAGCATTCCCAGGGCTAGAGAATTCCTGCACAGCCCTGTGAGCACCTGCTGCTCTGGGGGCTCTTCTTTTCCAGGGGGGTGTTCTGGTGTGTCCACTTCCCTGTTGAACTTGCAGTAAATTAGTCGTCCTGATGGGTGTGATTTTTCGTCTTGATCGAGACCTTTGTGAGTATTCCCTGGACTTGCAGAGATGATGCCCCCCCTCTGATCCTGTGAGCCTTCCTAAAGCCTGGGAGGGGTAAGGGGAGCCCAAATCCCTGTGCTAGAGGCACAGCTGCTGTGAGATGACTGTTTGGGGTAATGAAAGGAGGGAAGTGGCAGCTCTGCCTCAGGCTTGGAGCATTGGTGACCCAATTCATTTGATGGGAGCTACTGGTGTCCAGCACCTGAGAAAATGAAGCTTCCAGCATTATGCAGGTAAGGAAGTCACTCTGGGTTGGCGTCTCGGTGCCGTTTTGTCTCAAATGTAGAGGTTTAGAGGTTGTTACTTTGGGGCTCAAACATCACTTTTGGTATCTTCTGCCAGTTCCGTTGCTAAGGGGAATGGTGCTGAGGCTAAGTGTGAACCCATCAGTAGGAATGGTTAGCTAATGTGTTGTTTGTGCAGTCACACTGTCTCTCCACAGATTCTGTGCTCCTCCCAGCTCAGAGTGTGTGTGAGGGACACTCAGTACCCAGCAATCCTGCCCCCTGTTACCAGGAATAAACCGGACATCGAGCTTTCCTAGCACTCGGTGTCAAAAATCAGTAGGGAAAGGTTTGACACTGGAGATGTAAAGTGAAAATGGGAGTATCCATTTCTCCAAATCCCCAGTCTGTCCCCTGCTGGTTTATTTACTGCTCTAAACTCCCAGCTCTCCGTTTGGACAGTTGATGGTGGCTGTTCTATTTTAGCCCATAACTTGTCTGTGGTTGGGTTACTCATGCCTGACACCTGGATACAGGAGCCCAGCCCCTCCCCTTGTGCCCTTGGGTGGGAGATGAGGTCATGGATCCCTGCCCTGTCTGGGGGCAGGCTGTGAGTCAGGAGTCCTTTTTATCCCCTGAAATGCCAGCCCTGGAGTCCCGCTGGGTCCCTCTCGGAAGGAAGGCAATGCCTGGCAGCCCTTGGGCTCTGTGGAATGTCTGAGGCTCTCTGTGACTTCCTGCTCTCCAGATTCCCCTCCTGCCTCTCACCCACACCCAGCACTGCTTTGGCCTGGGTTTGGCCAGCCTGGATTGGTGACTGGCCGTGCTGCAGCTCTCAGACAGCAGACCCACCCAGGTGTGCCCTAGGCCATGGAGTTATGCTGCTGGATGGACTGTGATGGTCACAGTGGGTGCCAGAATTGCTGAGCCTCAGGAATAAGCAGCCCCAGGGAAAATGGCCTGTTTTAAATCAGTGTCCAGTGTTCCTGCCCTGTATGTGGGCTCCTGGGGTTCACTCAGGCTTGGATAGTTCCCAGTGTTGTGTTTCATCCCTCTGTGTTCCCTGCAATAACACCCTGTAATGCTGATCTTCACCAGGGAGAGTCCAACAGAAGCCACTGGTGCAGGGGGCAGAGGAATACAGAGGGCTGGGCGCCTGCCTTGGCAAGTTGGAGGCTTTAGGCAGCCTCTAGCAATTCAGAGGTTTTATTTTAAATAAGATTTCTCATTGCCTTTCAGTTAATTTCCCTAAATTCACAGACTGCCCAAAGCTTCTGGAGCAGAGTAGCACTTGTACTTAGCTGCTTATATCCACTTTATATCAAAATATATCACTCTGAAAAGTATGCAGCAGAACTGAGCTGTGAGACAATCCCTGTGTTGTTGTACAGGACCTGTGATAATTTTGAATGGTATGACGTTTTAATAGGCATTAAATTTGTGTTAAATATCCAGCATAACTCTTGTGTATCTGCAATTAATAAGTAATTCAGCCATGCCAAAGTCAAGCAAGCACAAATCCCCTTTATTCTGTACCATCTGTCTAATCTATCTGTGTCAAATATGGCTTGTTTGGGTCTGTCCTTCTACAGTCTGTGCTAGGCAGATTAAGTCAAAATTTCTGCTCAACTAAATAGTTTCTCTTGATGTTTGTAGCTCAGGTAGTAATCCTGGGTTTGGTGCTATTTTTTATAATGTATTTGGTGAACAAGAGTGAGGTAGTCAGCACCAATATCTTGTTGTCATGGTTGGCCAGGGGGTTTTTACAGTGCCAGCCCCTTTCCAGCAGTTCCTGAGCACAGCATTGCTGTGGAATAGCTGAAGGAGGGATTGTCCTTCAGGCACCTGCAGGGTGACAAGCCCCAAAATGGGTTCTGTATTGCATCTGTTGCCCAGAGCCTGTTTTGTGTTGATTCACTGCTGCCCTGGGAAAGCTCTACTCTGTTTGGCTGGAACTTGCATCAGGTTTGTGGAATGTCAGAAAGGAATATTTTACAGGACTTGCTGTTTCATTGCTGTTCTGGTGCTCTGTGTGAGCTCTAAGTGCTGGGGGTGCAGGCAGTGGTGCTGCAGTGGGACAGAAACAAACGCTGGGTTTTGCAGGTACAAAAAGGTGTTCTTTGGACACCTTTCCAAACCAGAGGGATGCAGTGATGGGGCCCTGTGGGGTACAGAGGTTGCTGCTCTGGGAGCTGTGCTGGAGCTGAGGAAGCTCCAGTTGGAGTGGTGGGAGCTGTGGGCACAGGCTTGTGGCTGTGTGGCAACTTGTTCTGCATCCCCCTTCTGCACTTGAGTGACTGGTTTTCAGCAGAAATAGAAACTTGCAGGACTCTGAGATGCTGGAGGGTGTCTAGGACACAGCCAGCCCCCGGAGCAGGGGGGCAGTGTGACTCCTACATCCACAGGATTCCCGGGTTGTGATGGAAAGCACTCAGCTTGGCACCCCGGCTCTGGTGCTCCTGCCTCGCCCAGGGTATGTGCCCAGCCCAGCTCCGGGAGGGTGTGTGCCAGCCCACTCCCAGGCCTTGGGAAAGGATGGCAGTTCCCTCTTCAGGGCTGCTTTTGGAGCAGCACGGGTACAGCCAGCCCTCAGCATTACCCCCTCAGGAGAGCCACGCTGCAGAGCTTTCCCTGAGATGCCTGCTCAGAAGAAGCAGCCAGGGACAGTCTGAAACTCTGCATTTTTACTTATTCAGTGGCATTACCACGCTCTGCTGCTCACCCACCACCTTCCCTTTGCTTCACTGGCTGGTTTTTTGTCTCCAGCCTTCACTTGCATGTGCTTTGTGCGGGCAGATTCCTGGTCTCCAGACAGCCTGATGTGCAGTGCCATGAGCAGGGAGAGCAAACTCCACATCCAGGAATTAAAATGGCTGAGTCGCTGTGTGGTGGGAGAGTTAAGATGGAGTCAACCAGGCAGATCCTTCCAGAAGCAAGAGGGGTCAGTTCTGCTGTCCCTGGTGAAAGGATGAGGCTCCTTCCTGTGTGTTGTTGACACTGATGCCATCACTAATAGAAGTGTTCTATGTTGAATTCCCCCATCAGTGCTTCTCTCCGGCCCCAGTAAATCCCAAGTGGTGCACGAGTAGAAGCCAACAGGAAGAGAAAGGACAAAGCCCTGCTCCAAGCTCTGCTTTAACCTCTTGCTGCCCTCAGCACATGGCTTTCCATGGAGAGTATAATAATTGGAAAGCTGGCATAGTGTAATCCCCAGGTTTATATTAAAGCCTCTTACGAGTGCATCACGCATTTCCAAACACTCCCATTAATATATTCTCTTTGAGAAATGCACTGATCCAGGCCTTTCCTGGGTTTACTCTTCCAAATAAGGATGCTTTAATTACTGCTGACCTGATTTGAATACGAGCCGGGCTGATTTCATTTAAAATATTGATTGCATTGGATTGGTTATGCTTTTGCTTTATTCCTGGAACAGCCACGGTCCTCTCTTCCATCTGTGTGCTGAGGTGCAGCCTTGCCCCCGTTCCCATCACAAAGGGACGCCGTGCTGATCTGGCCTTGTCAGTTAAAGCTCTTCTTGTGCTTTTCCGTGTCATTCCTCGCTCCTTTTTGGTGGCAGCCAACTCCGGCGTGTGGGTGGAAGCCATGGACAGCATGGTGGTCAGGGCTCCAGGACACATCTGGTCCATCCCAGGCTGCAGTGCCAGCACCACTTGTGAGGTCTGGGGGGGTGCACTCTCCCTAAGGAGCTGTTCTGCTGGATCCTGGTTAACGAGGAGAGCCGGGCTCTCTCCGCATCCGTGGGAGCTCCGGCGGGGACATCAAAGCACAGCTGGGCCTGGAGCGGGGAGAGCATCCGACCACAAGTAATTGTTCCAGCTTGAAATGCCAAGTGACAGTGAATGGCATTTGAAACAAATGCTGGGGTGGGTCTGCTCAAATCCATTCCTGGTAGGGCTTAGAGAACTGGTCCCACTGCTTTTAGAACTGTCGATCCAGCGTCGGGTTTGCAATCCTTCACAAGAAAGGACTTTTCTGGTTGGGTGTTTTTATTTGTCTGTGCTCTCATTTGGCAATGCTTTGAAAGCATTAAGATTTTGTTTTTGCCTTGCAAGTGAAACGAGGCTGAGGGTTTCCCCCAGGAAAGGAAGCTTTTAGAGCCTGCAAAGCCAGCGCAGAGCTCTCCCCTCTGGAGGGTTGTCCTCACCCAAGATGGCTGGGCAGAGGGATGTGTGGGAGCAGGGAAAAGCAGGAGGATCTGGAGAGCTGCCAGGCCTTTAAAAGGGCTGTGTAGTAAACAGTCATTAGGTGGAAAATGATCAGGATTAGCGCTTTCTAAATGGCTCCAGGACTGTTATGTTTTTTGGGTTCTGTTTTGGGGGGTCTTTTTAGTGTAAATCTGCAGGTGTAAATCTGAAATTTGTGAGAATCTGAGCTTTTCAAAAGTAGAACCTAAATCAGATTCTGCTGTTTGTCTGCGAGTGTTCCTTCATGGCTGGATCCCCCTGTTGTACTTTTTAATTCTTACTAAAGAATCATTGTAGGTATGTGAAATAAGATAATATTGACATAAAGACTAGTTTGTTCAAGCAGTGATGGCAGGAGAAGGATGTCTCTCTCTTCCTGTATGGGAATTGCTTCATCCCTTTCCATAACCCAAGACAATTCGGAGACCCTAGTCCTCTGAAATGCAGGGGAAAGGTGGAGGTTTCCCATAGGAAGCCCCAAAGGCAGGGATGTGACTCCAGAAGCCAGAGCTCCAGTGGAGCTGGATGTGATGAGCCACAGAGACTGTGCTGCAGCAGTCCAGTGCTTGGAGGCACCTGGTCAGGTCCAAATCTGATGACAGAAGCAAAACAAACCCCAACAAAATGAATACACCCCACCCCAATGAATTTAGTTCTACTTTCATGCATCAGGGTGGAACTTAGAGCAGATTTGGGTGACCTGTGCAAATTCTGAGGGAAACAGCACCGTTTCTGAGCCCCTTTGTATACACTTGAAAGAACCACAGCCAAAAGGGCTGAGGGTTTCACGCCATCTCTCCATCCATTGGGAACAGCAGAAAACAGCCCAGAAGCTGCTCAAGGGGTGCAGCCAGTGTGTAGTGGGAGTGTTTCCTCCCTAAAAGCACAACTGTGACTGATAAAGTGTATTTCAGAGCTGTAGGAAAAACTTAATCTCCAGAGACTTTTGCCAAGCAAATTTACCAGACTGAGTCTTTTTCAGCTGGGAACTGGGTGTCTAAATCTGTAATGAGGTCCCGACCTTCCTACGACCTGTGTTGTGTCAGCCCCAGGCTGGGAAGGATGAAATCATGGCTCAGGAGGAATTTACCAGCAGCTCTGCGAAAGCCGAAGGGAAATGGCAGGTTTCCTGGCCAAACCGAGGTGTGTTTGGGCACACAGGGGAGGGAGCCTGGGTGCCAGAGCAGAAACACCACTGTGCTGGTTTGCAGAAATACAGCCTTTTTTAGTGGTTTATCCTCTTTTGTAAAAGCTTGGGAAATCAACCAAGTGGAACGGACCTCCTTTTGCCGTTTTGTGCTGGTGGAACGAAGTCACTCATGATGTAATCTGAAAAGGCAAAACCATTAGAGGTCACTTACAAAAAATGCTGGTGACTCCTTGTGTTTGTGCTTTCCTAGTGGTGGCTGTCAGCCCCAGAACTTTGCACCTTCCAGATATTTTGTGGAATTAATTTAATGAACCAAGCTGGCTGGGACTGGGTTGCTTTTACAAGGAACTTAATCCGAGCATTGGCCTCCATGAGGTTTGGGCTCTGGGTACCAGGAGCAGTGGTCCCTCAAAATGTTGAGCAGATGTTGTTTGCCAGATAATAGGAAAAAGGTGAAAATTATTAGGTATTTGGAACACTGAGAGGTTTAATCATGAATTCTAACTGCTGGGGATTTGGCATGATGTGTCAGGTTTAGTTTTTGGGCCATGAAGTAAAAAAGAAATAGTCTGATTGCATTCAAAAGTTGCAAGATAATGAGAACAACTGCCAAGATCTTATTTAAATATGAAATGAATATCGAGTGGCATTTATGGAACTCTGAAGGGAGCTTGTTCTGAGAGGAGACAAGTGGAGATCAAAAGTTATTGGTTTTTGAAGGAGGAATTCTAGAATATTCTTCCAGGATAGCACACATAGTTATCTTATTAAAAACTCCAAAAGCAAACAGGTGATAGAAACAATCTGTAAGATCCTGTCCAGTGGGGAGAGCTCCATAAATCTTCAACATCTGTACCCAATTATCCAGCTTCTCCAGACTTTTTTTTTTTTCCTGTAGTGCACATTTCTCACTATGAACTAATAGTACATGATAATAAAATCTTGGGTGTTTGCCAGCACAAACAGGGCTTTGGCTGACTTTTCCAGTGTTTGTGGAAGTAGGAAAGCAATGCAGCTGTTGGGTTGGGTCTGCGCCAGCTGAGCATCCATTTCCCAGACAAAAACCTCCAATCAGAACGAAATAATAATCAGATATTTTACATGTCATTGCTTCATGCAGGTCTCTCCTCAGTGCCGTGACTGTGGGGTTTGTCGGCAGGTTTTGGGTTTCACACCTGGAACGATCCCACAGTCCCAGCATGGCTCTTCCCGGGTGTTTGGTGAGGTGGGTTGGAGGCCTCGGTGTGGAAATGCTTTCTGTGTTTCCCCGTGAGCTCAGCACAAGGAGCCATGGAGGTTTGGGGCCAAATGGCTGCTGTTCTGTCCCTGTCCCTGTTTCCCTCCCCGGGGTGCATGGGGTGGGCGCCACTGCTCCCTGCAAACCAAGCCCTGCTTCTGTGGGGCCAGGAGCTGGTTAGAGCCAAGTGCCAACAACAATAGTGGGACACTTGGAAGGAGACAGTGTCGTTGGTGTGTTTATTTGCCTGTTTTCCTTGAGAATGCAGAGCTGTGAATAGGGCCAGGACCTCGTGGCCCGGCCGCTCTCAGGGAGCCAGCGCGTGTGGCCCTGGGGAGCAGAGGAGCCTTCTCCTGCCCTGCCTCCTGGAAAACGCCTTTGCCTGGTCGTGTGGGCAAGGTCCAGGCTGGAGGGGTCGACTGAGCAGGGATTTTGTGGTGGCTGTCCTTGGCTGGAGGAGCTGGGCTCGCTGGGAGAAGCGTCTTGGGGGTGATGTGCAGCACAACACTCCCAGTGTTAGCAAACTGACGTGGGCAACCTGGAAAGTGTGGTCACTACATCCTATATAAAATGATAAATATCTCTGTCTCACATGAGGCAGCACATAAGGATGTGCACTAAAGTATTTATGTAAAGCCACATTTGAAACATCAAAGAACTGAAATACTGACCTGAGCTATTTCAGATGTAGCTTTTCTGGGCTTGTGCTTCCCTTCTCTCATCTTATTTCCCAGGGTTCTAAATTCTGGCCTGTGTGCTTTTTCCTCCCAGGATGCATCTCAAATTGTTTGGTCACAAATGTCCTGAATAACAAATTGACTTAATTTAGATGGCATTAAGACTCTTTTAACCATCTCAAGGGCACGGATGCACTGAGGGCCTGCAGGCATGCATTTAAATGAAGGCAATTATGATCTATATTTCTTTTCCTTGCCTGACTATTTTATCTATGCATCAGATTAAAGTTGAAGGGGAAAGGTTTCTGTTAGTCTTGTTGGGAGTTGGCCAAAGAAAATGTGAAGAATGTACAAAGGAATTAACAGCTGGTGTCCATTTAAAACTTCCACATGGGCAAAGCAGGGAGCCTGCTCAGTTTTACCTGTTGTCTTCCTCTGGTCAGTACCCACTAGAGGTTTAGTTAGGATGTGGAGCTCTGGATTCCCTTGCCAAGAAACTAATGAGTGAATGATGTGTTTTGTTTCCCCTGGGGAGGATGAGACACATTTCCTCCTCTTTGGGAGCCAGCGGCTCAAGCTGTGCTTGGTTACTTGAACCAGAGATCTTGTTGGCTCTGTAGAATTGTGCCATACACTGTCTGGCTTGGTGATTTACTTGTGGGACTGCTGACATTTCCCTCCTTTCCTGGGGAAGGCTCCTTCTCCAAACAGCTTTGGCCGTGTTTTGGTGTGGCGCAGTCGGGGATATGCACGTGCAGCGCATTGGCAGGATCATTTTAACACCCCTGTTTTCAAGTGGGTATTTCCTATCAAACTGCTCTGTTTCTCAGTTCACTTTCCAACCAGCTCTTAATCCAGAGGAATGCTGGCGTTCCCTCACCAACAGTTAAGTACTGTCCTCACATCATCTCACCAAACCCAAAGTTTATTATTCTAGGTTTATTCTCATTGAAGAGAGAACAACTAGGACCCATGTGGTACCTGTGACACACTCCAGTGCTGTGCTACGTTTGGCCATGGAGAGGCAAAGCTTTGTCTGATCCTGGCTCTGGCTTGGATTCCAGCATCTGAATGAAGTGTTGTTCTGGAGTGGTCTCCTCTGGGACCACCACACATCCAAATCCGAGTCTTTACTAGGCCAGTTCTTTGTCCAGACCTCACGGGCTGATGGATGAAGCGTCTCTGGCTAAAGCAGAGCGCTCTCAGCGAGGGAGGGCTCGGCAATCTCTGGTACCTGGAGCCAGTACCCGTGTGAGAGCAGGCGGACCATCGGGGCGTTGCTGGGGAGTAAAGCTGTGTTGTGTCTCATGCAGGGAGAGTGCCTGGGTGTTGGGCCTGATGCTGCTCCCTCGTGGGTCGGTGCTGGAGCTGCGTGTGCTGCTGCAGCCAGCTGTCGGTGCCTGCCTTTGCGGAGCGTGTCAGCGAACCCGCCCCGCTCCCGCCCCCGGCTCTGGGGCTTCGTGCTGGTTTGTTTGCTAATTCAAAACCTGCCGACCGCCTAGCAGGTTATTTCATCCAGGCTGGCCCTTTAAATCGCTTCCATGCCTGCCTGGCCGCGAAATATCGCTAATAAACAGAGTCCCGAACAAAAGCTTCCCCAACAAAACATCCTTTTCTCCCTGGGCGTCTCCCTGGGTGCGGTTTCCCACCGCTGCTCTGCAGTCCGGGGGCAGAGCCAGAACAGCTCTGCCTCATTCTTCCTCCCTGGAAGTTGTCATCAATCAGGCAGCCTCCCCCGAGCAGCAGCTCCGAGGAGGGACGGAGGGAGGGAGGAGGCTCCTGTACCCAGCCCGTCCTGGATTTCTCCTCCTTGGCCGAGTACTGGAGCCTTCCCCTGCCCTTACATAAAAGCCTCGGGCCCGGAGGAGGTTTGTCGGGGTGTAAATCAGCGGAGCTTGCCATTACTCGCTGTTTTTGTGCCCTCTCCCTCAGGGACACGCCAGGATTGCGGAGCTGGGAGTGTGCTCAGCATCCCCCGGCTGCCTCTCGCTCTGGCTGCGGCTCAGCTCAGCACTGCGGCAGGAGCCGGGTGGGCGGCAGCCTCCTCCTGCCGGGAGGGATGCGGCCAAGGCAACACGGGCACAGCCCCAGCGTCCCCGGGTTGGGCCGGGGCCGTGGGGAAGGGTGCGGTGGGGAAGTGGAGAGAGGAGAGAGAAGGGCGAGGGACAGCAGTTGGTGAATCCTCGGCTGGGTGCTTGGCAGCCTCCTCCCGAAGGAGGTCAGAGCGATCGCGTCTCCTGCGCAGGGAGGAATGTGCTCAGCAGGGAAGCGTGGCCGTGCTCTGGGGCTCGCACAGAGCAAGGGCAGGGTTGGTGGTGCTCTCGCTGTAAACGTAATCCAGGGTCCTCTCTGTGTGCGACCGTGTGCGTGGCCGTGGGGAGGGGGCAGCGAGCCCCGCTGTGGCGGTGCGGCTGAGGCAGACCATGGCACAGAGCTGGGCTCTCCCCTCCCCTGAGCGTGGCCGTGGCTCTCTGCACCCCGCTGAACGCAGCAGGTCCAAACCCGGCCCGATGGGCCACAGGGGCAACCGCGGCATTACCCGACAACCGAGTGGTACCTTTTGCCTGAGCAATGTGGCGCTGCAGGCTGCTGCTGTGTCCGTGATGCACCACCAGTTTGCTGGAGCACTGTCCACACAAACAGGGATGTCAGCGAGGGCACGCGGGAGGTCTGGGACTGCCTGCCAGGCTTGGGTCGAGGCTGGGGTCAGGATGGGAGGCTTTCTCTGCATAGGCAGCAGTGCCCTCATCCAGCAGGAGTGGCCCTGTTTCCAGCCCGTCCCCCACGCACAGCAGGTTCCCAAAGCTGTTTCTCCTAAGCTGGGTCAGAGGAGAGTAGAGAACAGAACATGGGGAAACTCCTTTCCAAGGGGACCTGGTTTTTGTGGGAACTCTGCTCTGTGTGAGCACTTGAAAAATACTGAAGACTCTAGGTTTTGTTCTACTGTAGGAAGAGGTAAATACCACTGTAGACAGTTGCCCTGTATTTTCACATTCTTTTGGTGAAGGTCAACCCACAGATAGCTTCTGGAACATGGTGCTACTAAATATTGTCCTTTAAATGATCCGTGACCGCAGAAGGAATTTCTTTGGTAGTTTCTTTGGAAGTCTGTTGATAACTAGTGAAATTCATCAGCCATTCCATGGTCAGAATTTTCTCTCCAAGTGTTTACTAGTGGCCTGCTGACAGTGGTATTCTTCAGAAAAAGGGCTGGCATGCCAGCTGCTGGGTGCAGATGACCCCAGGGATCAGTGCACACAGGTGCACGGGCACACAGGAGTTTCCTGCAAAGCCCTCACAACATTCAGGTTGCTATTCCAGTCCCCACCAGGACACGGGCCCTGGGTTTGCTGCTCATTTCTCACTTTTCAAAGTGACCAGCTGCATTTGCTTTTGGATGGCCGAGCACCAGGACAAGGCTGCAGATTTATTTAAAACTCCTGGCACTTGAATTTTCCTCCATGGGAGCAACTGCACTGGGCCCAGGCTCTGGAAAAGGCACCCTCTGGATGGGTTACCCTACTCAGAAGTGCAGCTCTTCCTGAAGATGGGTGGGAGATCTAATAACTAGGATGATGCAGGAATGGAGGCGGGGAGAGAAACTGCAGAGCTGAGCTGGTGCTCCAGGTGTTTCCCAGCTAAGCCACTTGCATGGCAGGACACTCCCAGATATCCCAGCAATTCCAGAGGCTGTCTTTCACTAACACAGGAGAAACTGTGAGGGTGACGAAAGTGTTTTTTAAAAGCGATTGACCAAGAGCTGCACAGATTGAAATCTGTGGCAATTTCTTTGTTGACTCAGAAGCAGAAAACAGGACGCCAGGTTTAGAAAATGCCCCACTGATGTTTCACCAGATTTTTTGGATGCTGAGTTACATCTCTTGGCCATGTTGGGTCCAAAGGTGGTCTGTGAGTTGGAGTGAAGCAGTGTTTAATCCATGGATCTCACCTGAGCAGCCGTGGACTACCCTGTGTCTGGAGTACTGGAGTTGAACTGTACTCTTACAAAGCTCCCCTTGCCCAGCAGTGATTGATCGCTGAAGGAAAACCATAAACACAGAGGAAGGAGGTTGGAGTACTCTGTGTTTTGCTTAAAAACTGAATCAAGAGGTTGTATTCTTCGAGTTGGGCTGGCACTGGCAGGGTGTGGGGTTTTATTCCCACAGCCCTCATGGGTGTTCTGCGTACCTCTGCACAGGCTCTGCTGGATCCCGGCAGACCTTCCCTGTCAGCAGGGCTGGAGGAATGAGCTGAGGGCTGAGTGCAGAGCCCTCCCCTCAGCAGCTTGGCAAAATGTGTTTTACATTCTTCAAGTGAGGAGGGGAAAGGAAGGGCAGTCCCAGAAGGGAGTCGGTGCTCACTCCACCCTGAAGTGTTGCGTGTGGTAAGTTCAGTCCTGCCTCATCTTTGTGCTCCTCTCTATTAACTTCTTTCCAAAACCTGCCACTTTCTACCTAAAATGACTGACATTTTTTCCAGTTTAGGCTTTTCATGGTTTGTGTAGTTGGTGGAGGAGCATGGGCTTCTCTAGATGATGGTTCAGAGGCAATGTCTATTCTGTGATGAAATCCATCTGAAGCCTCTCCTGCCCCCTCTGTCTTTTTAGGAGGCTCTTCAAATGTGATGTTGGCACATCTTGGGTTGCATCCTCAGCTGGGTGGAGCTACTTCAGATTTTAAAGGACAAATTAGGATGCTATATACCAATTAAATTATTCTAAAGTCTTCAGGAAAAAATGGAATCCAGATCTGCTAGATAATGGATGGGAAACTGGGTGAAACCTTGGCACTCTAAATGTGGAATCAGATTAGAAGGCTTTAATGGTCCGTGCTGGAACGGAAACGTTTGAAATAGAGATTCATGTTTCCTAAATAACCTATCTGCAGTCATTTTGAGTTGCTCTGTGCCCTGGCTGTGTTTGGCTGACGGACTCCTTGTCCTGTGGTGCTGGGTGTGCCCCAGTCACCTGCTGGCAGCACTGGGGGGGCTCCCTGGGGCTGTTTCTGCTCACAGTGAGCAGCACAAACACTTCCCCAAGTTGTTTCCATGCTCATTTAATACATACCCACCTCCCAGCTGGGGTCTGATGTCCCAGGGACCTCAGAAGGAACAGAAGAGCCTGTAAACCACTCTGAACTGCCTGGTCACTGGCTTCTAGTGAGGGGCTGTCTGAGCTGTGGGAAGCAGACCTCGCTGGGAAAGGATGGGCTGCGTGATTTTAATGGCCTTTGTGGGCTTTTCCAGCCTGTGCTGGGAATAAAGAGGCTTCAGTCTTGCCTTGTTTGTGCATTCCTGAAGTGCCCTACACGCTGATTGTGGCATTTGAGTCCCTGGGAGCACAGCCTGTCCCCCCTTGGCTGTGACCTTTCAGGGAGCTCTGGGCTCTCGGCCTCCACGTCCCAGAGCCTGGACAGCCAGGGCAGGCAGCATCACAAAGTACAATTGGCTTGGGAAGCAGAGACAAAAGCATGGAGCAATCTGGGGCTGGAAAATGCAGAAACAGCGTGGTTCTGTTTGTCAAAGGAAAGATGGGACTGGGAGCCAGATCCTGCATGCGAGAGAGGGAACATTGGAGGTCAAGGGAGTTACAGCCTTGCTGAGTTACTGCCTTTATTATTTTGGGATTGGTTTAGCAGCTGAAACAACAAGCCAGAATGTGAGTGAGTGTGTTCTCCTCAGTGCCCTGTCAGGACAAGGAAGCTCCTGTCCCTGGAAGTTCTGTGCTGCAGTGCAGCCACACAAAGTCTGAGCAGGGGGAGAGCCTGGAAAACACCTCCTTGGGCTCCACATTAAGAAATGCCTGGAACTGGGACAGGCCTTTTCCAGTCTTTCTAAGCCTTATGCTCAGGAGTCCAATTTTTCAATCCAAGGGTTCTGTATAACCCTTGAGTTTCTAATTAGAATGTTGCAAATACTTCAGGATTTGACTTGTGGGGGTGTTTGATGTGTATTTTCATTTTGCATCCATCATTGAGCCTCTCTAAAGGTGTCTCTATTGACCTGTAGTGGGGCCAGTTAACCCTCTGCGGAACCTTAGGGCAGCAAAATGTGACTGGAGGATGGCAGTTCAGAAGAACTTCCGTTCTCCGGCTTAACTATCAGTTTAAAATGACATTTTAAAAATTATTAAATGTCTGTTGTGCTGCTGTTGGGAGGGAGCTGAATATTACTCAAAATACATGCAAAGTTTGGTTATATTTTAACTAGATTTTCCTTTTTTAAATAATAATCACTGATCTGAAGTGAATTTGTTGGACTGATGAGATGATCTGAGGCATCAGTAGGAGAGGAAGTATCCTGCAAAAAGGGCGATGGAATCGGTTACTGTGCTTGTCCAGCCTTGGTTTCAGAGGGATAAGTGTGTAATTGT
The DNA here is from genome assembly GCA_035583185.1 of Anabacerthia variegaticeps. Classification (NCBI taxonomy): domain Eukaryota; kingdom Metazoa; phylum Chordata; class Aves; order Passeriformes; family Furnariidae; genus Anabacerthia; species Anabacerthia variegaticeps. The sequence continues at coordinate 4,064,335 of JAWWEW010000112.1, read as the reverse complement.
GGTTTCTTTGAGTACATATCTGATCTGCAGGATCTTTGTCACAGTGGTTGTGCTCATGCTTGTCACCAGACCCATGTGCTCTGGGAACCTGGAGGTGATGGAGGTGTCCCCTTTTCAGTCCTGTCACACATCTACAGAGAATTAAATACACAACTTATCTCTAATGCCAGAAAACTGCAGTAGGTTGGGATGTGTGTGTATTTATATAAGCAATGAGACCCTTTGGGCATTGCTGTTCAAAGTGTATTTCCTTCAATCATAACACCATGAAAACCTCTTGATAATCCTTAGTAAGAGTAACAAGAATCTTAACTGCAGCTTAGCATGTTTCTTGGACGAATAGTGACTCTTGAAAAAACAGTGTTTACTTCAAAGATAAATGTAACTATTAGGAAGTAATTCCAGATGTGTGGTTATGGCAGAACTTCAGGGATTGCAGTCTCAGCCTGTTTAGTGAATTACATGATTGCATTTAAAAGTAGCCAATGAATTTTTTACAAATGAATTCATTCTTCAGATGGGCTGAATAAAACTGTTTATTTTCTATTATCTGAGAAACAAACAGAGCAGAGTCTGGTTTATTTATGAAAATAAATACATAAGGTCTGACCCCTGGATATGGCCTTTGAAAACTGTCTGAGAAAATGCTCTTCCTGGTAACTGGTTTTTTTCTTCAAGCCATTTCTTCTTTTTGAACATAATGCCAACCCTCCCCTCCCCCTCCCCCCGCCCTCTAATTATGCAATAGGTTTTAAAGAATGCTTTGAAATGAAGTGGTTTGATCTCTTTTGTCTTACGAGGTCGTCTGGTATCGTATCCATGGCAGAAGGCAGCAGTGTTGTATTTTATCAATGAAGAAGTTTGGGAGTGTATGGATCTTTCTTTGCCCATGGTGGTGGCCTGTGCTGAGGGTTCAGGGGCTGGAGCAGATCCGTCCAGTTTGTTAGTTCACCCTTGTGCCTCCTTATCCCTGGAATTGCCTGCTTATATCTCCAAGCCCAGGGGCACCCAGTGCTGGCAGGTGAGTTTAGGAGGACCTGGACCAGCTGAGGAAACCCCAGTGCCTCTATAACATCCTAGAGACTGTCTGATTTGTGAGTGGTAACGAAACTGGGACCTGCCACTTCTAAGATACCTTGGTCCCAGTGTGCCTGTGGTTACCAAACCCTGAGCGTGGGTTGGCTTGGAGGATGCTGCTTGGGATGCTGACAGCTGGAATTTGTGTTACCTTTGGCTCTCCATTGTTCCTTTGCTAGGTGGGTGTTCAGCTTAAAGCCAGGCTGGCATGTTGAAGTGAAAAAAGGCTTCCCTCTGTCCCTGTGCCCTGTGTTCCGTGGTGGTCTGTGGGTGTTGGTGGGTGCTTTGTGCAGAGCACTGCAGGTGCCAGGGTTAAAATAAACCTGTAAACATGTGTGTGACGTGTCTGTGTGTTATACACACACAGAGGGTTTTCAGCACGTGTCCTCCACATGCAGGGCTGATTCCACTGGTGACAGTTTCATTCAAGGTCATTAACAGCGGACTCAGCTACTTTCAGAGCTGCGGAAAAATTCCCCCGTTACTCCCTGGGCAGTTGCTGACGTTTCTCGAGTCACATCGGGACATCCTGAATGCAGAAACAAGCTGTGCTGTTGTGGCCCAGCCCAGCCCAGCTGCAGAGCCTCCTCTCCTGCAGGCAGAAGGCTGGAGGTTCCTGCTGGAGCTCGTGTTTATCTTCCCTCCCTGTTCCCGGGGGCTCCAGCAGGTTCTGCTGGATCAGAGCTGCAGCAGGACTCAAGGAAAACTGTTTTCCAGCACAGGCTGGAGGCGGTGGCTGCACGTCGTGGAGCTGGGTCTCTTGTGGGATCAGGACTGTGTTGTGTTATCCTCCCCTCAGCACAGACGTGCTCGGCTCAAGGTGCTTATTTTTATCCCTGCTTCCCTCTCTGCTGTTCCTGTGCCTGGAACCGCATCCCAGGAAAGGGAGCTCGGTGTCAGGGAAAGAGGCACTGCTTTTATTGGAATCAGAGCAAGGATGCGAGTTTTCCAGCCCTATAGGTGTGGGATAACAGGCCATTTCATGCTCAATTTAGCTTTATCTGGGATAGATTTTGTTTGTGTGATGCTCAGGAAAGCTGAGAGAAGTGATAAAGCACAAGTTAGACTTGAATTTATTCTGGATCCAGTTATGTTTATGTCTAAACAGCACTGATACATAAATAAGTGAAACCCTGTGGCTTGTTCTGTCTGTATTAAATTACATGTCAGAACATCCCGATTTTGGGGTTGCCGCTTTTATTGTGACAGCTGGAGCTGCAGCTTTTCCAATGGCCCATCTTCCCTTCCCTGGGCACTGGTGATTCAGAAAGGATGGAACCTGTGCTGCCGACCTCCCTGTTCCCCTTCGTAGTTCATACCTGGTTGCTCCATGGATTTAACTGAAATTACCCCAATTCCTGCCTGTGTCCTGGGGATCAATGGGAGCTTCTTGCCAGGGCCTGGAGACATGTCGGCATGTCGCGACAGCTTCCCCGCGGGCACCGCTGTCGCTGCCGCCCCTCCCGCCCCGGCTGCGGCCAGACCCGCCGGGGGAAGGGACCGCAGCTGGGCCGCGACACGCCCTTGGTCGCCCGACAGGTGGTTTATGTCGCGACACGGCAGGGGCCGCGCGGGCGCCGCGGGGCCGGCAGGGGGCGCCAACGGGGCGGGCCTGAGGGCGGGAGGGGATCCACCGGGAGGGGAAGGGTGGGATGGGATGGGATCGGATCCCCGGGGTGAGAAGGATGGGATGTGAGGGCTCGGCCCTGAGGGGCGGCCCTGGGTGCCCCGAGGGTGCCATGGGCGCGGCAGCCCCCGGTGTCCTGAGGGCGGCCCCGGCCACAGCGGCGCCCTGAGGGCGCCATGAGGGCAGCGCGCGCCTCGGTCGAGAGGGGCTCGGCCTTGTCCCCTTCCCCGTGAGGGGGTCGGCCTTTCCCCCCATCGTGAGGGGCTCGGCCTTGTCCCCTTTCCCCCCATCGTGAGGGGCTCGGCCTTGTCCCCTTCCCCGTGAGGGGGTCGGCCTTTCCCCCCCTCCCGTGAGGGGCTCGGCCTTGCCCGCGGTTTAACCGCATTTCTGGTGCCTGTTGTGCTCCACAAGGTGACCCTCTCCTTTGGGTGTGCCCCCAGGGCCGGCCCGGGGGTCTCTCTGGGCCGGGCCCGGCGCTGTTCCCGCAGGGATTACATCCCTGTGTGACCCCCTCCTCCTCCCCCGAGGGGCCTGCCTCCCTCACAGCTAGTGCTGATAAATACATGCAAATTCCTGCTAAAAACCGGAGTAAATATGCCAATAACACCGACTGCTTGAAAGAGGAGAACCTCACCCTAAGAGCTGCGTTGGTGGGTGCCATGTTCCTGGGGAGAGTTCAAAGCAATGCATTAATTAGTTGGTTTTATCTGGATTACTTCATAAATAAATTGCCAGGACCAGTCACAAAGTCAGCATTTGCATGCAGAGATGGAAATGTTTCTTCAGGTCCACGTTAAAAGGCTTCTGCTGGTCAAATGCTTATGTGGCTTTTTAAGAATCTGCTTTTTTTTCCATTGGTATTTACACCATTTTGTAAAGGTGTTGAGGTTGTCTTTGCACTTGAGGCTTTTCTTAGCTGAGTTATCCACAGCTCCGTATGCTTTAGCCAACACTCACAGACCTGTAAAGCTGATGGGCTGCTTTTGAAAATAGCAATTGTGAAAAGTGTCCTACTGCACCATTCCATACGTATTCTGCTTTGCAGAGCTGAACATGACAATCCTGGATACGTGTATGCAGCAAAGCTGCTGGCTTTGGTGAAGTAATTCTTAAAGAATATTTGTTCATTTATTCTCTGATGCTCTGGTTGGTACCTCACCTGTTCTTGAGCTTGTGCTTCAAGCAAAAGTCACTGGCTTTTGAAACCGGAAGTCTCGAGCTTGAACTTTACCACTTTCTCCCAATATATGTCTGTTGTCTAAATTATTATTATAACGTCCTTTTCTTTCAGAGAGGTTTTAAGAGGAATCTGATGGTGAGGAGAGGTTAAGAAGGCTCAGGATGACGACGACGGTAGCAACAGATTACGACAATATTGAAATCCAACAGCAGTACAGCGATGTCAACAACCGCTGGGATGTCGACGACTGGGACAATGAGAACAGTTCTGCTCGGCTGTTTGAGCGCTCCCGCATCAAGGCCCTGGCTGGTAAGCACTCACCGCGGGGGAGACATTCCATCCCAGTGTTCTCTTTCACTTGCAAGGCTGCACCCACTCTGTTTCTCACCTCATCACTCACTGACCGTTTGGGCTGTGTATTCAAATGGTTTTGATTAGGTTTCTGTGCTTGGTAATGATGTTGGTTTCCAGATTTGGAAAATCAAAAAATCAGAGGGATAATGAAGCTCTGCTTCAAAATATCTTCGTTTAGAGGTGTGCAAAACATTTCCTTTGCCCTGGAAAGGAGGAATATGGTAGGTGGAGGTAGTTGTCATGTAGTAATGAATGTTGGAACCATACAATTTCTCTGAAAGACTTGCTGTCTCCTGCTGAATTCCATCCTCATCAGCAGAGAAACGAAATTGGATTGGATCTTTTGTGTTTAAAACATTTGATTATTGTGCATTAAAGGCTGTACATTAACCAAATTTGTTTATGCAGCAAAGAGATTACATCATGTCCTCTCAGCTCTGAGGCACTGCCCTGCAGAGCAATCTTTGTGCATTCTGTAAATGATTTCCTCACTTTTATGGTAGCATGCCCACATTTCTGACCTCTGAACAAAATGCCTTGGCAGTGCGGGACAAGCATAGAAAACAGCTTAAAATATGCTGAACATTCCGATGGTGAAATCTGAGCTCCAAGGACAGTTTTAAACCCAACACCTCGTAAGGTGTCGAAGCAGGTTTATGAAATCAGCTGCACTGAGGCAGAGGTATCACCTGCTCCATTTGTGATTCCAATGAGGCTGGCTCGGGAGTGCAGGGTGCCCTTTCTCCTCTCCATTCCAGCTCTGGGGGTGTGTTAGATGCAGGGCACCTCTCGTGTCAGGCACAGGGCAGGATCAGGTTTGGAGCTCAGCAACAAGGGAATGAAGTAGTTCATGCAGGTGGGCAGAGAGCAGATCATATAACTCTTCCCGGGAATAGTAACGTACCAACTTAATGGAACTGCTCACAGAGAGAGTGAGTGTTTAAGTTTGCTATCTTTAATTACAGCAGTTCCCATCACAAGGGGTGTTTGGAATGACAAGGAAAATGCCTGACCTGGACAGGGCTGTGCTGAGTGGTAGCAGAAACAGTTTGCTTTGGTGGCAGATTAGTGATGGACAAGAAGATTCTCAGCTTGGGTTGTTTTACTTTAGTAGTCTAATCTTATTTGAGGAAGAAGCTGCACTTTTTTCCTGCCACATTAATGGTTGTAGGTCATATTCTCTTCTTGAGTGGAATATTATTTTTTATTTATTTATTTATTTTTTATTTATTTATTTATTTTTTAGCACAAAGCTCATGAGCCACCTTGGGGTCCCAGATCTCGCCTTACTGTAGTTGATTGTTCCACTTACTTTTGTAGCAAGCAGAGCTCCCCACCTGAGTAATGAATAATAAACATGAAACTCTTACTTCAAGGAGAAGTAATGTAAGGAAAGTACTTGAATTATTTAGACAGCCTAAAGCAAATACCAATGTCAAAGCAAATAATTTTGCTGAAGATTCTATTCAGAGGCATATTTAACCACTTTCCCACAATATGGTGTATTTATTTTTCTTCTGAGTAAACATTACTCATGGTTATTTAAATTTGATACATTTTCATACCTGTAATTCTTTACTGTTAGTGCTGAGAATGCTGTGTGCTGCCAAAACTTGGCTTAGCATCCTGCACTGCTGCAGCACTGCTTGAAAGCCTAATCATGCTGCAGGGAGAGAGGGCTGAAGAGAGGTTTGTATTGCAAATGCAAGGTTCTGGTTAAAGGCTGAGCCGTGGTGCTCCTGGCACTGTTAATGTGTGTTTTCAGGTACACTGTCGGGTGGGTCGTCATTCCGTGCCTCTCCCCAGAAAGGCACTTGCAGGTTTGTAGCAGCTGCAGCCTGGAGCTGTGCTAGCAATAACCTCTGTCATTGTCCTCTGTCAGTCGAGACAGGCTCTTTCTGGAAAGGTGTACTCTAATTCAGCTGATTGTCATGGGATCAGGCACAATAACCACTGTGTGAAAGCCTGTGGCTGGTAATGCACAGAGTCATGCTGGGGGATGTCAGGAGGTTCTTCTGCGCTCTACAACCCCTGCATTTCACTGGCTGTGGCACCATCACTTTCTTCGGGGTGAATTTCACGTCTTTCTGAAGCAGAAGTAGTTGTGTTCCGACTTCGGAGTCTGGAGTTACTGAATAACGCTCCAATTTGACTTAGATAGGCATTGGTTCTTCGTGGGCACGAGCACCTTCTCACATCTCCAAGCGTGGCCACCTCCTGACAGCAGCATTTCTGTCTCCAGAGGTGCTGGATGAGTTGTATCTAAGGACTGCCTGTGGTTGTCCCCCTTTTGCAGTGTGTCAGTGACAGGATAAATCAAAAGACTGTCAGTGTCTTGCAGTTTACAAAACACTCATGTGTTGTTGCCCCCCTGTTCTAGTATGAAAGGTTTCAAATGAACTGGCACTGGTTCTTTACTTTTCCTCTCCAAGATGGAAGCTGTTGTGTTTCAAAGTAGAACAGCAGTGGGCATGTTATGCTGCCTGACTAATGGTTGTGTACTCGCTGCCTTGGTGCAAGCATCTTCTGTCCACATTCTTCTGCAAGCTCTGAAGTGCTTCTTCAGCAAAGCTTCCATCTTGTGCCCATTCTAGTTTACTGTAATTTAAGTGCAACTTATTTCCTGTAAGGTTAAGTAAGGTAGAGGGTGAGCAGGCAAAAGTGAGGTCTGGAGCTGGAGTCTGATACTCTGGTCTACAAAGAATCATGATGGCCCTGCGTTCCATCAGGATGCTGAAATATTTAAACAACAAAGCAGGAGATGGTGCCCAGCATAATCTATCATGGGAACAGTGTCCTGGAGAAAAGCTCAGGTCAAGCAGGTACAATAGAATAGTAAAAGAAAAGCTGTTGTCAGCACAGCAGCTGGTAACCAACATTGTTGAAGTGGTCTGTGTACCATGAGAACCAGAATGTGAAACATTGTTTGGTTTAAAACCAAAAAATAATCTGGGAACTCAACTTTCAATCAGATTCCAGATTTGAAGGGATATGCAACCAGATTGGTTGCCATTCATGTTGAACTAACTCACTCTGCAACTGATATGAGAAGAAGGTAACCGATCCCTTCTTTGCCAAGTAAGGTATCCCACTGCAGGAAATCATCTTTCACCTGTCCTTGCTCTCTGTGGTGCTTTGGAAGGTCTTGCTGGAAGACCAGGTAATTCTACCTGCTCTGTAGGAGCCAAAAAGATATCATGTTTGAGCAAGATTCTTCATTCACAAATCCTCTAGTGTCGGGTTTCGTCTGTCGAGGACCATTAGCTAACAAGATTTGTTGTGCAGCTCCTTGGGGCATCGAGCTCTCACAAATGCCTTCAGAAACAGTTCAGTTGTTCAGCAGCAGTTTTTACACTCAGCCAGGGACTGTGACAGTCAGGGGTACCACGTTGCCACCTCAGGTGCTGTTTTCAGGTAGTATGAGAATTGTCGCCTCCCAAACTTTCCATCTCTTCAGTTGGCTAATTCAGTATTAAAAACACTTGGCTAAAGTTACTCACTTTTCTGCTCATTTGTATATTGCCCTTTTATCCTTTGGGTTCACCTGCATGACCACAAGGTCTGAGACTCAATTCTCTGGCACATGAATTAAAACCAGCTTCAAAGTTTATGACAGAAGAGGAGTTTCTTAGTGCAGGCAGGCAGAGCTGTGCCTTCCTTTTCCAGCTTCACCCAAGCGGCCTTGCATTGGTGGGACACTCGCTGGTGTTGCACAGCATGGTGTTCCTGAGCCTTCCAAGGGAATCCAGGTACAGAGGCTGCATTTGTTGGGCAGCTTTCCTTATATGTCCTTGCTGCACAAACTAGCCATTCATGCCAGTGAACTGAATTCTCCAGAAGCAGAAGGGGAGGAGCACTGAAATTGTTCCTGAAGTTATGCTATTGAAAAGTTTTCCTTGTTAATGTAGTGGAATACCCATTTCTTAAGGTTAAAAAAATCAGAGAAAACTTGCAGTGGGAAAGTTCTGGGTACCATATGAGAGGCTAATTAGCCCTTTTGGCCCTGATATTTGAGCTGTTGCCCTCACAGCTGCAGTGCAAAAAGTTAGCAGAACAACCCCCCAAAAAAGTGAAGAGAAAGGTCCTGCCTAGCGCTCTCCAGATAGCACACACCTGCCTGCTGCTGCTGTCCAGCATCTCACAGCAAAGTTTCTGTTTCACTCTGACTGTACACTAAAGATAGAAAAAAATCTGCACAGAATTGCACAAAGAATGAACTTTCAGATCTCAATAAAAAGGACAAACTACAATGATTTAGAACTCAAGAGAATAAACCTTTGGTTTCCTCTTGGCTTTGACAGAGCATACCGAGAATAAGCCCTTGCAGGGTGTTTCGTGGCTATCCAGTACCTGAGCTATCCAAGACTTGAAAATCAGTGACTAGTTTTCACAACAGCAAGTGGTTAAGGAGAGAGAGCTCAGTAGTATATTGGCACTTGTAAACTAACTCGGAAGGGCACCTGAAGGATTCGCTTGACACTGAACAGAAATAAAAACCTTTCAGCAGTGAAATCTCCTTGGCACTGGCAGGGCAGTGCTGGTTATGAGCCCGTGGGTTTGTTTAGCAGCCAAAGGCCTAAGGCAGGCACTCACAGATGAGTTTGAAAGGGCTTATTTTGAAAGATCTTTTTTTGCTCAGATAAAGGTTGATGGAATTATTTCAACAAAAGCTTTTCCAAATATTGACCTCACCCAGTGCTTTCCTTCTGGAGCAGTTTCTCAGCTGTTGTTGCTAACCTTCCCAGAATCCATAGAGGCTGGTGTTGGGAGCAGGAGTATCATTTGGTGTGCTGTGTGTCCTGCAGGCTGAGGGGAGTGAGCAGGTCAGTGCAGAGCCTGCTGGACTTACATGTCACCTGCGGTGCTCGCTGGGCTGCTGAGGTACCGGGCTCTTATCACAGAACAAGAAGCAGCTCAGCCCATCTGCCACTGCACGTTCATGTCTTGGCTTTTAGAGTTGCTGGCAGAGAGCTGTTTCTAAAGCAAATAGCAAAGACCAGACTATAAATAATACTTTGATCCTAGTGTTTTTATTTATAAGGATTATCAGTAGACTGATCCAAAAAGAAAAACCACTCTGTGTCTGCGATACATAAAATAACTTCTAGTAAGTGTGAACAACTTGTATTCAGTGATGTCTCTTTGAAAATGTAACCAAGCTTCTGAAAAAGGTACTGCTGACCATACCTTAGGAGTTTTCTGGAATCACATGTGCTTGTCTGCTCTGTGGACAGGATTTGTGAGTACTTGGTAACAGACTGATGCAAGACAGTGGTTGCATCCTGGTGAATAACTGTAATCTCGTACACATTGTCCAGGCAGGATGCGTGGAGCTGGAAAAAGAGGCTTTTGGCACCTTTGGGGTGGGAGCAGGATAGGAGCAGTTGCTGGCAGCTCTGCTTTGGAAAGTCTGACACTGCCGTCATTTTACGGCTCTGGTGAAATCCTTTCAGGACTGAGCAGTGTCGGGTTGGACACGTACACAGGACAGCCCAGATTCTTGCCAACATGAGCCTGTATTGATTGATCCTTAGATTTCTGAATTCCTGTGTGTTCAGCTCCATAGCTGAACAGGTCCATAGCTGCTTCTCATGGTTTCTTGTGGAAAGCTCCAGGCATACGCCAGTCCTTATGCACAAAGGACTCTGTGCTTAGACAGCAATTCAGTAATTCAGCAAATAAGGTACAAGAGAATTCTGTGCTGCAGTTGAGATTAAATATAAAGAGCCATCTGTACGTAGAGGAAGAAAATGGAAAACTAATGCATGTGTGTGAGTCTGTGTGCATAGCTGTATTTGCTTTTGGGATATTAGCTGTGAAATACGCACGGGCATGATCCTGGAAGCAGGTAAATCTGCGTGACCATACCTGGGCATTTGAATACCTTGGCACTGCAGTGACTTCCATAGTGTGCTTCCTTGCCTGCGCTCATTTTAGGGGAGAACTGTGCCTTAATTCCCAGAGCAGCACAGCACGCTCCTGTCTGCTTCAGTTTTCCTCATGCATTCATCCCCATGGCATCAGTGAAGAGTAAGAGCTCCAGAGTAAGGCTGCCCCAAAGCACCGAGCTGAGCAGGAGGCAGCATCAGCTGGAGCAGGGAGAAGCAGGGCAGGATTTGTGAAGGGGAGTAAAACACTCTGGCTGCACCAGCTGCTCAGGGAAAGCAAAAATGCTCCCTGGGAGACACCCTCCACAGAGTCAGTGAGAGCTGAGCTGGCCGCTCCTGTGGGGCTGGGATAAAATCCTGCTGAAGCCGAGGATGCAGGAGGAGACCTCCCAGCCAGATTGCCAGCTGGTATAAACTGGCATCCTCCTGTGGTTTGTGTGAGGCTGTGCTGACTTACACCAGCTGGGAACCTGGCCCAGAGTGGCCCATCCTGGGAAACCTGAGGACTGAGGAGACTGTAAATGTTCTTTGCTGTTGGAATCAACGTTTTAGGGAGACTTAATACTGAGAAACCATGGCACCCTTCACTGAGACAATGAGATTGTTTTTAGATAATTTGCTGAGCCTTTTTAACGGAAAGGATTTCTTCTTTATAGAAATGACATGCCAATAATGGTGATTTTTATTCTTCAAATAGTTACTTCTATGAGGGGTGAGCTTAGCTGTGGATGAATTTCAAAACCTAGTCATGAGTCTGCAATTCAAAAGAAGTCTTTCCACAAAAAATGCGTACGCAGAAGAGAATGTTCTCGTCTCATGTCTTTAGCATCTAACTAGCCATGTTTCTGTATTTATGTTATTTATTCAGCCAAATCTGTAACGTGCTTGCATTTTTTTCCTTCTATTTGTTGCTGGGATACTGCCTGAAAGCACTCCCTGAAGTATAAATAATGTCTAGCAGAGCATACTGCAAAGCGAAATTCAATACAGGATGCAGAAATGTTTACTAATTTCTGTTAACCTTGGAGCTCTTGTAATGGGGAGAGATTAGCAATGAAATCATTCCCTCGGATCAGAGCTTTGATTCTTATCTGGAGGTAATATCCTGGAGAGATATAAACCCAGATTGCCTGGAGATGAGTTGACAGGGAAGAAGCAAAAAGTACAGGAACAGGGATGAGGACCAGCCAAGTAGAGAGGATGATGAAAATCCACTTCCAAGTTCCACAGTTTCTGTTTCCAGCATTCTCCCTAAGAGTTTTGAACTCTTCTAGTGGGCAACACAAACACTGCTATTATTTTGCCAACAATTTTGTATGCGTTTGTTGTGTGATGGGTTTTTTTGCAGTTTTTCTTCCTTTAAATATTATTAAGCCTTTAAGCGGATGGTTGTCAAGTGACAGTATTTGTACACCTAAGTGTATACCATATAATTTTTTTCTAAACATTATATAAAAATGAAATGGTTTGCTCTGGAACAATGACTACCTGTGATGGACACAGTTAATACTTGTCAATTGATCACCAAGATGTTTTTGCAGGGAGAGCAGTTTTCAGATAGGGAAATACTCTAGCTTGTGGAGATTTGCGAAGATCAGTGTAGTCTGCTGCTTGCTTTCACCCAATTTCCATTTTGCTCAGGAGTAGCAAGGAGATTGAAATTTCATGCCTGAGTGATTTTGGGGTAGCAACACTGCATCTTCTGTGTTCATGGTCAAACTGGAAAAAGGAGAAAATGGTGCAAAAGAAAGAAGAGAAAATGGAGGGTAGGAATCTCTTTCTCCCTTACATAGGAACGTAGATGCAATGCAGATGGAGGAGAAAAGAGGGAGAGGCAAGGAAAATAATTCCAGCTTCTAGAAAAGCACATTAAAACCCATAAAAAAGAATTTTCTGGATGAAAATTAACAAAGTGTTTTCATGCCAAACTTTCACAGCAGTCGTGTTAAGTGTGTACCTGTGCACTGTGTTTGATCTGAGCTGGACTTTTAAGGGTTATTCATCTACGTCAGGGAGAAAACCAAGTGCATTTTATGGGCAACAAATGAAACCTGGGAATGTAGTTCAGTTTTTTGGGGATGACTTCCCTGCACTGGGGAGCTCAGGGAACATAGGAAGTAGTACAGGTCAGCAGAAGCCGTTTGGGCTGGAATGCAAACCAACAGAAACCATCATTTCTTCTGAAATGTTCCACGAGTTTTCCTGTGGCTCTGTCCTGGGGGCCTTCCTGGCAGGTGTTCCACTCCTGCAGTTAGCAAGGACATGCTGTTACAAAAGTCATGTCAACTTTCCTGTTAATCTGGGACTTGTGTAAACTGAAACCCGAAACCAGGTGGAACTGACCCAGTTTCAGTAATAAGTTGATATTCTGGCCTGATTTGTAAGAAGATTCCCAAAGGTTTTGTGCTGCTTTGGTTTCTGATGTCACAACCTACAGGTTCATCTGAAGCCCAAAGCTGGAATGTGCCTGGGACTTGGTGTGGAGTTGCTGTAAGGCCAGCCTGGATGTGGCAAAGGGAAAACCTATGAACAGACCTTTCTGTAATAAAACTCTTCGCCTTCTGCCTTTCAATTGGCCCCTTTTCATTGCCTTTTGCTTGCCTTGGTGCTCAGATGCCCCTGTGAGTCACGGAGAATGGATCTGGAAGGGACGTGGAGGACAAGGTGGTTGCCACTGACCTAAAGTCCCCTGTGAAGAGAAACACTGAGAGACTTTCTGAAATGGCAGTGTTACAGAAGGGGAGATCTCTTGGTCTGATTGTATTTCTTTCACCTTGTGAGCAGTTCCCAAGTGCTGCAGGACGTGCTGGGCTCTAGGGTGAATGGTTCTGCTCCCACTAATACCTGCAGCAGAGGTAACGGGGTTGGCAGGCTCTCTTCTGCTTGGTGTGTGGGCTGCGGCTCCCTCTGTTCCAGCACCTCAGAGAAGAACTGGAGGGAAACCAGCTAACTCTTCAGGATTCATGTTATGCAAATTGTCAAAGAGGATAAAAATAACTATTTCCTATTATGTTCCAGAACAATCCACAGCAAAACCTATCTTTCCTTACTCTCTTGCACATACAGGCAGAGATTCTGTTTTTATGGTGTGGATGGAGGCAAGCGTGATAATGAGCTTTCAGTTCTTAATTGTAGTGCTAAGGGGATGTGTAAGAACTTTACCCTCCTTCAGAAGAGCAAAATGTTACGTGATTTCTCTGGCATTTTAGATTAATAAATCATCCGTTTCATCTTGTTGGTGACTAACTAGAAAAAATTACTAGAGAATTTACAAGAGCAAGAAAGAGTGAAGAGGAAAGACAAGGGTGATGATTAACCAGATTCATAATTATTGTAAGTTCTGGCTTAAAAACAGCGATAATTAGGACTTGGGAAGGTAATTTTGCTAGATCCAACATTAATTTCTTCCTTAGAAACATTAGTTTTTTGCCTTTGTGGTCCAGACCCACTCACTTCAGCAGCAATTTTCAGAGCCCAGAACAGATCCTATTGTGTTCTGGGGTAAGCAGTTGTCTCTGGATGTCCCTTGAACATTCATAATGTTACTGTAATCAACCTCTCGTTCCCCTTGAGGCTTTGCAGAGCTCTGATCACGTCAGCTAAGACACTCTGCATTATGGTTAAGTGGATAATCGTTTGTGTATTTATTTACTTCATGAAAGTACACAAACAATGCAAGCCATTGTCACCTGTCAGGTGCTGTGGGAGAGGGACAATGCAAACAGTGCCTGCAAAAGTTATTTCAGAGCTACAGGCAAAAAATTGCCAACAAAATCTAGAGGGGGAAAACCCCCTGATTTTACTCCAGTGCTGTAATCAGTAACTAATTACACCACGGCCAATTTCCAGCTGTGTTGACTTGATAAGTTGCACTTGGCCCAGTGCTCAAAGGCTATCTATGGCTTTAAAGCATTCAATCCCCTGCATAACATATTATCTAATTAGTATAGTCAAGAGCTTAGTGAATTAAAGATAACCACAGAAAAGGAGTAGGACCCGGTGCAACAAAGGGCTCTGTGCGTGGAGAGCCTTGGGATGGATTGGCACATCGCTCCATGGCAGCGGCACACAGGGCTCAGGTTCACTCCCTGCAGTCCCCAGCAACCCAGTGGATTAGGCTGCTGTGACTCAGACAGAGCTGGCAGCTGGCACGGTGCCTGTCTGGGAGCAGCCTTGCTACATACGGTGTAGCATTTCACAAACACAGACACATCCCCATTTTGCTTTGTTCTTTCCACTGAATTCCCAGCAACCTGTTAAGCAGAGCCCTCAAAATGTGCGGCAGCGCCCAGCAAAGTGGCAGTAAGGCTTTGGCAGCTGAGCCAGCAGCACCTGGCACCAGGGCCATCCCCAGGAGCTGGAACCCTCAGCAACAGAGTCTGTCACATCTGTTGCTCGGGCACCCGTTGTTCAGTCCAAATGCCAACCTGGATGGCAGCTCAAGTGAGGTCAGAATTTCACAGCGAGTACTGCTGACAATGTGTTAGGGTCTGGTGTCTCTGTTTGCCAAACCTTGGACAAAATAAGCTCAGTTCAAACACAGGTTCTTCCCTTTTCCTTTAGCTTTCCCCCCTACTTTCTGTGCAGCCTGCACTGCTCCATCCATATCTGCTGCAATTCCTTTCCTTTTTAAGGAAGCTTTTACTGCTACTGGGCAGGCCAGAATGGGGAGGGAGGATAGAGAGGGGACAGGGACAAAAACACTCCCAAACCCTAAATTTTGTTCAGTATTTCTTGTAGCTTTCCAGGTTCAGTTGTCCCACAGAGGACAGTCACAAATTTAAATTCGTGTATGCATTGTTAATGCTTCATAATGGGGTGGGTAAGGCCAGTCTGTGTTTCATAGGGGCTGAAGCCAAATGATTATTTTTGGGTTTTAATGTTTTCCCTTTGTAATACTTTACTTTTTAATATTTCAGTAATGGCCACGTGCATTAGTGCATCGCCTGCCAAAGGTGTTGGGAAAGCTTTCAGCTGGGGAAAAGTTCCTGTCTCCTGACTTGTGGCCTTCATGGCGTCAAAAATGCCCCAGCTCCCCTGTCAGTCACTTGGACTTCAGTTTTACCGTGTGAGCTCACATAGCAACACCTGTTTGCTCAAGGTGGGAAGGCAGTGAGCTGATACGCCTGCAGGTAGGGCCTGGCTGCCTGCCTGCTCTCGAGGGGAAGGGCTTGCATTTAATTATAACATAGGTCAGGCGGCGCAGGCAGAGCTGCCGTTGGTAGGAAGCTGCAGGAAAAACTCCGTGGCGGAAATAAGCCTGTACTTGTGTGCCGGGCAAAACGTGCTCCTCGAGCTCGGGGGAGTTGGCCTCGGTTTGTTAACGGCTCAGTTTACCCGACTCCGCTCCTGGGAATTTTGGAGCCTTTTGTATTTCTGTGTTGCCCTTCTTCCCTCCCACCCCAGTCTGGAAATCCCGTGGCCGTGGCTGGCGCGTGTGGGTGCCGCAGGGACAGCTGGCTCTTCCCCTGCCCAGAGATTAGCAGGGGAAGCTTTAGCAGGAGCCCATTGTTGTCTGGGGAGCAGCATCCTGCCGGCCTCTGCCGAGAGTGCAGGTGCTTCCTCAGCTCCCCTGCCTCCCCGCAGACGTGTTTTTGGGGCACGGGCCTGCAGTGCCCTGGTCCCCTGCACAACTGCCCCTGCCACAGCCACGTTCTGCCCTGCCACTGTAAAGCTTGGCTGGGGCAGCTGAGGAGTCCTTTGTGGCTGAGTGTGGGTAGTGCTGAAAGGATTGAAGGCTGGCTTTCAGTAGTGTTTTAGGCTCTACTGGAGGTGTGCTGTAGTACCAGAAGTCTTGTGTAAATATAGCTATATTGAAGTAAAAGGGTGCACTGAAACATGCCAGTAAAAACCCTCCTGTATCAATATAATAAGTACTCTGGACTAGAGTTATGGAGGTGTTGTCAGTAAAAGAGCAGAGTAAAAAGTCATTTATGACCTTGGGAGCTATGTGCCAGGCATTTTCAACAGTCCATGTGTTTTTGGAAACCCCAGCTTCAGCTGAGAAGTGTCGGTTTCCATCACTTTTCCCGAAATTGGCAGTGTTCGTGGTTGGACTTCGTGCACGTTTGTTCCCTGGTGTGCTGGTAGTGGCTGGTTGAATTTCCACCTTGTGCCGAGCAGGACCTTGGGCTGCAGTGAGTCAGGGGAGTAGGCTGAGCTTCTCCCACAGAAATTGTCCTCACAGAAATTACTATATGGCTTAAACCTTGTGAAATGACAGTATCAAAACAAAGGCAACATTTTGAAATGTTTAATGAGGGGATGGAGTGGGAGGAGGAGAGAACATGGATT
This sequence comes from Anabacerthia variegaticeps, assembly GCA_035583185.1. Lineage (NCBI taxonomy): Eukaryota > Metazoa > Chordata > Aves > Passeriformes > Furnariidae > Anabacerthia > Anabacerthia variegaticeps. Next base: position 4,047,915 of record JAWWEW010000112.1, on the reverse strand, counting down.
CCAGCGGAAAGGAATTTGGAAATGCAAGAGAAGAAGAAAAGAGAAAACATTTGTGTGAACGTTATCAGCAGTTTTAAAAATGAGCAGGCAAATGTTACATACTGAGAATATGAATGTGGAACTGACCTTTTAATTTAATGATGAATAAGTGAGGGCTGGGAGCTCATGTCCCTGAGGGAAAACCGACATCCTCTGTCTAATACCATGTGCAGGAACTGACTTCTGGTGTCTAGTCCTGCTGCTGCTGTGAACGTTCCTACTTGGGCAGGGTATTGAGGTGCCAGTCAGCTCGGCAAGGCATCCTCATTTACGTTCGAGCCCTCCCCCTCAGTGCACTGCCCATTAATCTTGCAGTAATACCCAGCACACTGATAATTGGGCAAGGAGCCACACACACAAGGCCATGTCAAAATCCTCCGTATCACCAAGTAACATAAACCGAAGTGACAGGAATTGGCTGTTTAAAGAACCTTCCGACAAAGCTCTCGTTTGTTCCCGGTGTGCTGGAGCGTACATCTCCCCGCGTCCCCTCCTCGGCGGCTGCTAAATACTGAATGAGCGCTTCTGTGTGCGTGCGGTGCTTGTGCAAGCGGACAGAGAGAAGTGCCCTCCTTTTCATGTGATAGTAATCTGAGACTTTTCCGTTACATGAGGCTCTTAACAAAAGGTTGTAATTCCAGCAGCTTCGCTCAGGACGGTACCACCGTGTGCCGAGCGGTGCCGGAGCGCGGGGCCGGGACCCCGCGGGCAGCGCTGCCGGCCGCGGCCGGGGGACTCGCTGGGGCGCTGCATCAGCCGCGCCGCTCTTCCCCTGCTCCGCCGCCCCTTCGCCCTTGGTACAGCCTTCCTTTGCTCCACCGTGCCGTATGGTAATCGAGTGACATCAGCCCGCGCCCGGGCGGCTGCTGATTATATTACAAACCAGCAGGAAGGTCTGAGGTGTGCGCGGCTCCTGGGAGCGCCGGCCGGGGCGGCAGCGCGTGGCTCCAGGCTGCCTTGAGTTCGGGCTGAATCGCAGGCTTTGCTTTTATCCTGCTTCGTTTTGCCAGAGCCAGGCGAGCATTTGAACCAGATTCGAGCGCGTGAGACTTGCCTGTTGTGGAGCTGGGAAAAAACCAAAAAAAATCCACCGTCTTGGTGCCTTAAGTTTGAATCCATTACAGAGAGCTTACTGCCAAGCCACACTGCTGGATTTTGAACCGAAGCTGTTATTTACTTAGGGCTCAGGGGGAGCGTTTTTGCTCCGGACTGGAGCCAAACTGCTCAGGAAGCTGGGATTTACCTGCATGTATGGTAAAGAAGCCTGTGGTTCCTTTATGCTGCACTTCATCGTATCCCTGCGTTACCTGTAAATGGAATTACAAAAATCAACCAGTATGCCCGGGCCGTTGTCCCCAGGATACGCAGCTCAGGTGCCATATAACTATAACCAGTTAGAAGGAAGATTCAAGCAGTTACAAGGTAAGCCTGTGCGGGTTTTTGGGAGGTGTTGCCGTGCTGTGATCCCCATAAACATCTTAGCCTGGGCTTGTCCTCATTGCAATAAGGTGAGAGAGGCCAAGAGCGGTGCTGTGGGAAAAATCTATGTTCTTTCAAGGGATACTCTCGGGCTTTTTTCACTCCAAAGGTGTCCTGAGTCTTGCACAGTGTGAGGTGTGTGTCCAGCCTCTGAGCCACCCAGCCTTGCAGATGGGACCTGCCCAGACTAAGTTGCTTAGAACAATAAGGGCGAGAGTGAGGAAGCAGTCTGCTACCTATTTTATCCTTGAATAAAATCCAGTCAGAACTCTGGATGTCAGCCATAAACCCTAGCTGTGTTTGGGGGCAGTTTGCAGTGCGAGGTCCCTTCCTAGCCCCTGTGTACCTCCTGTAAAGGTGGGTGGCTTTACTTCTTCAAATGAGGAACGGTTGCATAATTCCCAAAGGAATTAGTTTGCTCATGCCATAGATCTCACAGAAAGCACTCACGTACTTTAACATTCTCATGCTTCTTCATTTGGGATTACCATGCTTTTAGACAGGGAGAATGCCCTTTAAGGTTTCCCCACGAAACCCTCTGTGTCTGTGAGAAGCAGAGGTTTCTTTTGGGGAATGGCCGTGTGGTCTCTAAAGGGAGGGTGGGCCTGGGCCGGGGCTGCAAACCCCAGTGCAAGGGAGCAGTGCAGGGGGAGGACGGTGCCCAGCAGCTCTGCCCCAGGCAGGGTGGAACAGGCTCTGCTGTTTCTCTCTGTAAGACACATCCCAGGAATGAATGAACTCTAGCACTGCACTTGCAAAATAAAAAATTCTTCACTGAAACCAAACCTCCTTTTCCTCTAGATCCATGTGATTCTGTAGATAATCCCAGGGCAGCAAAGTGCAGCCCTTCTGTGCATGTTTCTTATTTTACTCTGGTCTGTGGTTCCTGTCAGAGAGGGAGGAAGAGCCTGGGTAGTGCAAATAATGTTTCTATTTGCTGGCTTAACGAGGGAGAGAAAAAAAAAAAAAATCTTTCATTCATAGCACTTTGTCTTGTAAACTGGCACAGCAATGGCTGCATAGTGCATGTAATGCGACCAAATGACAGCATCCTAAACACTGGGTACAGAGACATTCGTGGGGCAGGGCATGGGGGACCCAGGCTCCAAACTTGCATACAAGGGAATAGTTACAGGCTTTTTTCTCTTGGACATCTCTCAGATCTCAGGCTGTGGTACTTACGTTAAAAAGAACGAAGTAAGTTTGTAGCACTGGGAAAATAAAAACCTGGGGAAAAAAAAACCCTGGCTCGAGCCTCTTTGCTGGTTAAGTTAGCAATCTAAAGAAGGCAGATTTTATCATTTTCAGGGTCACTGCTTCAGGAATCCATTATCTGTGTGTTTACATCACACTGAAAGAGGAAAGCAGGCCTCATTGTTGAGAGCACAGAAAGTGAGTTTTCCCCTCAGTGGAATGCACTGTGTTGACTTAAAAAAAAGAAGTTAAAAAAGAATGCGGTGTTCTCCCTAAATACACTGCAATTACCTCCAGTAGAAGAGATAAAATGCAGTGAATTCTCTGCAATTGTAAGGAGGGATTTTGCAGCAGACCATCCTGTAGCTGTTTACTCACATCCCAGGCTTGGAAATGAGTGCTGCCAGTGATCTTGTTCAGGGTGGAGCTTAGGTGCAGGAAGTGTTGTAAATTATGCACTAGATATTTCATGAAATGCTAAGTAACCATACGAAATACCTGGTGGCTGTAAAGGGAGTGGCTTCGCTCTGCTGGCACAGAAGATGTCTTTCCTTGGATTAATGGCTCTTTGCTTGAAGAATAGCTACAAAGCCATTATTTTGGGGTTGTAACATTTTGAGGTGATTCTTGCTGGAAGGCCCTGGTACAAACATTCAGTGTTCTGTGGCACTGGGCATTGCTCGGGGTACTCAGGCTCAAACCAGCAGGATAAGATGAATGTATGTAATATTTTTAAATTACAGATTTATCACCAATTTTGCCTTTTTCACTATGAACATGTACAAACAAGTGAAAACAGATGCATTTCAAGCCTTCTTCAGTCTCTGGTAACAAGCAGGGATGCTTTCCTGCCTTGTTATTTTTGTGTTTTCCTCTATTATAAATGTTTTACCCCTCCTGCCTCTGGTAGTGTGGTTCTCTAGAGAAGCACCACAGAGCTTACCATAACCTCTGCCCACACTGAATTTATCCCTTTTTTTCACAGTTCCTACAGTTACCACGTGAATCCCCAGCTTTGCAGTACATTATAGCAAGGCCCTGGTCGGACCTAGTGAATGTTGAGTTTTCCTCAGAAGAAGCACTTGGGAGAATGTTGTTTTGTCTAAAATAACAGAGCAAGTGCTCAGACCCTGTACAAAGAGAAGTCCAAATCAGCAATGAGTAGGACACAATTCTCTCTGATCTCCTCTTTCCTAAGACAGACAATGCATTAGGCTTGGTACAGGCAGCTTCATGTGAGGAGAGGAACCAGCCTAATTCTGCCCCAAAATGTTACTGACAGAGGAAGTTCAGTTCATACATGATCCCCATGTTCCTCCTTCATTCCACCTCTTTTAGATGCCTTGGAATAATGGTTGTAAATAAACCCTTGTTCAACTTGATGATGGTTGTGAAGCAATTAAAGCATGTTTTCCAGCCCAGTCCCACCGGGGTATGAAGCCAGTGCAGGTGTGGGACCGCCCTGAGGGGGCCAGACTGACTCCTGCATCTCAGAAGGGTCACCTTGTGGGGAATCCCAGCTCCCGTTTGCCTTGATGGGCTGGAGCAAAGCAGGGTATGGCAGAAGCCACTGCTAGGAGTGAATCAAGGCTGTCCTTGTGTCTAAAGAAACCCTGGAGTCCTGTGTGTGATAATCCAGGAGTTTAGCATGCTCACTCCTGGTGCTCGTGAGAATGTCAGCGCAGGTGTGGAGAGGAAAATGCTGTAGCCAGTTGTGTTTCCTTTATTAAGTTTCAGTAAGTTCCTATTATGGTTAGTTCACCCAGTCCTGGAATGATAAGTGAGCGATACTATCGGTGGTTGCTATCATCCCAAACCTAGGTGTGGAGTTTTGGTTCTCATGGCCACTTGTTCAGTGTGGAGGGATCATGTTGCAGGGCTGGAGCTGCTCTCTGCATGTAAAGACAGAACCCCAAAACTCGTTTGTGGGAAACGCGTTGCCATGGAGCTTGTGCAGGTTATGTCAGTGGAGAATATTCATCCTGCTAAGTTGAGGAATTAAATGAAATTCAAACCGAGTATGTTATTATAAACGAGGTGTCATCTGTGCTACTTGAGCATGGCAGCGGCTGGGCACGGTTGTAGGAGCTGGCAGGAAAAGGTTAATGCAAGTCAGGAATTTGGAAGGAGATCCCTGGAGCTGTATCACCTTCCACCAGGAAGGCAGTGGTGTCGGGGCACAGGGAAGCAGCTTTCATCACTGCTCAGGGGCTCCTGCCCACCTGCTTAGCAGGACAGCAGGGTATTTATTAACGTCCTGGCATTTGGGAGCTCGGGGACTTTATCAGCTCCAGAGCCAGGTCGTTGGAAAGTCGGAGCTCAGCTCCGGGGCTGTGCCTGAGGTGTGAGACTTGCAGTGGTAATTACAAATGTAAAATCCGGGGGGATGGGGGGAGCTAGATCAGAGCTCCTGATAAATCCCAGAGGAAAGCCAGTTTTCAAAGGAGCTTTGTCGTGTGCCCTGCTGTGTGGGACATTTTGGGTTTGGTCATTTTTGTAATGCTGCATTTCAGGTGGCAAACTGGGCATTTTTAGTGGGAACCTGGTGTATTTTGGTGACCAGGCTGCCTGGGAGGAAGTGCCTTTATTTTGAGCCATGTTAGAAAGAGTATGTTTGAAAAACTGGACACTGGAATAAGCGTTCAGGAAAGGTGAGCTGGTTTTCCCACCAGAGGCATTTAAGATCAGTTCTAAACTCTGTTTCATGGGGATCCAGACTGGCAATGCAGCTGTACTTTGGGTGTCTGGGGCAGATCCCCTCCCTGTGACAGCAGTGCCTTTCAGCAGGGGAGCTCCTTGGCTGGGATCCTTTGATCTGCAGTGGCCAAGTGGTTTTGCTCTGGGTTCCACTTTGGCATAGGAAGCAACACACACCACTTGTGTTTGAGAGTGGTCACTGGTAATAGTATCGCTTCCATAATATACAGATCTGCACGTGTAGATTGGTTCCCATCCAGGCTGTGGGACAACAGGAACATTTTCCTCATTTTCTGTTCCTGATCAGGGTTTTCCCACAGCTTTTCCTGCAAGAAAATCTTCCCCCAGATCCTTGCCTATGCCCAAGGATAAAGCAGGAGTTCTGCCAGCAGAGAAGTTTGCAGGAGTTGTGGTGCTGTCCTGCACTGGGGCATAGACATGTTCTGAGGCACCGGCATCCTCTGAGGGTCTGGGGGTGCCCTTGGAGCAGCCAGCTTCAGCAGTGCCTTCCTGCTTCCGAGATTTACCTTGGACAGGCTCTGATTCCTGGGAGCAGCGACCTGCATGGCTCCAGGCAGTGATTACTGACCTGGGGCACCCTACTTTGTCTACCAAATAGGGCACTGGCATTTCTTGTCATGGTAATTTCTGGTCAAGGCAAATGCAGGAAGGCTGAATTTCTTTCCGCATGAAATGTGTCTGTTCATGCTGCCGGTTTACACTGATTTTTGGCTTTTTCCCCCTCACCTTCTCAAATCCACCGAAGCTGTAAATATATTCCTGTTCTGTGGCAAATTTTGCTTGCTTTCTTGCTATCTGCAACACTGCAAAGCCTGCATGTATCACAGCTTCCAACTTCTGGTTTTGGTGTACACCTGAGCACAAGCTACGTGGTTGGAAGCCCTGTCACAAGGGCTTTAAGGGGTCTCAAACTCACTTGAATGCACATTTCTGTGATAGCTGGGCTCTTATCCTTTCCAGTGCAAAGATTCCTGCAAACATACCTATGTCCTTGACTCGGGTTTTGGGCAAAAATTTACCTTTTCTGGTCATGGGGTTTGGTGCTTGTGAAGATAGAGAAGACAGGTTAAAAGAGCTCATGGTAAGGTATTTCTGCTCATGTGGTCAGTGTTGATACAGGTCGAAAAGTAAACATTTAAATTGGATTTGGCTCCTCACTGAAATAACATCAGTGAACGTTTACAACTCTGAGCTATTGGCTCGGGTTTGCTGTAGTCTGTTCTCTTCAGTTTTCATTTAGAGTACATTTGTAGCACTTGGGTGTTTAACTGTGTGTGTAAGAAACTTGATTTGAAACCAAACAGAAAGCTCTAGGTGCTGTAGCATAGTTTTATTTCAAAAAAGGTAATTGTGGTGCACTTTTTGTGGCTCTGACATCGTGAAGTAAACAAAGCCTGTCAGCAGATATTTTCACATGGGACAGTGAGGTGGTTTGGATACCCTGGGGCTGTTTTTTAGGCAGATAGAGCAGTAAAAGGATTTGTGTCATGCTGGTAACTGGTGTAAATCCCTGCAGCTCTGTGGATCTGGGAATGCAGTGCAGGAACCAGCCCTTGGGTGTTTCTGCATTCCATGTCTCCGAGAAGCTCCCTGTCACAAACCATCCCACTGTTTTGTAGGCATGTTGTAACCACCTGGGAGTATGGGCTCCTATTCCAAATATTTTTCCTATCCAAGAGCCCTGTTCAAATGGATTGTGGGTTTTGCCATTAACTTCTGTGGAAAGTGGGGCAATAAAGAAAGCCTACGGACAGAGATGAAAGTGGTGATAAAACACCAGAACAATGGTTGTCTTCCATTCCTGAGCTCTTTCCCAAATTGGAGTTGTGATTTCCTCCTTTTCCTTTGGTTCTTTCATCTTTCTGTTTTCTGTTGGGTGCTTGCTTTGACTAGTAAAATGGAGGAGCTGCTACCTAAGCTAAGTAAAAATGGTAAAGAAAATCAAATTATGGTGTGATTCACAAAATCCCCATTTTCTCTGTTGTGAGATCCCAGCACAGGGTGTGGGGTTTGGTAACTGCACCCCTTCTGCTCAGAGTCTGAATTTCATGAGTATTTGATTACTAACAGCTCTGAAGGTATTTTTGTTCTTGTTGAAGTTGAATTGAGAAGTATTAAGTATCAGTTATTAAATGGCAGGATATGACAATGACATTTCTTTCCTCATGTGAAAATGAATTATCTTCATTGAATAGATGGGTTTGGGTAAACTGTTACACTAAATATCAGGAATTAGTCCCTGTTAACTTTCAAAGCTGTGGTGAAGGAGATAGAATAACATAAATAAGGTGTTTGAGAATCTGCTTTGGTCCTTCCACAAGAAAGCAAATTTGGAATTTCGTTTGAAAGTTTATATCTGGGCCTGGCAGGTACGAGCCTTTATCCCAGAGTGATTGTCTGAGTGAAGTGAGGTAAGGACACCGAGGATTAAAGTTGTTTGATGAGTATTAGTTAACAGCTCCCCTCCCAAGTCCCAGTGAGTCCTTTCAGAGTAAGGGGTCATTTGTGGAGAGACTAAGAAACTCGTGCATTACTCTGCTATATGCATTTTCAGGAGCAGTGAGCAATTTTCGGCTCCCATGCCCTCCTTAATTACATGAAGCTCACTGCTCCTGAAAATGCGTATAGCTGAGTCCTCACATTTCTGACAGAGGAGAAAAGACCAGAGGGATGGGAAAAGACCAGAGGGATGGCTGGGGAGCATTCGTGCTTGTGACTTCTGCTGTGGAGCCCAAGGTCGTGGTGGCCGGGAGAGCCCACATTAACACAAAAGCCCTTGTCCACTGGCTGCTGGAACGAGGGTATCCCGGGCTGAGAGCCTCCTTTGTTGGGAGAGAACTACTGTAGCCAAACTAATATTAACCAGGCTGGGAGCCGAGCTCAATGCCCCAGTGTTCAGGAGAAAGGAGCTTACAGAGAAAGGCCCTTCAGTGTGAGGGGACAGCACAGCCCTGCAGACACGCAGGCAGCCACTGGTCATGGGCTGAGGGCCCCAGCCGGGCCTTTTCAAAGGCCTTCTGAAAGAGCTGCCATCACCAAGTGGCCTTTTCACAGGATAACTGGAAGGGCTGGTAATTCCATGTTCAGTCAAGTTGGGTTTGTGCATAAAAGTATAAGCTGGAACTCTGGAAAGCACAGGCCCAATTGCATGTACACGGCAGACTGACACTGGGCAGGGTCATGTTGCTCTTTGGTGGGAATCAGCAACGTGCAGAGTCCTGCACTGGTGTTAGTAAAACTGTATTGGCGTGGGGTGGTCATAAATATTTCTTACATACTATTTTTTTGGGACAAACAGCAGAAGTTTCATCCCGAATGGCATTGTAAAGGAGGCATGTTTGGTGTCAAACATCTCTGCCTTGTGGATATTGCCAAAATGGCCAGGCCTGTGTTGCAGAGGATTGCTTTGGGGTTGGGGTTAGATTGTGTAAGTGCTCTTGTCTGTTTTAGTGCAGTCAGAACTGAGTTTTCAGGTAGGGGAGCTGTAGAATTGCTCATCAGAGTCAGTGCAGAAAGCACAGTGGAAAGGTACAAACATGATCTGTGTGACCACAGCACTCTAATCACAAGCAAAGGGTTGACCTTATGCATGCAGAGATTAAACACAACAACATGTGGTTACAAAGAGATTTAGGAGTTTATCTGAAGAGGAGAAATTCTGGCTGCCCAGATTCTTCTTAGAGAAAACCCTATGTTTTAAGAAAGATTCTTAAATGTCACTTAATGGCTTGGCATTTCTTCAGAAAATCAGCCAATGTGCAGTGCCCACTTCTCAGATAATCTAAACCAAGGCAGCCCCATTAAAGGAACTGCACAACAGCACAGTGCTGAGGGATCTGGTCTCTCAAATCCAGGCCTGCTCCTACATTTTTCTCAAATAACAGCTCCTCCTTGGTTTCAGCTTCTCCATGTTAATAGCATATGCTGAGTTCAGCTTTCTCCTTCCAAAAGAACCCCAAAACTCCACTTCTTAGTGCCCATTTGTCCAGCAGTGTTTCCAGTTTTTGTAAATATGATCTGATTGTGATTTGGTTCCAGGAAAAAAAGAGAAGTGGAAACCAGGCCATCTCATCTGTAGTCAACTAACTACAGTTTGCTTTGGGTAATGATTAATTCTACACCTTAGTTTAGTATCTTTCCACAGTTATTTCCAGGGACACTAGACTTTGGTATGGTACAGCAACGGCTGCGTTTTTCAGGGTGTGCCTGGCAATATAATGCAAGAGGCTGCTGTGAAATCTGGGATGTGACTGTGCCTTGATTGCAGGCTGAGATGAGTAAGAGCCATTAGGGAATGGCACTTAGGTATGGCCCTGAATAAAGAGGGGAGGTGTCTGGGAGCAGCAGATATTGGTTGTGCTCTGAACTTCTGACCTCCCTGTTACTCATGGCAGGGAGTTCAATAACTTAGGTTAACTCTGCCTTAGAGCGCTCAGTGCCTCATGTTCTCTGAATAAAAGGAATTCCTTGGGACAAAGTGTCCGTACCCACTCCCACCCCTGAGTCAGGGGGTGGGCTGTGCCCCCACGTGCTGGGGCTGGAGGTGCTGCTGCTGAAAGCCATGGCATATGTGGCAGTTCTGTGCTTAAGTGGATGAAGTCTGGTTGGATCCAGGCTCTAATCTCGAGCCCCAAAAAGAAGGAAAGGAGATTGGGAACTGTTCTAGCTATGGCTATGGGAACTGCATCTGCTTTCTCAGAAGGGAACTGTCCCCCATTCGTTCCCCATGTCTTTGTTCACCCTATGGGGTGTGAGTTGAGTTTCATCCTCATGGCCTCCCCTGGGAACAGGAAGGTGTGTGTCGCTTCCAACTCAAGGAAGTTGCTTTGGAAAACTGGCAGTGCCTGCAGCCCGTTTCCTGACTGTTCCCAGGGTACCGTCCTGGCCACTGTCACTTCTGCAGGTGCCCTGATGATCCCTCAGCCTTTAACAGCAGATTATGTGCTCCTTGCATCTGGACCTGATTGCTTTTAGCTCTTGCCTAAGTCCTTATGGAACGAGCTCACAGGGCGAGACGTGGAATTATGGCACATTTTTTCCTTAAAGTCACTGCTGCTGATACATTACTAAGTGCTTCTCTCTCTGCCTTTCCTCCAAAATAAATATGTCTGATAGTGTATATTATAAAATTCCCACGATAGAAACCTTATTTATGTGAACATTTGCTCCCAACAGCTGACGTGCCCTGGTATTTGCCAGCATGTGGGCGCTAATGATGGTGTGTGCCCTGTGCGCCTGGCGCCAGCCGAGCTGCAGCCAATTCCTCACTGCAGATCCCTTTTTCCTAAATAAAAGCACTCACAGGTTGTCCTGCAGAACAGACAGCACTTAAGGACACCTCATGTAAAGCCCTCAGCCGTGCAGCGTGTCCTGGCAGTGCCATCCCCCGTAGGGATGGATTGTAGCTCTGCCCTGGCGCCAGGAGAGCTGCTTCCCAGGCTGGCTCTGGCACCAGCATGGAATACAAGAGCACCTCACAGGGGACTTCCCCCTGTTTTTCCTGAACGACTGAAATGACTGGGCAGGGTGGTGTGATCTCCACAGCTGCCATTTCAGGGTGCCAGGTATGGGGCTGTCCTTTCCCTCTCCTGCAGCCTCAGGGGCACAGCCCATCCCAACCAGTCCCTGGCAGGTTTCAAGTGTCCCTGCGTGAGCCACCTAATGCAGGAACACCTTTTGTTTTGTGTGCTGCACAACTCGGCTCTCCCTTCTGGCTTAGCTCCTGTTGCCAAGTTTAGGAACGCTTCCGTGGCATCAGCTGCAGCTCACCATGGACTTCACATTCAGGAGTGTGTTCATGGAACTTTTTCTCCTGCATGAACACCTGGGGTATTTGAGTTAGGCTGAAAGGTCCCTGTAAGTTTGGAGACTTGAAAATCAGGGAGTTGTCACATCTCGGGCTTCCAAACACACAAATCAGTAAGATGCCATGAATGCGTTTTCATGCCTGTGTACACCTGTGTATACCTGTGATTTGGCCACAGAGCTGTGAGAGATGGGGGCAAGCACACAGATACTCTTAGTTAAGGAACCTGTGCATGGAGGCAAGAGTTCTGTGCTTCACCAATACCTCAGCTGTGTTCTAATGACATTGCTGTCACATCACCAGACAACTGGGAGCGGTAATTAGACACTGAGCTTTCAGAAGTTCTTGTGCTCTGTGTTGTCTTTATTTAGTGCCATTATCTCATAGTCTGCTTGGGGCTTTGTTCTGGTTTTGGGGGTTTTTAAAGAAAATACCACAGCACCACTTCACATTTTAAGGGAGGAATACAGAGCCCACATGCAACATGGTTAAGGTGGCCTCAGTGAAATGACTGCTCAGGAATGTTTAGGTGCTTTTATATTGATTAGGCTGAGCTGGTGATATTGACACTTAATTTTCTGATTGTGCTAAAAATGAAAGAAAGTGAAGGTAAATTCTTGGGATTTCTCCTGAATACCTTCCACAGGAGCCACACCTTTGTCCCCGTGGGGGCCTTTCAGTTGTTGTTGTCAGGACCTGGCACAATCAATATGACTCACAAGTCCACTTTTAAGACTAGAAAAACAAGTGATGCGTCTGCAGGAAGATACACATTTAAGGTGTTCAAAGTATCATTTTACCCTGCTAATTCCTTCCAATTTGCATCACCTTTTAAATCTCAGAGAGACCTTTGGGTGTTTCAAACAAAGGGGTTTTTTCTGGTGCTGCTTTGAAAGTTATTACCTGGGCAGGAAATACCATGCTGGAAAGGGATCTCTTTTTCCCACTCTTGCATAACTCCAAAGGCTAAAATGGTTTTGCTTAAACATTCCACATTGTCCCACAAAAGCAGATGCGTAAATGACCTTTGGATTGGAATCAAACAGACCAGCAGGAAAATGTTGAGGTGAGGAACTAGAATGCATGTGCAACTTGTTTGTGCCTCAGGAGTCTCAAGACAGCAGGTATGACATGAAAAGAAAGATTTCATATTATTAATGATTATTTTTTAGTTGCCAGATAGATTTCTTAACAGCCCCTTTCATATACAGAGTGTCTGGTTGGAGTGTATGTTCAAGTTGATGTTGTGGTTCAGTTTTCTGGAGTTTTTTTTAAACAAGTGCCCAGGTGAAGGTTCTGCCAGCCTCAAAAGACACCAACTCAAGACTTCCTCAGGAGCTCTGCATGATGGGTTTGCAGATTAGAGCCAGAGAAGATTAGGGATTTTTCCTCTAATGCTTCTTATTGGCAGTTTGTTTCAAATCTCATTAAAATTAAGGCATTTTTAAAATTCCCTTTTTAGAAATAACTGCATTTTTTAAATATCAGGGTTCCTTCAGCTACACAAGCAATTTTTATTTTAATCTAAATATTTTTGTTGCTGTTATTCTTTCAACTTTCACCTTAGCTTGGATTTAGCTTGGATCCCAGGCTTGCTGAGGCATGGCCTGGCTTACCTGTGGTGTTGCTGCTTTTATCCAGCATCCTGTCAGCACAGCGTAGTACATCTGAGGCTACAAAACAGCAGGCAATTAACAATAGGAAATTATTGTGTGACCATGAAAACTGCAGGAACTAAACACATTGCTCAGCAAGGCTCTGAATTCAGCTCTCGTTAATCCCTGATCAACACAGTGGTTGTTTAAATACGTGTTCTTCCATTATAAATATTTCTGTGATAATGAAAATTGTAATTTAACAGCAATTAATTATAATGATAACATCTCTTAGCACAGAGATTTAATATTTTGAAAGGATTAAATGCAGTCATCATATATTTCTTTATTTTCTATTTGTGCTTTTCTATCATTAAGGTGAAATTAGATTTAAACATGAAACCAACAAAGGTTTGGCCTTTCTTTCATCTCTTCTTCTTTGCCATTGCAGTGAGTTTTTAAAGAAGCATGGTCAAAACATAGCACAGCTTTGACTTTTCTCTCCATATAGCATCTCAACTTGTGCCTCAGCTGAGGGGAGAGATCCCACAGCTCTCTGAAATCCCTCGGTGGGATTCCATAGGAATACTGACAGTGCCGTCTGACCTATTCTTGTTTAATCCTGCTGACATTCATTGGATCACAGAATACTTCTCGTTGGAAGAGGAGTTTACGTGATCCAGCACATCTGCCCAAAGCAGAGGCAACTTCCATGGTAGTAGATCAGGTTGCTTAGGGCTTTGTCCTTGAGATCTGCATATCCCTCAGGATGGGGATCCCGCAGCCCGTGGGGAGCTGGTGTCTCAACACCCCGCAGTGACAGCTTTCCTGCTGGAAGTCCACAGTGCCAGGCTTTGCTCTGCACAAGGTGGCATTCACCACCCCTTTTGCTGCCTTCCCAGGGAATGCTGAGCCCCGATGCCATCTCAGTGACTCATGGCTGCTTAACAGTTACAGTGCTGTGTTTCCCAAGCCCTGGCTAAGGAGGATCCCAGCCTGGTCACGCAGTTGCATTTAGGAACAGCAGTGCCAGTAGTCCTGTGTGAGAGCTGCTGCTGCATTCCCGGAGTGCTGCAGGGAAAAGAGAGCAACAGAAATAATAGAAACACCCCACCTTCTTCTCCCTGCCCTTGTTTTTCTTCCTATAGACAAGTGGGAATCAATCCACTGTGCAAACTCTCGTTCTGCTGGGTTTGCTGAACACGGGCAGAAATTAGACCTGCTGTAGGGAAGTATCTGGCATATTCCCTGCTCTCACCCTCTCCAGCACTGCCCATCAGACAGTGGTTTGAACTGTGGAAACCTGCTTTTGTCCCCTCCCAAAGTCCCCTGGCACTTCCCTGTGTTATGCTGATAGTGTTTTTTTCAAGGAAAGTGCTGAGACCCCCCCAAGACTGTGTGTACTGGAAGTAGTGCGGTGCTCTCAGGTTGGCATTGTTCTTCTGTGGGAATGCCACAGTCAGTGTCCTGGGACAGGCTGGTGCTTTTCCCAGGCTCCTTTGGATGAAGTGATTTGTCTCTTACGCAAAAGGGGAAAATGGCAACAAGAGCAAAGCGCTAACATCAAATCAGCCAGGAGGGGGTTGTGTCCTTTCCTGCAAAATGCCCACAGCACCGAGGCGTTTTTTGTGCTACAGTTTAGAGGAGGCCCTTTTGAACGCTGCACTGCACATCATGAGGCCAGAGAGTTATTCCCTTATTCAGCTGTATGTCTGCGATTTTGCTGTAAAAATGGTTTTGTAACATCTTTCTTCAGAAAGGAAAAAGAGGCTCAGAGAAGGTCACCCAGGTGATCAGAGGGCTGGAGCAGCTCTGCTGTGAGGAACGGCTGAGAGAACGGGGATTGTTCAGCCTGGAGAAAGGAAGCTTCAGGGTGACCTAATTGTGGCCCTCCAGTGCCTGGAGTGAACCTGCAGGAAAGAGGGAGACTATTGACAAGGGCCTGGAGAGACAGGCCAAGGGGGAATGGCTTCCCACTGCCAGAGGGCACGGATAGATGGGATATCGGGAAGGAATCCTTCCCTGTGAGGGTGGGCAGGCCCTGGCACAGGTTACCCATCCTTGGAAGTGTCCATGGCCAGGTTGGACGGGGCTTGGAGTGACCTGGGCTTGTGAAAGGTGTCCCTGCCCATTGGAGTTGGACTAGAGGATCTTTAAGGTCACTTCCAACCCAAACCATTCCATGATTCTATGATACAGTTTGGGGGCCAGACCTTGGTCCTCTTGAACATTTGTCTCACAATGGCCTTCAATAACACGAGCAGTTGTGTGTAACCCAGGGCAGAGGGTGGTGTTTGAAGCTGAAAGGGCGTGTAGGTGTTTCCAAGAGCAGCACCTAGAAGTGTTAACTCACTTTAATCGTTTAATAATCCACTAGAAAGGCTGTGTTTTTGTAGTTGCTTTCATTTCATGCAGAAGAACAGGCAGTCAGTGGGTTTCCTGGAGTGCAGAGAAGCAGCTGAGTGGTGGCTCTGGGTGAAATGGGAACAGCAAGGAGCTGGGGCTGTTGTGGGGATAGTTACATGTTTTTGTGTTCCAGTTTCCCTCAAGTGAAACAGGCAGCTCACAGAGCCACCACCAGTGCAGGGACAGCTGAGCACATACCCCCCTAAATCTGCTTAAACATGTCATCTTCATCTTCTGAATAAAAGGAAAAGTAAAAATCAAAAGCTGAGTTCTTTCACCAGTTTAATCTGTCAAACCCAGATGACTTTTTCATTTCATTTATTTGCCGTGGGAGACTTTGCAGCGACTTTTTGCAGATGAACATAATGATTCTGGTACATGAATCCAAAGCTGGCTTTTGGAAGGTTTATTTTTGTGTTGCTGGCACAAAAATGCCATAAACTCTGTGTAAAAATAAAGACAATGGGGGGACCTGCCCTTCCATACCCCGTAATGCTTGGCTGGCTCCCGGACATTGTTCTGTGCATCATGTCATTGTGTGAGGGAGTTTAGTGCCATCAAAGAGAGAAAGCAGCAGAATTGTTTGTCCCACATGCTGCGTTATGGAGCCTTCCCTTTTCTCTTTCCAGAGCATTTTCAGCAGTGAAAGTAGTCACATGCTCTAATGTTTAATAGGGAAGGGTAGATATTTAATAGGATTTAGAAGCTGGCTGGTGCATCCCAGTAAAAGCAAATGGATTGCTGAACACACCCTGACTTCTCCACAATAGTCTCCATGTAGCAGAGTCAGGAAAGCAGCAAGGATTTTGCTCTAATGAAATCACCAGCTAAAAACAACATGAATAAAATCCCCTCATTGCTGTCTTTAACATTTGCATTCAAGTTCTTGTCTGAGTCACGTTGGAGCATGTAAAAGCTTTGGTGTGATCTCACCATTTGGGATGGGAAGTCACTGCACAGATTACTCTGTGCCATAAAATAACCATTAATAAATGCATCCTATTTGCTTCAGAGCCATCAGCTGCTCCATTCCCTTTCCTGCATGGCAAACTGTCAGCAGGGCTGAAAGCAAAGGAGAGGCCTTTTTCTAAGCATTGGACCCACGTGTATCATGTTGTCTGTGTGTTACATGTAAGTTTAACTTGCTGCAGGTTTCCCTCTAGTTTGCTCCTTGTCCTGCAGATGTGTGTTAAGGACCTGTGTTTTCTAAGTTAAGTTCCTTTTTTCCCCCCATTTTCACTGACCCTGGTTCTCAGTCCTGACCCATCATTTGCAGCTGGAGAAAAGCAGCATCCACTGTTCAGTTTATTACTTTGTTGCTAAGGGGAGATGGTTACAGGACACTTGAATGTTAAGAGAAGCTGAGTTTATTTCTTTTTCTCTACAGACACCTAATAGTCTTCCTCCTGACTGAGTGATCCTCCTCCTTCCTTCATTTCTTCCCTCTATATCAATTCCAATATATTCCCATTTAGACTCTGTTCCTGACTGTGCATGCTTACGCATTGTTCTCTCCGGGCTTCCTGATGCCACAAGGACTAATAGAGCATGTGTGGGACCATGTGGAAAGGCCATCATTTCAGGAGTGTTTATCGAAGCAGATGTTTCTCTCCTCAGCTGATCCAGTGTGGATACACAGAGGTGCTCTTTTCCCCTTTGGGCTACATTTAGTGCTGCATCCCCTGAGTGCACCCCACGAGCTGGCAGTGCCACAGGGGGTCTCACCCCGGGGTGGGCTCCTGCTGGGCTGTCAGAACACACAAAACCCAGGCTCAGCCTCCTTCCCCAGCCTGGGGCACAGTCCCCAGCCTTCCTCTGAGCACACAGCCGTTGGTTTGGACAGGGGCTTTAAGGACCAGGAGCCACCAGCACTGTTTGTTTCTCAAGGTGCTGCTGGAGCCAGACCCACTGAGGGGTCTGTGTCCCTCAGGGCCAGAGGCAGTGGGGCCTGCCTGGGACAGCAGAGGTTGGACCTGTGTTAGAGTTATTTCATGTTCACAGCTGCTCTTGGGGTACTCTTAACAAATGCTGAAAGTTATCACAGCACATCCCTTTGTGTTGTTTCCTGATAAAATCTTCTTTGACCACCACATTCTGGTCCCAGTAGCTGATCTGCCCTGCTCTCGGGCATCTTTCTCAAATGAAAAACTTCCAAGCACAACTGGAATTTGTGACGCTGTGGGTATTCCTGGCTATTTCACTCCATAGCCTCATGTCTGTGACAAAGCACAGGGTGATATCCTGCACCCTGAAAACCTACAGCAGGGGTTCTGTTGGCCTGTGAAAGGAAGCTCTGTTTTCTCTGTGCTCAGTTAAGTGAGGTTATGCTCTGGGAGATTCTGGGAAGCTGGGGCAGTGGACATCAGCACAAGTGGTGTGCCTGGAGGAGTGCTCAGCTGATTCTGACTCAGTGTGTTCAGCAGTGCTCCATGCAGGGCCCACCCCAGCTGCACTAGTGAAAAAAGGAATCACTTTAAACTGCAAAAATTACTTTCAGTGTGGAAATAAAAAAGATGTAAACTTCCAGGTGACCTGCTTTTGGAGCTGGGGACTGGAATTCATCCCTAATTTGTCTTGCTTGAGGGATTCCAGGGATCCACGGCCAGTGACAGTGCCTGGAGCAGCTGCAGGGCTCTGCAGGAGGCTGTTGGTACCACTGATGGCTGGGCTGTCCTGAGGTGTCTGAGCACTCAGCACTAGTTCCAGGCTGCTCCTTTCAGCTCTCCTTTTGTGCTATAATTTTTCTGCTTCCTCCGGGAGCGTTTGGGCTCCTTGGGGGGCACCCCTTTACTGTGCGGGGCTGGCAGGGGCTGTCACACCCCTGAAGCTGTACCTGTGCAGGGCTGGCAGCAGTGGCACCAGCCGCGTTTGCCAGGCAGTGTGGAGCAGAGCCAAGGCCAGTGTGGTGTGAGGGGTGTGGGGGAGCGAGTGGCTTTCCTTGGAGCTGTGGTCAGCAGGAAGGGCTTGCACAGGGAGCCTTGCCATGCACGGCCGGGGCTGCGGGCTTGGGCGAGTTACAGAGGGGTTTCTCTCAGCCAGCTCCTGCAGCCCTGCCTCTCCCAGGGCAGCTATTGGAACAGATTCACCATTATTCTGCCACAGCCCTATTGAGTTCACTCAGTGGAGCTGAACGTGTGACAGAGAGGGATGGTGTATGTGACCCCCCTCCTGCTGTCCTACGCTGGGGACTCTGGGCTTTCAGCAAGTTGACCACAGTGTTCTCAGGATTTTTTCTTATCAAATGAGTAGAAGAAGGTTTGTCCCTCCTCAAGCGAGGAAGAGACTAGGTGCCTGTTTGTGATCCTGTCCAGCCATGTTTACGTGAGTTCCAGTGTACAAACTCCAGTTTATTTACCAAACTCCTAAACAAAGTCAGTCCTTGATGTATCGCAGTCCCGGTGCTGGGGTTGCAAACCCCTGTATGCTGGTAGCATTGTCGTGGGGGCTTCCGCATAAAGGACATTTCCTTCCCAGTGTTGCCTCAAGATAAGTTGGATTCTCTATTATCGATACTGCGGCTTCCGCTTTCCTGCTGTGTGTGTTTTGCATGTTGCACATTTCTCTGTACCCTTGGGAAACAAATGTTTTCACAAGCTGTAGGACACTTGGAGCTCCACCCATATCCTCTAGTTCTAATTAATCTTCAAAATCTATAACTGTGTTTTTGAACGTATGAAGGACGTTTGTCAAAACCATCACATGAGGTTCATAAATAGCGCTCAGGGCCTGTGGCTGATGTTAAATCCCTGGTGTCACCACTCAGGAATGCACCTGGCCCTTAGTGTGGAGTATTTTGACACTACAAGACTCACAGTTGTGTTCTCTGCTTAGCTGAATTGTCAGAGCTTTGAGTACCACATTTCTGTACATCTCTCTCTTTCTCTGAAACATTCATCCAAAATTCATGGGCTTTAATTCTGTGCATGTTTTAACCTGAAACCCCAGAGCAGAAAAATACCGTTTATCAGTTAGAGAGGGTTGCTAAAAGCATTGCAAAAACCTGCTGCCATTGTGAAACACCATGTAGAAATAATCAGGAGAGGTTTTAACACGACCAACCCCAGTCACACCACCTTCCAAACGGGCTTGGTCTGCTTTCCCACGTTGTGGGAGCGCGAGAGGAGTGAAGAGGTGTGGGGGTAAGAAGGGCTGTGCCTTCTCCCTCCGGGGGCTTCCATGGCTGAGCGTGCCAGGGGGCAATCAGAGCTGTGCTCTGCCCGTGCCAAGTGCGGGATAAAGCCTGGCCTTCCGGGGTGACCGCCCCATGAAAGAGCTGCTGTGTCTCTGCAGTGGCATTTTCCCGAGATAAGCTGTCCCAAAGCTGGCAGTGAGCACTGGGGCCTGGCTGCTGTGCAGGGCCGCAGGGCTTTCCCACGGGGCCAGCAGGATCTCCCGGCTTTCGGCCCTTCTTGCCGTGAATCACAGGAGGGACGAGAGCCGTGAGCAGCTCCAGCACTGCAGCTGCCCAAGCACCGGTGAAGAGCGGGCTGCAGGCTCAGCACGAGGAGGCAGCGCTGGAAGCAGCTCAGCTGAGCTCCCGGGGCACATCCTGAGCCTGTTTCGGTCTGGAGGGCGAGCAGGGAGGAGGCGAGCGCCGCAGAGGATGGGTGGGGAGCAGGTGAGAGCAGCACAGCAGCGACAGCGAGCGGGGCGGAGGTGGGGACCAGAGAAACCAGCCCCGCCGAAAACAGGAAATCAGCACCACACACAGCAAGACGCAGGAAACGGGAAGGCACAGGGGGAGAGGCCGCCACTGTGTGAACCAGAGCAAGGAAAACACACGTGAGGGCACCACCATCAGCTCCCGAGGCACAGAGGGCCTCCAGCCCGGCGGGCACAGCCCGGGGGCTCTGTTCCCATCCCCGCCCTCCAAAGGATGCTGAGGCAGCACAGAAGAGAAGGAGTCAGGGGAGCTCTCTCAGGGTCTTCTCCCTGAGTCCCCAGTGCCTGAAGGATGCACGGTCTTGTCCTCCTCTAGGGCCACCGATGGTGGTGAGGGAGCCTTTTGGGAAAGTGGCCCATCAACACCGTCCTCCTCGTGGAAGGGCTGCCTGGAGCCTCTGCTCTGTTGGCTTCCTTGCCTTGCTTTCAACAGCAGAAGATCGCAGGCTGGTGTCAGTTAATACCACAGCACCAAAGGCTTCACAGCCTCACTTGGCATGTCACTGCATTTCCCACATCGTGTCTTTCATCTGGTCAAAATTAGGCATCTCCTTTTACTAAAACCACATGGAGGTTTTTTTCCCACCCATTACTTTTGCTGTGATCCCAGACTGGGAGGTTTGTTGATAACCATAACTTTTGGCTACAGATGTTTCTAATAGATGGCTTTATGATGGTATTTGGTAGCTTTTTTTTGTTTGTTTTACATAATATTTTCTATATCCAACGCTATTTTTAGGATCTCGTACGTCCGCATTTCTCTTTCGAATGACTAGAACCACTGGGATCTCTGAGTGTTGTGCTTCTGTGTGGAGACTAGAGTGATTAAATAAACAAACTTACTGACTGTTTTGGGGCTTGTTCAAGCTGGTGAAGGGAGATGTGGTAATTTCTGTTGGAATTTTCTTTAAAAACATCAGCTATTGCAAGGTTTCTCTTCTGTGACTCATTAAAAAAAATACTTCAAGTAAAGGCACAGATTACTAGACAAGCAGACATGCAGATACAGCATTCTCAGGAGCTTGCTATAAATAGTTCACAAAATATATATTTCAGGCTAGTAGACACTGGCTGCAGTTCCTGCTGATTCCCTGTTCTCTTCCTCCCTCACAGTGATCCTCTGCCTCACGTTGAGTGAGGGCAAACCGTCAGTTCACTGAAAGCACACCGGTCTTGTATCAATAACCCCACTTTTTACAGCTTTGCCAAGCCCCAGTTTTAATGTCACACCTTACAGGGAGGTAAAAGCTGCCAAAAACGGGGCAGTTTCAGTGCAGTAGCTCTGGTCACACCCTACCACAGGGGCAGCAAGAACAGATTCAGAAATCAGTGGGAGGAACTGCAATCTTAGGGTGGGGTTTGTGCAGTTGGGCAAACAGCCACTCCAGTGCACATCTGCCCTTCCTCCCACTTACACCATTCTATTATCTCACTTATTTTCTTAGTGTCTTTATTATTTTACTTGTTTCCCAGCTTTCTATCCTCTCAGCCTCAGCTTCTTTGACATTCCATGTCACCAAAGGTCCTGTGGGTGTGGAGGCTTTCACTGGTTATGAGTGTGCTGGGATCATGCATCCACCAAAACCCTGGGCAGTCATATCTGCACTGACATTAATGTTTTCTCTGTTTCAAACAACACCCTCAGAGCTTTCGGAGCTGGAGACATGTTGCACTGTGGTTTAGGATTCACCTGTCTTTGTGTCCTATTCCTGCATGTGCCAACAACTTCTAGAGAGTGATGGGAGGCTTGGAATCTCCTTTGTTTGGGGAAGCAGAGCACTTCCATTTGTGTGTCTAACCATGGATTCCAGTGTCCGAGTCTGAGCACCTGTGTTTTGACAAATTTGGTCTGTAGTAGCTCCCAGCTCAGTGAAAGGACTTCTGGCTGACAGGGAAGGCTTCATCCAAAGCCCTTGGCAGAAGACTTTAACCACAGAGATGTATAATGTTTTCTATGTGAAAGTTCTGGGCTTGGCAGATGGCTGGGTAGGAGTTTGTGAATTAATGTGGACTGGAGTGAGCCTGTGCAGTGAGAGAGCTCTGCGCCAATGTTTTCCTGTATAAACACTTGTGAAAGACTCTGGGAAGGAAAGGTGGAAAGAATCCATTTTTCTATGGCTTTAGATTAATACAAGTCCCCTACAGGCATGCAGTTATGGAAAAGTTCATCTTGACATTGTGTAAATACAGTCACCAGTGTTGAATCTGCAAGTAAATATTATCATGAGGAAGAAAAAAGTCAGTGGGAAGCTTTGGTTTCTGCTCTCTTTTGTACCTGTCTTAATCCAAAGTGAGTTGTGGTATATCGGGGATCTGTTGTGGATTTGTGTGCATATTCCAGAGCAGGTGAACTCAGCAGGTGAGGAAAGGTGGATTTTCAGTGAAAAGGCCTAGTTTGATCAATGATTCTGCCATCTTTCATTTAATATTAGCTGTTGGAACATCCCATTTTCATGTAGCTCCGTGAGCTGTGATTTATCTTGAGTAACGTTGTGTGTTCCCCACAGATGAACGTGAGGCAGTTCAGAAGAAGACCTTCACCAAGTGGGTGAACTCCCACTTGGCACGTGTGTCCTGCCGGATTACAGACCTGTACACTGACCTTCGTGATGGAAGGATGCTCATCAAACTGCTGGAAGTTCTCTCAGGAGAGAGACTTGTAAGTGGCTGTTAATATCCACTGGGGGGCTTTGCTCTGGTTTGGGGTGGGTTTTGGTGAATCCTTGGCTTGACTCAAGTACAGCAACTGGGAGTTCAGCACTGCAAATGCCTTTTTACACTTTAAAGGAAGAAAAAGAGCTCTATTGCTTCAGCTGGATCCAGACACCATTAAAATATCTTCCTGCTGGTTTCAGTGGGAATCAAAGCAAGTCTGCTTCAAAGGTTCCGTGCTGGTAAGATGCTGAGTGCTTCCAGCAGCATGTTCCCTGCTCCCAAGTCTGACAGGCACAGAGCACTTGATTGTGCTCAGATAGATAAGGCTTGGGCCTTCTTTGGTTAGGGGAACATCTAAAATGAATATAAATAAATGGATGAAATTCTTTCTTTGGGTCTGCTGAGACACTCCCTTGATAGCAGCACAGGGGAGTGGTGAGTAAGACAGACCCTGCAGTGAAACCTGGGTGTCAGGAAGCAGCTGGGTATCAGTTTTTCCTTCCATTCCTTAAATGATGGCCATGCTCTTAACTGTCTAATTTAAAGCAATCTTTTCAAAGAAATACGGGTCTTTAGCTAAGACCCAGGGCTACGTGGGGATGCAGCTGTGTAATCACTTGTCATCAAGCTCTCCTATTAATGGAGCTCCATGGCTTAAGACTGCTTAATGAGTTGAACATATGGCCAGCGTAGTGTGTGTACGGTGAGAAAGAGAGGAGCTTTCTAAGTGCATCTGTGAGGGCAAGGGAGCTCTGAGGGGCACACAACTGCTGTGTGGGTGGAGATAACTGATCAGTTTGCCAGCTACAGTTTGCTCAGAAGGCCTTTCTCTGTCTGCCAGACCGTTTCTCTCCAAGAGGGGTTGGGTTTGACATGCTCCCTGCAGGCAGCAGGTGTAACCCTAACCCTAACCCAGACCAACGTGGCCCATGATGGGAGGGTTGAGACAGCAGTTGTGCCACCTCTGTTGAAGGGTTCCCTCCTGCCTGCCAGGATCTGCCTTTCGGTGGCACAGAGGAAGCTCAGAGCAGTCCCGAGACTCCGACCGCGCCGTTCATTTACATTTGACATTCCAGGTTTCAGAAAATGCTAACAGGGCCAAGGCAGCTGCAGGGTGGGGAGTGGGCAGGAGCCTCTGGTGGAGCTGCACTTGCATCATGGTTTGTGTATCACACTGGCAGCTGCCAGCACCACCACAAATTCCTTCTGTAGCTTCCTTATCTCAGGCTGGAGGACAGCAGGCTCTGTTTGAACAGTACATTCCACCACACCTTCTTCTGCACACGGATAGCCAATGTGCTGAACCTTGAGACAATTACACACACCAAAAGTATTCCAGGAGGATCGGCACAGCGTCCACTTGCTGAGGTTCCACACTCTTTTGGAATTTGCCTTAGTGGGTATTGCTTAAGCTCTGACATCGTCATGGCCACCAAGAGAAATCTAAAGATAGATGTTATGCAGAAAGCTTTAAATCAAGACCCTTAAACATCAAAAGAAAGCAGACGCTAGCCTAGATAAGTACTTTAATATGATGTGTTTACTGGTGCAGTGGAACAAACAGGAATTGCTTCCTCACTTTTGAAACTGGCATTCACATTCTGGAGCTGGAGCCATATTCCTGTGGAGCAATCTGGGACTTAGGATGCTCACCAGGGAAACAGGGCTGTTCTTTGCCCTCTCTAAGACCTCCAGCCTCAACCCTGCATTGTTCAAAAGCCACTGTGATTTTAGCTGATGAAACCAGAGTCTTTGGATGTGTGTTGGAGACGTTAAAAATGAGACTGTCCGATAAGGGCAACACCTGTATCTTCCTGACTTTCTCAGCTTGATTCCTAATGGTAGTGTTTAGTCCAGACTGTAGTACACAAGGTGCGCTGTGCCCCACAGTATTTGGGAAGAGGCAGGTGGCATGCTGTGGTCTCTCTGAGCACAGTGGGAAAGGATCCAGCAGGCATGAAAGGACAGCTGTTATTTGGTTTGCACACACTGTTCACCAGCTTCTCCCAGACAGCAAAATAAAGTTGGGAATTGTTTCCGGCATAAGATTAAGCATTTAGCTCAGTTTCTTCCATAACTAAATAAAGGATTAGTAAATTCCTTACAATTCCTGGATGCTCAAAGGTCAAACCGTTTATGCACATTCTCTGTAGTGAGTTCTGTCACGTTTTCTCTTGGAAAGGAGAAGGGGTTTGATGTAAACCCAGTTTTCCTGTATGTGCACATGAAGACTCTGGGTTTAGGTGCCTCCTTTCCCTCTGCTCAGTCTCAGGCTCAGTGAATGTGCAGGTTATGGCTCACTGTGTCTCATCAGGAGGCTGTGCGGGGGAGTGTGGCAAGCACAGCCACACCTTGCACAAACCAGACTCAGACGCCTCTTCCTCTAAATAAAACATGTCTTGTGAGTGGCTCTGGCTCTGCCGCCTTCGTGCTGGAGCTCCTCAGAGCACAACCTTGCAAACCATTTTCTTTCTGCTCAGTAATTTGAGCTTTGGAGGCAGTGCAGGCAGCGCTCGGGGAGGTGAGAAGGGCAGTGTGAAGGCGGAGGGGACAGGCTCAGTCAGGTGTGCCGCCGCTGCTGGGAACTGGCCGCAGTGACAGTCATTCCCGAGGGCTGGGAAGGGACATCCTTGTGAAAGGGAGCCCGCCCGCCGAGCTGCTCCCGGCTCCAGGCGTGGCACAGGGCTGGGATGGGCCTCCACCTTCCCTCCCTGCCTTGTTTTGGAGGGTTGGGTCGGAGCTGTGGCCCGGCTCACGCCGGCCCCGGGTGCCGGCTGGTACCGGGGAAGGCTGGTTGACCAGCGCTGTCCCTGCCGTACCCCATCTCCGGCTGCCTCGGCCGGGGCTCCCTGGACGGCCACGTGGGATGGTGTGTGCACAGGCTCTGCACCCAGGTTGGGAGGGACCCTCACAGCCCAAAGCAGTGGCAGCTCCCGGGAATAATCACCCTTGGGTCTCCTTGCCTCGGGAGGAGACAGAGCCCGGCTGGCTGAGGCCGAAGGTGAAACCACCACACGGCCTCAGGGTTTGTGTGTCCCAAAGGGCATCTTTGGGGCAAGTGTTCCCTCCTCACCATCCCCTGGGACACAGGCTGTGTTTCCAGGGACTGTACCGTGGCTGTGGCTCAAATGCTTCCCCTTCACTGCAGGCTGGGCTAAGGGTTTTGCCTGGGCTATTTGCTTGGCCTGTTAATTACTTTCACTGCAGTAAACAAGGAAATTATGTCGATTAGTCCTTTGGCTGAGTACCTTTGGTGACATCCCAGTGAGCACTGAACGGGCTCTTCAGCTGTAATCCTTATCTGCAGAACAAAGTGCCTTTAATTTTATTCAGTTTTACAGCAGATTTCTGCAGGCTGTTAATATGTTCATTGCCTTTTTCAGTTGCACTGGGCGTTCATAAAATCATGTTATGTTGGTGTAGTTGATTTTTTAATTAGTGTTTTTACTTTTTTTTTCTTGTGAAGAAATGGTTTGTAATAAATCTCTGTTATTGTCTTACTATTTGTCCTATTTACTGACCCCCAGAAAAAGCAATGCCACTTCTTCCTTGAAGAGTTTTGTTGAGTAGCTTAGGGTTCAAATCTGAGCTGCCTTTTTGGAGAGGATGGATCTGTATTTACAGAGCATTCATTATCAGTTCCCCCTATGCCAGTTACCAGCTTGTCTCATGTCTTTATCTTTGCAGACTCTTCTCTTCTAGTGTGGAAGGGCTTGTACTTGGGAAAATGTACTGGGTGTGGCGTGGTCATTTCTCTTCCAGCTAGTGAGTGAATATCCCAGACAGGAGAGATGAGGGAATTAAGCAGGCAGATTAAACTGGTGCCATGTGACCAGCTCAGGTGCAGGGTTTTGGCTTTTCCATCCTGGGTTTGACATGTGCTGCCATTGTCCTGGTGAAAATGGGCTGGAAGATGCAAGGAGTGGTTTTGTCCCTGGAATCTGAAGGACAGATGCTAACAGTGTTACTGGCTGGGAGTGGAGCATGTGGTGTTTACCTTTCCTTTTTCCTTCCAGCCTAAACCAACTAAAGGAAGGATGCGCATCCATTGCCTGGAGAATGTGGATAAAGCCCTCCAGTTCCTGAAAGAGCAAAGAGTGCACCTGGAAAACATGGGATCCCACGATATTGTGGATGGGAATCACAGGCTGACACTTGGCCTTATTTGGACCATCATCCTGAGATTCCAGGTAACGTTGTGTGCATGCACAGATCCACACCTGGCTGGGCTTTCCTGTATAACATCCTCCATTGAGGAGCAGAGTGCACCCAGCTGCTCCCAGCTCATGGCACTGGGAAGTGCTGGGGCACCTCTGCATAAATGAGTCTTTGTGCTGCTACTGGTCTGGAGTGGCAGTTTCCTGTGTGGAAAGTCGTATGGCTTTATTTCTAAATCCCTCATAAATGTGGAGCTCCATTCACAGAGCCCTTCACTGGACCCAGGAGAGATGCTGCCCTCAGCTGCTCCTCCATGTGGTTATCCATACCATGGCTGACTTGGCACTGTCAGGATTTAGGAATTGGTTTAGTGTCCCAGCTAAAGGCTGACATTTCTTGTTTTCCAGCAAGCTGCATATTGGTCTCTGCTCTCAGTTAAAAAAGGCTGGAAAGTCCTTTTGCAGAAAGAATAATAAATCCATATGATAAATATATAATTTATAAACAATAGCATAGTAATAAATATTTAATGATGTTAATTTTGGTGTTTCTCAGTGTTCCTTTGATCTCTTCAAAAAAGGCAATGTGTTCTCTCAGAGAAATATTGAAAACTTCTATGTTAATTTTAGATCCAAGATATTAGTGTTGAAACTGAGGACAACAAAGAGAAGAAATCTGCTAAAGATGCTTTGCTTTTGTGGTGCCAGATGAAAACAGCTGGGTGAGTATGGATTAAGTGATTATCTCTAAAGCTCTTGCAGTATTTCGAGTTTTCATTGAAATAATTTTAAATGGGCAAACACATATCTCCCCTTGAGTGGATTCAGGCAAGAGAAGTGAATTGATGCTTACAAATCAGAAAATTCTGAATTTATGGCATTAATGCTGAGAGATAAACATACCAATCTGATAATCCATGAGTATATATAGTAATGTACTAACTCTTTTTCACCCTTTTCTGGAGAAATAATGATGCTTCAGATGTTTGCCACCAACCTAACCCTCTCTAAATATATGGAAATGTTTCCAAAATGTCTTTCTCTGACAGTATCCTTCTTGATAATTAGATATCCATTTGTAGGAATTCAGTATGTTACCTCCATGAAATCTGAATGTCCCTGTGTTGGTATGGGACACTCCAGCATTATTTAAGTGGCACTTCATCTTCTCCTTCTAAGAACTCTTAAGAAGGTGGTTTGTGAGCAGCCTGAAATTTTTGGAGACGTGCAAAACACCCAGATCACCCAACAAATCAGTTGTGCTGTGTGTCCACTGCTGCAGTGGGGATGTTGTATTGATTGCACTCCTTGTTCTTGTTCTGCCAGTTACCCCAACGTCAATATCCACAACTTCACAACGAGCTGGAGGGATGGCATGGCTTTCAATGCACTGATACACAAGCACAGGTACGTGTGGGTGAAGGTCTGCCCTGGCTGTGCACTTAGGTCTCAGCTGGATTTCAAAATCCATGGAGAAGAGGAAGTTGAGAGATTGCTGAGAGTTTTACAGCAGCTTGCCTTGTTTGGAGCTTTACAGCTCTGGTGGTCATTGTGAGCACAGCTGGGCAGCAGCTCCTCACATCACAAGTGTGTTTGGTTTCAAGAGGATAAATTACAACCATGACGGTTTGGGTTTGGGTTGGTTCTTGTACCTTAGTGAGGAGCCTGTGACCAGGTCTGGTTGCCCAGAGTTTGGGGGTGGGAGGGGGGAACCACACACAGAGCAGCCTGCAGGGGAAGGGGATCCCTGCACAGGGAGAGCAAACCTGGTGCTGGGCTGGCATGGCCAGGGGTGCTGCCCATGGCAAGTTCAGGCAGAGTTTTCCGGATGGCTCACACACTTCCATGGCATGAGGAGACACTCGTGACCAGAGCTTAGGCCTTCCCTCTCCAGGGTGACCTTCCCTGCTGTTCAGCTCTCCTCTGTTCTTTCCCATGGCTGGGGCTGCCGTGCCATGTGCTGGCCATTGCTCCATTCCTTTAGCCCTGCCCTCGCAATGCACAGGACTCATGGGCACGTGAGACCTTGGCTGTGTTTTCTGGGGGTTGGAGATGTTAGTTAGTTCATTTGAGGGTGACTGCACTGTGCTTTGGGAAATCTAAAGAATTTTCCATCCTGTCTAGGCCTGATCTGATCGATTTTGACAAGCTGAAGAAATCAAATGCGCACTACAATCTGCAGAATGCTTTTAACCTTGCAGAGCAACACCTTGGTCTTACCAAGCTCCTGGACCCTGAGGGTAAGAATTCCTGCAGTTTCAGCACTTCAGGGCCCTTTGTGGGCTCTTTTCTCCCACCCCTCCTTGTCAGAGCACATCTCTGTGATGGCTTTCTGTGCTCAAGAGCAGCTGGGTGCTGCTGACTCACGTGGTGCTACAGCCAGAGAGGGAGGCAGGGAATGTGAGGTGTGTCCTGCAGAAAACTGAACAGCAGGAGCACAAGAACCCTTAATCCTGGCTGTGTATCCAGAAAGCCATTCCAGCCAGGAGCATCCTTCTGATCTGCTCTGAGAAGCAGAGAGGTTTCAGCCCATGCTTCTGTGGGGGTGTGTCTGCTCAGTGCTGGGACAAGAACCTGTCTTGTCACAGGGCAGAGGGGATGAGTTTGGGCGAGTTTCTTCTTGCCTGCTTTCCAGTGCCTCAGAATTGCTGCAGGAGAGGAAATAGTTTGTTTTTCACCTGTATCTCTCAGATTTGCCTGGACAGACAAACTATTAGGTTTGAATTCCTGTCTTCAGATGCTGACAGGGCACCGAAGTTCTCCATTAACAGTAGATCTGTCAGCTCACACAGGCACCAGAGGTGTGGCCAAGTCTGACTGTAAGACCCAAAGGCCCCATGCTTTAGCCCCAGCCCATGCTAATCCAAAGGGGTAAAGCTGCACTTTGTGACAGAGTTCAGTACTGTCCAGAGCCAGCCCAAAGCTGCTGGGTTTATTTCTGATTAGGAGACAAACCCTGGGAGCTGAACTGCCACTGCCCCATCTCTGGCTGCCAAGTACATCCTTGGTGCACTGTGAGCTCTGGTGGGGTAACCCCTGCACCCTCAGCATGCTGAGATAACTCTTGTTTGGTTTGCAGATATCAGTGTTGATCACCCTGATGAGAAGTCAATCATCACCTATGTGGTGACCTATTACCACTACTTCTCCAAGATGAAGGCTTTGGCTGTTGAAGGAAAACGTATCGGAAAGGTTTGCAAGTTTAAATTCTAAACTGTTGCAAAGCAGGCGAAGTATTTCTGATTTTTTTCCCCACTTGGGTGTTAGCCTTTTAAGAGTCCATACTATAGTAGGTTTTAGTTTTGCTTTTGAACATGATTTGAATGTTAAATATTGCCATATGACTGTAAGGAGTAGTTAATTTCCAGCTGCCTCACATTAGAAAACACTTGGCTGGTGTTTTATTTTTGCTTGTTAATTTTGCATCGTTGCTGCTTTTCCTTTCTCATTAACTGCTCCTTACCCTCCGGGTCCTCTGTGTCCTCTGGAGCCCAGAGAGGCCCTCATTTCAAACATGTGCAGCCACTCTGTGCCCTTTGGTGATGCTGCCCCCATCCCTCCAGCTGGCAGACTGAGCATGAGCCCTTTTGTCAGCCTCTGCCCCTCTGTTGCCGTGGGATCATGGGAACCCACTGCTGAAAAATGCTCCCGTTCCTCAGGGATCCCAGCCCCTGTAGTGCTTGAGTGCTCTGACTCGGGGCCCAAGTGTCCCAAGAGGCTCTTTTCTGTGGCTGGCTGGGTTTGAGTGGGTGAGGAGCACTGCCCTGGTGCCTCACGCTGTGCTGTGCTGCTCATGCAGGTGCTGGACAATGCCATCGAAACGGAGAAGATGATAGAGAAGTACGAGTCTCTGGCATCCGACCTGCTGGAGTGGATCGAGCAAACCATCATCATCCTCAACAACCGCAAGTTCGCCAACTCCCTGGTGGGGGTGCAGCAGCAGCTGCAGGCCTTCAACACCTACCGCACCGTGGAGAAGCCGCCCAAGTCAGTCTGAGCCCTCTGCATCCCTACTGTGTCTCCCTCCCTCCCTCCCGGGGTGGCTTTGGGAACAAACACACTGGGCCGTCCTAGTGCTGGCTGCAGAATTCATTCTCCTGGACACACCCAGCTGCCCCCCTTGTGATTGGCACTTGGGGCCTGTTTGCTGGGTGCTGCTCAGTGTGCAGATACAGCAGCAGCAAGGAGAAAAGTGTCTCCTGCAGGCTCTGGGAGGCCTGGAAGCTGTCCTTGCCCTGAGATGCCTGTCTTACCATATGAGTGGTAATAGCATACCATGGTAGTACAGTAATATCACCACTTACGCTTTTAATAACAGCCTATAATACCAATACACTGCTATTAAAAAATCCCTACTGCTTAGCCAAAACCAAGAGGAAGAAGGTCTGGCTTTGTAAAACAGCTCAGCTTACTAAAACTGATACAACCAAAACTGTGCAGCTTATTTTGGGAAAGCCTCTTTTAGCATCATGATATCAGATCTGTTTATTTTTGTCTAGTATAAGTTCTAATGGATAATAATCACAGCCCGAAACATTGCAGAGTATCCAGACATCTTCTAAAACTGCAGACTATTCCCTGGTGCCTGTGGGGTTTGTTTATTTCCCAGGCGGACAGGGAAAACAGTAGGAAGAGTTTAGTGGCTGCAGTGGGCTTTAAATAAAACTTCCATTTCTTGTGCTGATGGACTAAACTAGGACAAGGCACGTACTAGCATAAAAAAATGCAGTTTTGTGTCCCCCAAGGGGGTTTAAATCCAAACACTCAGACAACTGACTTCTGTGAAGCTGCTTTTGCTGTCTGACCCAAGTGGCTCCAGGGGAAGTGTGGGCTATTTCCATTGCTTCCAGCTTCCACACAACATGGAGGTGTTTATCTGAAAGCTCCACTCATCATGTCAGCATTTGAAAGAAGTGCTTTATTATAGTTATTATAGCTGAATATATTCAATATTATATAGACGTGCTTCCCTGGGAGGGTGGGCAGCCCCCGGCACAGGGTGCCCAGAGAAGCTGTGGTTGCCCCATCCCTGGAAGTGTCCAAGGCCAGGCTGGACGGGGCTTGGAGCAACCTGGGCTAGTGGAAGGTGTCCCTGCACATGGCAGGGGGCGGGGCTGGGTGGACTTTAAGGTCCCTTCCCACCCAAACCATCCTGTGACTCTATGGTTCTATGATTATACTTCAGTAGCAATGAAAGTCTGATTGTAACCCAATTCTCTTGCAAAATTTTGTTTAGATTTACAGAAAAAGGAAACCTGGAGGTGCTGCTTTTTACCATCCAAAGCAAAATGAGAGCCAACAATCAGAAAGTGTACATGCCAAGGGAGGGCAAACTCATCTCTGACATTAACAAGGTAAACTGAGCCAGCTCCTCCCGTGTGACTTGGGATTTTGCTCTTCTCTCTCCACAAACTGGGAAGGAAACCATTGGTGTTCTCCAGCCTTAGTGTGGGGCCACAAGGGGTGGGCCAGGGGGGTGACCTTCTCATGGAGCTCGGTCTCACTGCTCCGAGCCAGGTCCCGGGATGTCCTTAGCTCCTGGAGGAGCACTCAGTGGTTCTGGCCATGGGCTGGCTGGCAGCCCTACCCAGCCCCTCATGGTCCTGGCTGTTAGAGATGAGTGACAGAAGGCAGCAGCAGTGGGTGTTGTGCCCCCTTCCCCTCTCCCCCCCTGCCCAGGCACTGTGGGATCCCTCCCCAGGTTCCTGCAGCCTGGTTCCTGCTGGTGCAGCTGCCGGAGCAGGGCAGAGCTGACAGCTCTCCCAAGGATAACAAACAGCTTAACCCTGTGGGCTTTCCTCCTTTGTGTTTGATCATGCTTGGCATTCCCAGAGCAGCTGCTGTGGCTCTCTGTGGCCTCATCCCAGGGAGCAGCAGCCTGCACAGCTCTCCCTGTTGCAGGGGGAATGCCCAAAATACTTGTGTTTCAGGCAGTTTCACATCTGTTCAGATTTAGATTTAGCTTGTGTTTAATTGAGGGTACTTTTGTTGTGTGTAAGAAGATCTGAAAGGTGATTAGCTGACTTCCCACACGCTTCTAAGACTTCTGATTTTTGTAGTATCACTGTCATGCACATGAGTAACATCTGGCTTTGGAAGAAAAAAGGACTTGTGAGCACGAAAACCAAATTCTGAAGTTGTTTTTTTTTCCAAAGTGGATGTAATAAAGAACAACATTTGTATGTTGATTTTAGAGGTGAGAGGCCATAAATCTCTAGTTCCCATTTCCTAAAGGAGGAAGATGGAATCTCTGCTTGTTTGGCAGGAGATTTTACTTTTTTTGAAACAAATGCTTTCTTACACATTCAAGCCAGTGGTTTGCTCAGGCTTTGTTGGAGGGGGGACAGAAAGAACCAGAGAAAATGCATCTGAGATAAACAACTCTTACAGCCCTTGCTCAGAAAATGACTGACTGAACTGAGAGCAGATTTGAAGTCATGTGCTTATATTAGCAAACAAGGTGTTTTGTAGCCAGTGCAAACCGGATTTATTGGCTTATAAATAAATGAGACAGTTTGCTGAAAGTTGCCTGTAGTGACTTCAGCAAAATAGACATGCAAAATAGATGGGGTTTATCATAACCTTATAAGAATGTGTGTTTAGCAGACACGTGTTTTGTCTCCCCGTCTCCAGGCCTGGGAAAGACTGGAAAAAGCTGAACATGAAAGAGAACTGGCACTGCGAAATGAGCTCATCAGACAGGAGAAACTGGAACAACTTGCGCGGAGATTCGATCGCAAGGCAGCTATGAGAGAGACCTGGCTGAGCGAAAACCAGCGCCTCGTGTCTCAGGTGCTGCTCCCAGGGACTGCCTGCAGGGCTCCCAGGAGTTACTGGGGGACACACTTCTGGACAAGAGAGCATGTTTTACTGAACCTATATATGTGTAGATTTATTTATTGGAGTTAGTTAGTGCATGTGTACTGTATGTCCTGTCTTTAGTGCTTTTGGGATACCCCTTCCTTGCATCTATCAATCTGTGCTCAGGAGATTTGATGCGCCAATAAGTATCCACAGATTTTCTTCATCTGAATATTCTGGTGAATTCAGTGACATTAACCCGGGAATTAATTTAATTTTATAGTATTAGAGATGACTTGAATAAAAAATCCAAAGCCGCACCCTAATCGTGATGGCCACATGATTCTTCCTGCAGAGGTGGTAAATGATATCTCTGATTTTATCAGTGGTTCTCTGTTATCAGAGGTGTCTCTTATTTTACTAAAGGAGACTTTTCAGGGCATTTGGAGATGCCAGCCTTGCTAACAAGTGTATTCTGCACAGTCAGCAGCGATGTCAGAGGCTGAGCAGAGGGGCTTTTCTCCTCAGCAGCCCTTCCTGAAGAGCTGCCTCTGTCTTTGCAGGACAACTTTGGCTTCGACCTGCCGGCGGTGGAGGCGGCGACGAAGAAGCACGAGGCCATAGAGACAGACATTGCGGCGTACGAGGAGCGCGTGCAGGCCGTGGTGGCGGTGGCCAAGGAGCTGGAGACCGAGAACTACCACGACATCAAGCGCATCACCGCCAGGAAGGACAACGTCATCCGCCTCTGGGAGTACCTGCTGGAGCTGCTGCGCGCCCGCCGGCAGCGCCTCGAGATGAACCTCGGCCTGCAGAAGATATTCCAGGAAATGCTCTACATCATGGACTGGATGGATGAGATGAAGGTGGGTGGAACCCTCTGGAGAAGGTACACCAAATAGTCTACAGAGGGACATGTCCTGGTTGGTCAAGTTTTAGGATTCGTTTTGCACCTTCGGCTTAACAGACAAACTCGAAGATCCACATTCTAGAGCAGTGAACAAATTCCCTATGATGGTTTGTTAAAAATAAAGATTAAAAGCAAGTATGGAAAAAGAACAAGTTCACTCTTAGAAAAAGCTGCTTTCCAGCTTCAGGCCTGTCTCATAAGAGGCTTTGGTCACAGTGCCTGGGTAAAGACGACAGGTTTGGTGAAAGGGAATTAAATCACCCCTCTTCATCACAATTGACATGGGGAACAAGTCACCTCTTCACCTCTGTGCTTTAAAAAGCATGAATTTCTTCCTGTCTGTTCCCGTGGGATCTGGGAAGGGAAAGGACCATGATTTGTCCATCAGCCAGCAGAACTTGGAAGCTGTGGGAGGACAGAAAGCTGTGTGTAGCTCAGCAGGAGCTCACAGCACCTGGGCCAAGTGCTGCTGCTTGGTCCTGCTGAGCTAACTCAGCCTCTCATCATCCCAGACTTAAAGCTTATTAAAGAACAATCAAGTTCTTCATGGTTGCTGATGATTATAAACACATTGGTCCAAATTTGGACCAGCCTTGTCTCTCTGCATTTGGAACTGATGTCCCTATGGGCTTGGTGTTTCTCTGACTTAATGTACCAACAGAGAATGGTGTCATTCCTGGAGTCAGGAAGAAACAAACAGCTTAAGGCCTTCAGCCCACTTTACTTGTCCTTTACATTTTGGTCAGGTGCTTCTGCTGTCCCAAGACTACGGCAAACATTTATTGGGGGTTGAAGACCTGCTGCAGAAACACGCTCTGGTGGAAGCTGACATTGCCATTCAGGCAGAGAGGGTGAGAGGGGTCAATGCCTCTGCTCAGAAATTTGCCACCGACGGAGAAGGTGAGCAGTACCCAACACGCCTTTCGCTGTGTTAACTACCTGTGAGATTAGCTGTAGGGCTCGTTAGCTCTGCAGGATAGGCTAGGTTGAATTCCCAGCAGAACGAGAAATCCAGCTGCATTGGTTCCTTCTGTGCTCCCCGCGTCAATGATCCACTTGCCCAGGAGCCTGCTCAGGACTCAGTGTGGCCTTGTGCCTTGCACGGGGTGTCGCGCTTCTCACCAGCAGCTGCCCTGGCTTTGCAGAGGTCACCTTAGTGCCCTATTCTGTGTTCATGGTGCAAGCAACACAGTCTGGCAGTGTCCCACTTTATGCCAAAAGGAAGCAATTCCCTACAAATTGCCCATTAACTAGAGGAAATAACATCCATTTTGTGCAGTTGTGTGTGGGGCTGGTGCAAATCTGGACTCAGTGAAGTTTAGTTTGGGAGCTTTTGTCTTCAGGCAGAGAACAGTATTTTCTGATCTGTGCTGTTGGGTTGTGGAGCTTGAGTAGCTCACGCTCACTTTCAGGAGACTAACTATGGATTCTTTGACCTCAACTCTGTAACTGGAGCAACCAGGAACTGAGGAGAGCCCGTGTGCGCCCCGGCTGTGGGCACGGGAGCGAACGAGCCTGGGTTGTAACGTGTGCTCTCTGTCCAAGCAGGGTACAAGCCGTGTGACCCGCAGGTGATCCGGGACCGCGTGGCACACATGGAGTTCTGCTACCAAGAACTGTGCCAGCTCGCAGCCGAGCGCAGGGCACGCCTGGAGGAGTCCCGGCGCCTCTGGAAGTTCTTCTGGGAGATGGCTGAGGAGGAGGGCTGGATCAGGGAGAAGGAGCAGATCCTGTCCTCTGATGACTACGGGAAGGATCTCACCAGTGTCGTCCGACTCTTGAGTAAACACAAGGCCTTTGAGGACGAGATGAGTGGCCGCAGTGGCCACTTTCAGCAGGCGATAAAAGAAGGTGAAGACATGATTGCGGAAGAGCACTTTGGGTCTGAGAAGATCAGAGAAAGAATTAAGGATATCCGGGAGCAGTGGGCGAACCTGGAGCAGTTATCTGCCATTAGGAAGAAGCGTCTGGAGGAAGCCTCTCTGCTTCACCAGTTCCAGGCTGACGCTGACGATATCGATGCGTGGATGTTGGACATCCTCAAAATTGTGTCCAGCAATGACGTGGGCCATGACGAGTATTCCACTCAGTCCTTGGTCAAGAAGCACAAGGATGTGGCTGAAGAGATCGCGAGCTACCGGCCGACCATCGACTCTCTGCACGAGCAGTCCAAGGCTCTGCCACAGGAACACGCCGGCTCTCCGGACGTGCAGGGCAGGCTGACCGGCATCGAGGAGAGGTACAAAGAGGTTGCTGAGCTGACTCGGCTGCGCAAGCAGGCCTTGCAGGACACCCTCGCTCTTTATAAGATGTTCAGCGAGGCAGATGCTTGTGAGCTTTGGATTGACGAGAAGGAGAAGTGGCTGAATAACATGCAGATTCCAGAGAAGCTGGAGGACCTGGAAGTGATCCAGCACAGGTGAGAATGCCTTTCCCAGGAAGCTTGGGGAATACTGGGTGGAAGGATTTTTGCCCCGCCTTGCCTGTGGCTCAGATTCCCTAATGGCTGTGGGGCCTGTTGTTTGTTTGTTTTCCCCGACTCCAGATTTGAGAGCTTAGAACCAGAGATGAACAACCAGGCGTCCCGCGTGGCAGTCGTGAACCAGATTGCCAGGCAGCTGATGCACAGTGGCCACCCCGGCGAGAAGATCAAAGCACAGCAAGATAAACTCAACACCAGGTGAGCGGGGGCCTCATGCTCAAGAACATGACACTGCCTGGAACGAGTACGGTGGCGTCATTTGGGTTTCTTACATGTGTTCTGTAAGATGTTCTGATACTGGTCCCTGGAGTGTCTTCAGGGTAGGCCCTTAAAGCTTCAAAAGGAAAGAGCTGTGCCTTTCCAATATTTGATTAACAGATGGGGTTTTGCTCCTGACTTAATCAGGCCCCGAGTGTGCCAGTGCCTTGATTTGAGACCTGGAAATTGACTGGAATGATTATCATGGAAAAAAAGGAACCAGTATAATTTCATGTAAACTCACTTGTTTTTTAGCTTCAGAGTAAATCAAGAGAGTACATTTACTGTGAAAAATCAACATAACTGGCAATTTTTCACTTGAGGAAAAATCATAGTGTGCTGGTGCTTGGCACATTCTAATATCCACTATGGCTTTGTTAATGGTTGCTTTGCTAAAAATACTGGTGGTGCAGGGAAGGACTGAGAAAACCAGGACCAGCTGGGTTATATCATGGCTTCCCAAGCTGAGGGGAGCAACTGCTCACTCAGCAGTGTTGCCATAGCCTGTCCCCACAAAACTCAATTTCTCTGCTCTTCTCTCCTCCCCCGTTTCAGGTGGAGCCAGTTCAGAGAACTGGTAGACAGGAAGAAGGATGCTCTGCTCTCTGCTCTGAGTATCCAGAACTACCATCTCGAATGTAACGAAACCAAATCCTGGATCAGGGAAAAGACCAAAGTGATCGAATCCACGCAGGACCTGGGTAACGACCTGGCGGGGGTGATGGCCCTGCAGAGGAAGCTGACGGGCATGGAGCGGGACCTGGTGGCCATCGAGGCCAAGCTCAGCGACCTGCAGAAGGAGGCCGAGAAGCTGGAGTCGGAGCATCCCGACCAGGCACAGGCCATCCTGTCCCGGCTCGCCGAGATCAACGACGTGTGGGAGGAGATGAAGACCACCCTGAAGAACCGGGAGGAGTCCCTGGGAGAGGCGAGCAAGCTGCAGCAGTTCTTGAGGGACCTGGATGACTTCCAGTCGTGGCTCTCCAGAACGCAGACTGCCATCGCATCCGAAGACATGCCCAACACCTTGACAGAGGCCGAGAAGCTGCTCACTCAGCACGAGAACATTAAGAACGAGATCAACAATTACGAGGAAGATTATCAGAAGATGAGGGACATGGGGGAGATGGTGACACAGGGGCAAACTGACGCACAGTACATGTTCTTGCGCCAGCGCCTGCAAGCTTTGGACACTGGATGGAATGAGCTGCACAAGATGTGGGAGAACAGGCAAAATCTCCTTTCCCAGTCCCATGCCTACCAGCTGTTTCTCAGAGACACTAAGCAAGCAGAAGCTTTCCTTAATAACCAGGCAAGTGGTCATGATATACCTGGCTTCATTTCTGCAGGTTGGCACTGTATACTGTAAGCAACTAACTGACAAAATCATTTGGCAGGAGAGCTACAAAGAGATAAGTGGCCTTTTTTAAACTGTTTTTTGCTTGGAACTGTTCTTGGGAGATGTTTGTTGGGAGGCGTGTGGGGAGTGTTGTTGGAGCAGCAGCATAGGCTGTGTGTAACAGTTTTCCCTCTCTGGTCTCTGCTGTAACCGCAGGAGTACGTTCTGGCCCACACGGAGATGCCCACTACCTTGGAAGGAGCAGAGGCTGCCATTAAAAAGCAGGAGGATTTCATGACCACCATGGATGCCAACGAAGAAAAGATCAATGCAGTTGTGGAGACTGGCAGGAGGCTTGTTAGTGATGGCAACATTAACTCTGACAAAATCCAGGAGAAAGTGGACTCTATTGATGACAGGTAAGGTCAGAGCGATGGCAGAATGTAGCTGTTGGTGATTGATTTGCTCTTTTTCCGGGATCCAAAGGCAAAGTAACAGCTTAGAAGATGTCTGTTGCAGACTGTTGCCTTTGTCCTGTGGAAAAATAGGAACGGTCATGTTTCAAAACATGTGCCAGGCTAACCTTAAGTCAATAATAGCTCTGCCACTTTGTAGAGGCTGGCTGGGTAGTGAGCCCTCCCCGGGCCTGGGCTGTTTGAGGGGTGCTCTGCAATTCTGGAGTGAGAACAGCCTTTGTGCTGTGGTGGGAGCTGCAGCAGGTAACTGTGTCTGGTTCCACAAGCCTTGGTTCCTGTGCCACCTCCGGGCTGGTGTCATTATAATAACGTATTCCTGTCCTTCCTCTGGAGAAGGAATGTGGCTCTTCAGGAGTGGAATTGGCATTGCATGCACCCCACCCGCTCGGCTTTGATCGCCTCTCTGGCCCTTGTGCAATCAGATTAGGAAGCACTGGGACAAATGTGTCTTTCATCCTGGAACAAGTGCTTTGCTTTCCCTCTGTGGCTGTGGCAGGATGCTGTAGAACATCAGGCATTTCTTTGTCTTTGAAACCCAAATGCTCTGGTTTTGTGGTTTTGATTCATGGCTCTTTCTGCTTTTGGGTTGGCTAATAGTGGAGTCTTTCAAGGCACTTTTCCGTGGTATCAGAACACAGCAGTAAACTGCCCAGTGTTACTGATCACCCTTCCTTTGAGCCCTCTGGCAGCCCAACCCCAAGGATACCCCACGTTTCCATTGTCTAACCAGCTCAACTTCAGATCCCAGGGAGCATCTGCAAGGGCCAGGAAGAGGACATTATATGAAAGCAATCAAGAGGACAACTAGATCAGTAATTGTCCTTATTTACCCCCTCTGACTTTCGGTGTCCTCTGCTCTAAGTTTTCCCATCCACTTAGGAAAGCAGGAGAGCTTGGTCCTGGCTTTCTGGTCAGGTGTCTTCTGTCTGCAGCTTTTGGAGTATTAAAAGAAAGAACCCAAGGATGTCACAGCAAATGGTCAGCAGCTGTTGCAGGCCTATGTGAGGTGGCTGGGTGGGAGACTGGCCTGTGTCCTGTGTGTTCTGAGGGAGGTTCCTGCTGCTGTGACTACCACCCTAGTGCAGCTGCTCCTCTGTGTGCCCTTGGCAACCTGGGCTGTGCTGCCTGTGGGCTGTGCTGGAGGCAATCCTGGAGACTGTATTGCTTTAAGCCCACTTTTCCCAAAGCGTTTCCTCAATCCCAAAGCTACTCCTGCCGAGCACTGCAAAAACCATCCGGTGGTGGCTGCTGTTCAGGAAATCCGTGGGATTGCTCCCGAGTATGTCAGGCTGATAAGCCTCAAGAACAAAGCCTTGGGGCTGGGTGCAGTGGGAGTGGTGGCAAAGGAAGCCTCTTTGCTTTTACAGAAAGTGGCTCTCCCAACCCAGCTCCTCCCGGAGCTGTAACAAAGGACCAAAACAAACAAGCACAAATATGTGCAGTGGCTCCATGCTTCCCACATGTAGTTTTTAGTAGTGTGCAGTGTTTTTCAAAGTTCTGCTCTCGAGGAGACCCCACTGTCCCTTGGTGCAGCAGGGACACCCAGCCCTGCAGTGGTTCCCATCTCAGTAGGGATGGTTCCAGGCAGAGGAGAGTGCAACAGGAGAGGAACAGTTCAGCTTTAGTGCAGGCCACAGGGCAGAGTAGTGGAAGTAAGGGCCATGCATGGAGGAGGGGTGAGGGAAGGAGCAGAGGGGTTTGAATCAAGCTATGGCTAGCTTTGGCAGCTGGGAAAGAAGCTGGTCTCTCTGGTGCAGCTGTCCCTGCTTTGGGGACTTCTGCTGCTCTGGAGCATTTTCTCCTCCATTTGCTCTTGCAGGGGTGTTGGGGAACTGCCCCAGCCCCTGTGCCTGTGCATGGCCTCTCCAAATCTGCAAGTGAGATTTAGTTTAAAGACAGTGGCAGATCTGGCACAAGTTGTGATCTGGGCCTGTTCTACATCAACTTTTGTATTTGTGCAACTTTCTGCTCAGCAGAGAACAGAAGTAATTTTTGTTCTTGCCCATTCAGAAGAGAGAGGGCCTCTTGTTTGCTGGGACAACCAGAGAAGCTGAAACTGCCTTGCATGTATCTCAGTATTCCAAGCAGGCAGTTGCATTCACACTCACAGCACGTGTAAGATTTATTATTTCTGCACAGGCTTTGAAACCCACAAAGCTTTTACAGTTAAACCACAAGTGGTTTTGTCAGTTTTCAGCACCATCAGCATTCTCAGGGGCCTCTGGGAGTCAACATGGGGACACTGGGACAAACTTTGGTGCTCTGCTCTTGCAGTAATTCGTGTCAGATCTTACACTGAGGGTGTCAGTCATATGTGTGATGCAGGCAGAGGAATTCCAAGTTATTCTAAATCACTGGGAGCCTGCAGAGCAAACTTTTCTGCAAGTGTGGGATCTCCTTCCACGAACTATTGTAGCACAACCTGAAGTGTGAATTCTTTTAAAGAATTTAGGAATATTTGGGCAATGAGTAAAGAATATTTAGATGTATCCAGTCTGGAGCAGGAGAACATAAAAAAATGTCAGTGATGAAAACACATGAGTTCCTGTCTGTTCTAGCAGTGCCCATCCATTCTCAAAATGCTTCTGCCTTGCTACAGTTCAGCCCTGTTCCTCAGAGCACACTCACTGTCCAGTCTCACTCCAGGCCACCTTGGACAACAAAACAACCTTTTCCAGTTAAATGGCCCTAAACACCAAAGTTCATACTTGTTGGGGCATGTCATCCTCTGTTTGATATCCCTGCATGGTTTTCTTCAAAGTCCTTGGAATCAGTATTTCCAGCACTCTGGGGGAGATAATTTTATTAGTTTTTAAACTCAAGGTTTCTAACATAGGAACTTCTCTACTTGGTCCGAACTCCATTCAAATAAGTGTCATAAAAGTTCTCCTTTTAACTTCACAACTTGTGTCCTCTCCAGAATACTCGAGTCTGTAATGTAATCTCACCTTACATCTATGAAATCATGGTGATAAACTCACCCAAGCAGTTCTTTGCTTCATTTTAGCAATGTGAGTAATGCCCTGGGTTTGGCCAGGCATAGCAAACCCAGCCAAGAAAGAGCAAGCTGCACCTAGGGATGTTGCTGCCTTGGAGAGGTTTCTCCTCAGGCACAGTTTACGTGTCTGTTCCTTTGTGCTCTCTCAGGTAACACCTGTCAAAATTCAGGTTCACCTGGGCTTGGACTCCAGGCTCTTGCTTTGATGGTTACTTGTGTCTTCCTTGCCATCCAATCTGTGAATCCATTTTCCTGACCTACAGCTATAGAGACCTGCTCTCCTGGTTACTCACAGGCAGCTCTTGAGACCAAAGAGAAGCAAATTGTAATCCTTCAAAGGGCTTTTTTCTATTCCTCTGCTTACAGACCTTTTGCTTTTATAGCCAATGTATCCCTGAGTATTCCTTGTGTTCCTGAAGTCCCTAAATTCGTGCCACAGATCTTGCTCTGGTGACTTCCTGTAGATCAGGAAAGTGCTGTCGTCATCCAGTTGGTGTCATCACCATGTAATTTATAGTCCTCTGGAACATCGTGAGTCTCTGGAGACCTCCACTAACATGGATTTATTTAGCTCTTGCCAGCATGTGCTGAGCTCATCTTATAAATTGCCACCCTCGAAAATAATTTCCGACTCTCACTACCTATTTATCTTATTACAAATGGCAGCAATATTTCACCTTAAACCCTTGCACAGTGCAATGGGAACAAATAAAAATTATCTTCATTTCTCTGTCTCTTCCATGTAAATCACCTCATAAACAATGAAAGGACAGGGACAACTACTCCAAATTAAGCATTTTTAAAAAACGTGCCCAGAGGTACCTTGGGATCAGCTCTTCAGGCCCCAT
The DNA here is from genome assembly GCA_035583185.1 of Anabacerthia variegaticeps. NCBI lineage: Eukaryota > Metazoa > Chordata > Aves > Passeriformes > Furnariidae > Anabacerthia > Anabacerthia variegaticeps. Next base: position 4,005,092 of record JAWWEW010000112.1, on the reverse strand, counting down.
TCCATTTGAAGAACCCACCAAGACCCTTGGGATTATCACCATGACTCATCCTTCAAGTGAGGAATCAAAACCAGGGCTTTTAGACTAACCTTTTCTTGTGTTCTATCTGCTCTTAAATGCTCTGCAAAATGTGTTCCAGGGTGCCTAAAGCTTCTCTTTGCAGAAGCAGACAGGGTGCTGCATGTGCTGTTGGTCAAACAGCGTTGGGAAGGCTCTATCACCCACCCCAGCTTTGTGCAAGACAAGGAGGTGCTGGAGGTGTGTTATAAAGAGCATTACAGCAGGGCCACACTCTGCAAGGGCCACACAATGTGGTCTCCTCGTTGTCGTTTGCAAACAGTTTCCTGAGGTTTTTTGGCAAACAGTCTCAGCTTTCCTGTGGGCAGAAACGACATGGCCAAGGTCTGTTCCTAACACTTGTGAAACCATGCTGGCTTCAAAACTTTCTCTGTGTGTTTAGCTGGTCACAAAAACAAACAGATGCTGAACTTCATCAAGGCTGTTAAATAACACAGAGATCTGAGCCTCCACAAGGTCCTCCTTTGAAAGGCAGGCAAAGGACACACCACAAACTTCTGAGCACCTGGGTCCCAAAGAGGCTCCAGAAACCAGCAGTGACAGTTTTCCATGAAATGCCTGTTTCAAGTTCTTTTCTCTGCTGGTTTTTTTGTGACTAGGCATAGGAAGAACCGTGAAGCAGCCAGTGAACTTCTGATGAGACTGAAGGACAACAGGGACCTCCAGAAGTTTCTTCAGGATTGTCAAGAGGTAAATCATGTCCTGTCACTTCTATTGCTCAAAGCTGCATCCAGCAGGAGAGCATTCACTGCGTGTTCTACGAGGACTGGAATGCTCAGCATTTTGCAGTCAAGTCATTCAGTAGTATTTAGTGTGGCGTAAACAGAAAAAAACCCTGAAAAAAGAATGTTTTTTGTTTTCTCATGAATTGACTTTTCTTTTGTCATGTAAGCTAAAGACATAGGAAACTGCCAAAAGCAACAAAGCTTTTCTGCTGTGGTATAAATTCCAATCACGTGGAACGCAGTGGGATTAGCACTGCACTTCCTAAGGACTGTCTCCAGCTGTATAGCTGTATGTGGCCTGGTGCAGGAGAGCCCAAGTGACTTCTACCAAACATTAGTCGGAAGAATAGGAGGTTAGGGATAAGAGGGGAGCAGGATCAAGCTGGGTCATTTGTAATGTGTGATTTACCTGAGAGTTTACATGTGTTTAAAATTGTTAAGTATTATCATTTAAAAAAAGAAATGATTTCCAGATTTTCTAGTGACTGACATGGACTGTTTGCAGGGAAGACAGCATTTTAAGGTTCAGAACACTCTTGTCCAGCCATGAGGAGTGAATCAAATAACTCTCAGGTTATTTCCTGCAGCACTGACAGATATTAAGGAGCCTTTCCTGGGAGGTTTTGATCATGAACTGGGCAAGTGGTGTTGCTGGGTGGTTGCCTGGGTGCAGTCTGTGTCCCTGCACTGTGTAAGCCCTCTATGAGCTTTTCTTTAGCTGCTCCTTCCTTGGGAGTTCAAACATGGCAGATTAGCAAAAATGCTGCTGTTGTGAGCAGCAGCTTCTTCCTTCCTCTGTGCCACTCCTGGCTCCTGGAGCTCTCCTGGCTCAGTGTCAGTGGGATGTGTTCCCTAGTAGCTGGTTTTTCCCCTCTATCATGGAAAGAAAAAGGAACACATGAAAGCTGCAGTGTTGGCTGCCCGAATGCCTTTCCTCTCCAGCCACCAAGGCATGGGTGTCTGGGCTGCATGGTTCAAAGGCAAACCCACAATTCCCCAAATGTCACAAATGTCCCCACTCCTCTTGGAGAGGACGTTGGCCCTGGTGATGATGCAAGAGCTGTTTCCTGGGAAGGCTGAGCCATAATGAGCCCTAGGATTCACATCAGCATGGTTACAAAGTACTGCTGACACCTCTGTGGGGCTGGAGGGGTTGTGTGATGGAGCAGCAGTGTCCTGTGGGCTGGAAGGGAGCCAAGGGAACACCTCCCCTTGGCTTTTTGGTCAGCCCTGCTGTGGGGGTGAGGACTGTCGGAGAAGAGCTCTGAGCCAGTCCCTGTTTCCCCTGGCAGTGATCCTTTGGCCTTCCTGCCCACTGCTGCCTGAGGGACCCTGTCCCATCTGTCTGTGACCCGAGGAAAGGAAGAGTGTTCTCTGCAGAGTGTTCCTTCCCAGGGCAGCCACTTTCCTCTCCGTGCTGGGTGTTGCTGTAAGAGTGGCCTCCTGCCCCTGCCCTTCCTGCCCCGAGCAGGGCAGTGGGGCTCAGGAGGGGCAGGATAAGGCTCCTGCCAGCAGCTCAGCAGTGACAGACCTTCCCTCCAGGGTCACGGGCAGGGGAGCAGCAGGCTGTGTTGGTAGGAGTCACATTCACTGTCACAGGTTAACCCTGGGGCGCAGCTTCTCTGCCTCTCGCTTGCAGTCGTGAATAAGAATGTGTTAAATAAGCTTGTGAGCAATGAAAGAGTGACAGCAGCAAACCCTGAGAGGAGGGGACGTGATAAATGTTGCCATTTAGCTGTCTTTACCTTCCTGCTGTTTCTCAGCTCCCCCTTGCAGAGTTTCCAGCTGCCCTTCCCTCCGAGTGCTGAGGAGGCCCAGCAGTGTGTGGGACACCAGTGAAAGACTGTGCACTCGGAGGGTGTTTTCCTGGAGAGTGCTGGCAGGTTCTGCCTTGTGACCCTGTCCCAGCAGGAGGGGCTGTGTCAGCCTGGCTCGGGGCGGGTGTGGGCAGGGCAGCAGCACTCGGGGCCCTTTCCCCTTCCCTTGCTGCAATCCCAGGTTCAGGAGGGGTTTGTCTCCTCCGTGCCTGGCTGGCACTGCAGTGTTACAGCCCAATGCTCTGCTGGCTTAACAACTAACTCAGGGTTTTCTGCAGAAATAAATGCTCCAAGTGTCAATCTGAGGCCATTTAGGGAACTGTATTATTTTTTGAAAACCTGCTTTTGCACTGAAGATACTGACTTCCAGTGCCCATAGTGGCTGCAAAAACCGGAATTTAATAGTGAGCCCTTAAATACTGTCTCTGCTTTTCTGTGGCCTCAGAAGGAGCAGAAGAGCATTGTGAGAGGCAGAGATGAGGGGTTTGTCCTCACCCCAGCTGGTAACAGGGATGATGCTGCCTCTCCTTGGGAGCACTTTGAAATGCCCAGGGCCTCAGTGCTGTGGCTGGGTAAAAGCAAACAGGGAAGGCCAGGCAGTGCAGTTTGCAGGGCAGAGCAGTGTCTGCTCCCCAGCAGGGCACGAGTGAAACCACTAATTCTGGGTTATGGCCTGATCCTCCACGGGGCCTTGGACTGCTCAGCAGCCTGTTCTAACACCAACTCCTGCCTCCAGAGGTCTGCACTAACATGAGCGTTTTCCTCTTTAGTCTGGATGGGAAGATCCAATGAGGAGCTTCTCTGCTTTCTCTGATAAGTTTTCCCTTTGTATGCAGTTTAACGGTGCTTTTAAGGGACGCTTGGAAGAAGGCTTGTGAGTACTCAGTGGAATTTGTTGCTGTGTCCTGAGCACACAGTGAAAACCAGGGCTCTGTTCCTCTCCTTTTTGGGCTGCTTGCTCTCCCAAGTGGTGTTCTAGAAACCAAGCTGAGATTTGGTTTGACATTTTCCACTTGGGCAGGCTGCTCTAAATATGCAGAAAACAAACCTTTTCAGATTCTGTAAACATTCCTGTGGATGTGGTTTTTAAGCACACCTAAGGGATGGATGAAGCAGTCAGACTCATCCTAGGAGGAAATGTGATGTTGGCTGCTAGGATCATTTCCACATTCCATTTGCCCTTGGCAAATTGACTATGTCTTAAAGTATTGGGTTTCTCTAGTGGTGACATGGAAATTGTTCTCAGTGCCTTTGTGTTTGCAGAAAGTCAGAGAGAAAATAGTTTTGGATTTTATATAACAGGAGAAGGAAAATCTTGAGTACCACAACCCTACTGGAGACTGGACAAATAAATTATGTATGTAAACCTCTATAGAGAAAGAAGGGGCTGTGGGCAAATGTGGTGTGGATTGATGGTCCAAAACCATCTCTGCCTTGATATGAGTAGAAATAGGGAATTTCTCATTCAGAGTGCCCCTGGAAGGTTGTCCTTGGGGCTCTGGTGAGTTCTGGAGGCTGTGTCCTGCCTGCTGCCTCATCCATGTGTATAGTGTCTGCAGTGTCCTCAGGGAGCCGGGAACGCTGCAGGGCTGTGGGGACACTCCTGTCCCAGCCCTGAGTAACACACCCAGTAGTGCTGCGAGGGAAAAGGGACCTGGAAATGCCCTGTGCCAGCCAGGGCACACGTGTCCCTGCTCCTGTGCTGGGAGCTGCGGGAGACCTGGGTTGCATTTTGCTCATCACAGAGTCGATTGCTCTCTGTGGGAGTCATGGGGTATTTATGTGTTGGAGAAGGATGTTTGCATTTAACTGGCAAGGAGGCAGAGCCTGGACTGAACCCGGAGTAAAACCCCGAGGAACAGCAGCCTCTGAATCTCACACAGCCTTCTCTAGAGGCAGCTCTTTATCCTTGCTCTGGAGGCATTTTGATGCTTTGCATTAATTCACACTAGGAATGTTGCAACAACCCCCCGTGTGTTTTGCTTTCCAGCTCTCACTCTGGATCAATGAGAAGATGCTTACAGCCCAGGACATGTCCTATGATGAGGCAAGGAACCTGCACAGCAAATGGCTGAAGCACCAGGCATTTATGGCAGAGCTTGCATCCAACAAAGAGTGGCTGGAGAAGATTGAAAAGGTAAGAAAAGGACATCTGAAAAATGCCCTCCTCTGTGTCCAAGATGATGGGGGCTGCTGCTCTGCAGAGCTGGCTCTGTGGTCACCCCACAGAGAAGGCTAAAGGAGGTTTCTGCTGCACTGTGTCTCCATCTAACCCAGTTTGCTGCTCACTGATGTTAAATGGTTTTCATCCAGGCCATTCTCACAGATGAGTCATTGGCCGAGGTGCCAGTTCAGTTTGTCTAGTCTTTCCTATCTGTCCTGAGGAAGGCACAGCCCAGCCTAGTTTTTGTACCCCAGGGGTAGGCAGGGCAGATGTGGGGATTTGAGCTAATAAAGTAGAAGCACTTCCCGGGAAATAATGGAATGCAGGGAAATAGCTGAGTTCAGTGTCCTGTGCTGCTAATCTGGTATTCATTCAGGACTAAACTAGGCTGCCTTTCCCCGTGCAAAATCAGTGCATGAAGTAAAGTACAGGCAGTTTTGTGATTAATTAAGATTCACAGCTCTGTATCAAGTTCCTTTGAAGCTTTAATATGC